>JACEVL010000376.1:397043-872043 GCA_020284085.1 Aporrectodea caliginosa | reverse complement strand
TGTCTGCAGTTTGTAAGGTCCTTGCTTTGTCATTCCCACATGTATACCTGACTTCACATTACTCGAAAGTATACGTAATCTACCTCAGTCAGCACATTAGCGGCGTTTTTGTCTTGAACAAGAACAGTCCTCGTCTTTCCAAAGCTCACCCTATCATACCTTATATTATACATAACCTTACATTGCCACAAATTAACTTAGTTTACCTGGTTTTAGATCACCTTAGACGGCTTAGAGTAGTAGTATAACTACCGGTTCTAGACCTAAACTCTCTATGCTTCATACCTTACCTGATCGTTAGGCGTATACCATACCATGTGTCTGTTTTGTCAGAGGTATCATCACGTATGCGATGGTACTTGGTCGACTTCCGTTTTTCACTCCCTACCACGACGAGTACCACCGCCAGAGGATGCTCCAGCAGATCCAGAAAGGTCTGTGCGCCATCCACGACCGCGAGATGCATACTCTATCGGCCGGTAGGTGGCGCTGCTTCTATCAGACACCATGCACCTCTCCCACAAATACCGTACTGTTGACTGGAAACGCTAGACATTGTTGTCTACTGATATAGCACAGTCATCGTGGCCTAAACGCTTAAAATGAATTTTAAGAATCGGCAGACAGTAAATTCTGAAGCTAGAAGACTCTCAGACATCAGCTGTCTGGCATTCAAGCACAGCCACTGTGGCCATAGACTGCTAAAGACAATGTATGGAAACAGCAGACACTAATTACGTATAGCCTAGCCAGAATTGTTACAGAGACAGCTTAAAAGTTAAAGCAGTCACTATATGGCCTATATTAAGCAATATATGGAAACAGCAGGACACTAATGTGCAGCCATGGACTCTCCCATACTTATGTTTCTCATATAGGCCTATAGTATATTTGTCGTTTATATGTATTTTATTAGGATCAATCGCAGAACCTATAAAAGCTCCTCTGATAGTGATCAACCAATTTTCGTGATTGTGATTATGTTCTTGCCCATGTCGAACAATCGGTTAGCAGGATTTTTATGTTCGCCACACTTCCCAACCTTACCCTATAATCCCTCCATAATCATGAGAAAAACTCAGCCAAATTGTTACCTTTTAACCTAACCTATTAATCGTGCTTCGGATAGGCTGTCTACCGACCAATCGCTGAACATCGTTGCGATGCTATAAATAGGTGATGCTGCTACCTATAGGCCATTACCCGTTATGTTTATTTAGCTCCGCCCATCTCATTAACATAAAACCTTGCCCATCTTGATCTTTAGGATTTGTGGTCAATTGTTTTGTTGTGTAACTGTTGTTTCCTACTATAGTGAATTCGGGGCTGCGGTATAATACGTTATTGATTTTCAGACTGCTTTCGGTTAAACCAACCAGGCGGTTTTCTTAGCCAAGGCATTTAAACTGCTGGAAACCGCTTTCCTGGCCTATATTATAGTGATACTTTGATCTGAGGTACGTGACCGTAGGCTACGTCCTCTTTCTAATTTAAGTAGTGCCTACGCCATTTTTCTCATGGAACAACTGTTATACTGGTGATGTCATACTGTTAACTAGCCACGCCTTCATTTGTAGCTAACCACGCCCTATTTTTGCATGACGACGCCCATTCTTAGCCATCTGCACCCTGAATTTACATGTCCACGCCTCCTCTTTTCGCTAGCCACGCCCTTTAAACGGCTAGCCAATCACAGACGGGCTACATATTTGTGGTCCGTTTCTTTGTAGACTGTCGTAACCTGCTGCACCAGCTCGTCGAACCCAACCCCGAACTGCGCATACCCCTGCTCGAAATAGAACTGCACCAGTGGCTGACCAAGAATGGCAGGCACCCCTTCGCACCGTACGTCACCCCCATGAGAAACAAAAACCTCCGCAGCCAGGTTAGTACAACGTCTGACCCTCAGGCAGGCCACCCAGAGAGTCTTTCACGGTCCATGAGAACGGGCCTTCAACTGCGGGTTCATACGCCGATGGCGTAAGTAGGCCTAATGTAATGTAAGTAAGCTAAATTTCTCCACACAAAAACCACGTAGGGAGACCAGCTTAGCTCCGGCGCTATATCAAATCATGTCGGCAATAACCAGGTTGGTTGGTCCATTCCAGTGCCAGGTCAGAATGATCTGGGCAAGGTCAAGCCGAAGACGAGCACTTGTAGTGAGTGAGGTAAGAACCGCTAATGTGTCGCGTAGCAATAAAATGAACATTCTTTCCAATAGATTAGTTTCTCCAGCGAGATAACTTAGGCCTAGCTTCCAGAAATTTAGTTCAAAGAAACGGTTTATTATGATCTCCCATTAAAACGTAATGGGTGGCCAGCCAGTAGTCCAGTACTTTGAAATTTTAGGATAATAGGATTAGGCATGTATATTGATGAATCGGATCATTTTATATTGCCGCTTAAAGCTAACAGTTCACACGCCATTCATTCATTCATAAATTTATATAGCGCCCCTTACAGAGGGCTACTCAGAGGCGCTCCCGACATGTTGCCGCTGACATTTTTACACGCTATACAAGCGTAAGGATGTCTATAATTGAGGTGCAATATTAGTGTTGGCTGACATTTTATGTCGCTCACACTATATACGCTCGTGAATAAGCTGGTGCTCACTGCCCTTCGCTTAGCTTTCGAGTGGCGCTTTAGATGCTTGGAGGTTACGATTACGATTACGATTACGGCATTGATAAGCCTTCGTCACGTGACTCCTGTCATAAATATAGTCCTCTGGGTGACCTGTTTGCGTGTGCCTCTGTAGTTTTCCCCATTGCGTTTGCTATTTTCTTGGCACGTGGTTACCTAAGTAGTGACACCAAGTGACACTGTTTTGCTCGCTTTCGTCATTAGTTTTGACGGTTTCGTGTGTTTGTTGTCGTGTTAACGGGGATATGGGGAAGCCGTCCCAATGTGATGTTTATTTTCGTTTTCTTAGTTTAATTTTTTGACTGTTTTTGTACACTGCCTCCTCGGTAAATAGGACGTCTTTTTAATTGTTTTTCCATTACTTGTTTCTTCTTTTGTTTCATACGTACATACATACATACATTCATAGATAGATAGATAGATAGATAGATAGATAGATAGATAGATAGATAGATAGATAGATAGATAGATAGATAGATAGATAGTATAGATACATAGACATAGATAGATACATACATATACATACATACATACATACATACATACATACATACATACATACATACATACATACATACATACATACATACATACATACATACATACATACATACATACATACATACATACATACATACATACATACATACATACATACATACATACATAATACATACATCTCCCACGTGCATACACATACGTATAGGCCTACAAAATAGGCTACAATAAGTCGATTGAAGAAGCCGAATTACGTAATTTGATGGGCGTGTTTTCTACCTGTTCGGCTGACCTTTGTGTTACGCTGTCGTTTCTAGGTCGTGGCCGAACTGGCCGAGCTGATGGACATGAAGAAGGGCGTGGTCAACGAGACGGTGAAGGAGACACGGGCAGACGAGTTGTCGGCCATGTTTAATATGATGATGGATCAGAAGAAGAAGGAACTGGGTCAGTAGACGCGCACGGAATGCTCTCGAAGGTAGCTTAAGAACGCGAATCTTACGCATGCGCCTTAAGGTGGTTCGTATGATGGCGTGAGGCCATGTTGAATTGGACGATGATTTGAAAGAAGGAGGGATTGGGGTGGATGGGTGGACTGCAATAGTTGATACAAATGAACAAGACATTATTGTGCTGAAACGTAGGATTCAATGTACTTCTGCACCTTTTTCGCAAACGTTTGAAAACCATTGTTTTTGATCGTGGTTTGGAGTTGTGAGGTCGAGAGCGCCTCTGAGGAGTTCTGTTGAAGTGGCGCTATACAAATTTACGGTTACGATTACGATGCCAAATGTATTTATCCCCACTTGAAACTTCTGTCTTTCGCCGGTGCTGGACTGGGAGCGCCTCTGAGTATGTAATGCACAATCTATAGAAAAGTACTGCTACAACTTACTGTGTTTGTGTATGTGTACAGAGGTGTATGCATGTATACTTACTATATAGATATGTGCAGTCATGTGTATGTATATATATATATGTATATATCAATGTATATGTATGTATGTATGTATGTATGTATGTATGTATGTATGTATGTATGTATGTATGTCCCCATCCCCACCCCTCATAACAAGTAAGTCTTCCCCATCCCGCCCCATCCCCGCAGGGTTTGTCCCCATCCCCGCATGCATGTATGCATTCCCCGCAAAAAATTTACACCATTAAAATGCTTACAAAGCTGTTTGTATTGTACTGCATTCGTTTGTTATTATGTCGATTTGCATTAACCAAGTGTATTTCGTAAGGCTTCAGGAAATAAGAAAATCTCCTTATCATGTTCTCAAGTTCTTAACATCACCCGTTTCTTGCCGGCTCATTCCCGCGGTATTACCGCGAGTATGTATTACCGTGTTGTCCCAGATTGTACCGCGGTTGTATGTATGTATGTATGTATGTATGTATGTATGTATGTATGTATATGTGTATCTGAATGAGCGAATGAATGAATGAATGAATGAATGAATGAATGAATGAACAAACGAATAAATATGAGTGAATGATTTGCAGCAATGTTTCCACGTTGGGCTATAGTTCAGGTTCCATTGCTAATCCGTAGTAGTCCATGGATGTCGGTGGCTGGCGTGGTGTACAACCCTGCAATCGATCGATAGTTGGGACTTAGGTCGTCGCTTGTAGGACGAGAGGCGGCGGGAAGTCCATGGCCCGAGAATTAGGAACGGACAAATGACCAAGCGATTGGTGGAATGAAGGATGGGCCAAACGAATTACGACTATAGGAGGGAATCACGGCGGCGTATATGGAGGACATACGGACGGACGGACGGACGGACGGACGGACGGACATATTACATGGGATCGATTTTGCGACAGTATTCTAGATTACATTTTTTAGATAATGTATATAATGTGACATTATATCACATTACGTAATAGTACAGAATTTACCTTATATTATAGGCGATGTATATTACATTACATTGATATCGCGATGGACATTACATTATGGTACATAATTTACATAATTTGCATACGTTTTCCGCTTGTACAATTCACATTACAGTTTTATTACAGAGTGCATATTATAGTTTACTTTGCATTGCATTTCGTAAGTGACATTGCGTGATTGACATCACATTACATGGTTTACATTGTATATTTAGATAACATTATATTATTTATGGTGCATGATTGCATAAAGATGTTGACATAACATTGCGTGATTTGCATTGCATAATTTACATGTTGGGTCACGCAATGGTTGCTTAGGTCTTTTGGACCACGACCATAGTCGTCGTGTCATACGTAATCCTTCCGTTTCCGGTGCTTCTGGGTCCGTTGAGGCCTCTGGCGCCCATCGGGTCCACGATGGGTCCCGACTGAGGGCGCCTATCCAGCGACCCGTTCAGCCGCGATGCAGGAGGGACGTGACGCCCAGGACCAGGTCCCGATCAGGTCTGTGTTCACGTGGGGTGGGGGTTGGTGGATTAATCGATTTATTCATTTATTTGATTATAAATTTTCATTTAGTTGAATAAATAATTTTATGGTCTGATTATTTGCTAAATTAGTTGATTAATCGATTAGCGGATTCATGAATTTTAATAGTTACTTATTGATTAAATGGTTCATTGATAATTTGATTTTCATTAATCATTTAATTTCATTGATATCTTTACAGATTAGAGATTATCTGGCGTTGTATACGTCTAGTTAAGCTGGATAGACAGGCAAGAGACAGATAAACTGACACACAGACGCAAAAACGGACAGAAACAAGCACAGAAACACATAGAAACGGACAGATAAGCAGGCACAGATCTTATACACAGTCATCGTTTATTGTGTTGCATCTACGACTTTTTCATCGCTATTTTTAGAATCGATAGGAGGCGGAGTCTCATCGACAACTTCAAAGCCAGTGGGCGGAGCAACGAAACACAGCCGGTCAAAGCGTTCTCGACAAGGACCCGCCCCATCGACGTCAATCAACGCCCTCATCTACCCAAACCCCGCCCTACAGCCGTCCAAGGACCGTCCCACCTCAGGGCCAGGAGGTCTGGTCCCCGCCAACGGTCTCCAACCCAACGGCCCTTCGCGGATTCCCGTCGCCCCGTTGATGCGCGCTCGGACCGCCAAACTCAGCCTCACCCTTGACCTTTCGGTGACCAATCCCGGTGAGGGGTCAAGGAGGTCACAGGTTGATAAGGAACAGCTCCTGGCTCGTCGAAGACAAGCCGTGTCAGACTGTTCGTACGGAATTGCGGCCAGCAGCGGTGTTGTAAGCACCTACCTACTTAAAAATAATTCATTCATAAATTAAATTATTCATTCATTGAATCATTCAGTCAATAAGGACGCATTCTGTAATTAATTAATTAATTTAATTAATTCATTCGTTTGTTCAATATTGTGCGTTCATTTATTCAAAACTCCTTTTTCTATTTCTTTTATTCGTTCTTGTCTTCATACCTTTTATCGTTCTTTTATTCGTTCAGGCGTTGAATGCATTCTTTCGTTCATTGTTCGCAGCCTCCTCAGATGTCTCCAACCGGTCCAAAAGAGACGGGTGCAACTCCGGGTTCCGTCAAAGGCAGATCTGCTCCTCAGAAGACGAAGGTACCGAGCACTCCTCGAAAAGCTCGTCGGCCATCTTCGCTCCAGTACTGCCTCAAGCTGAACCCTCCCAAGCTAAAGGCCCACCTAGAGGCACCGGAACCCTCCATCGCTCCAGAAGCTCCACCCGCCGCTCCAGGCAGTCCAAGAAAGCTCGTGGCCCCTAAGGCGACCCCGGAGGACAGCCTAATTGGCAGCTGTTGTAGCAGCACATCCGAGGAACAATCGATACTTCATGGCTTTATGGAGGACCTGGCACGATCTCCTCGACTTCTCCGGGAAATCTCGGACGCATCAGGGTGGGAATCGCGGCTCCGTCTCGCCTCAGTGCAAGACGCGGCTCTTCCTGGTGACAACTGGGCAACGAGGAGCCTCACTCCCGAGTGCCATTCACTGCATGAAGAACCCGGTGACTTTAGCGAGCCGCACTACGAACGGGATTCCACGGAATTCGCTAAAGCTGAAGACAACAACGAAGATTGCTCGGAACAAGGTGCTAATCAGTCGCCTGAATTCGTCCCAATGGAGGAGGGGACCAACCTCATGACGAAGCTCGGCGCAGACTCATCGCTGACTCGGCAATTCCGACGGTTGAATCTTTCTGAACCGTTGGCGACCAAGAAGGACCCGTGGGGGGAACTGACGCTTCGACGGTGCCGTGGCTCTGGCAACAGCCTGCCAGGGGACGAGAGGCACTGGCGGGCGTCGATCGGCGATCCGCGGGACCAGAAAGAGTCGAGCACGGTGTCGCTGTGCCCGACGACGAGCCAGCCTTCCGAAACGAACACACTGATCGCTGACTCCAGCAGTTCGGCGAAGCGTTCGCAGACGCTGTCCATAAGCGACGAATCCAGCGACTGTAGACTGTTCAGGGTCCCAACAGCGCCCGCCGTCACGAAGACGTCGCAGCCCGCAGGGTCCTCCCACCACAGCCCAGGGTCTCCGTCTTCTAGGTGGGCTCCCTCGAGGTTCTCGCACATCGGGTCGCACGCTCTCGACGTCTTCTTCAGCCCCGAAGAGGCGAACAGTCCCACGGAACCGCTCTGGCGCCCCGTCGCAACGACCATGCGAGGGAGCCCCACCGAACGAACCTCTTCCTCGTCGTCCGACCCTTTCGAAGGGGACGCAGTGGGGTACGCCCGTGCGGAGGGAAATCCGTCGGCCGTTCTCGCGCCCTTACTCACCTCGCTCGACGTGTTTGTGGACGATGACGATCTGGAAGACTGCGGGAACGCGACGGTCAAGAACGTCACGAATCTATCGCCAACGCAGTCACCACCGCTTAACCCCCGCGTCTTGACTGAGCCTCAAGATGTCACGCGGAAGATCAAACGTTCGGTAAAGACTTCCGGCTCGTCAGTTGTTTCACTGCAGAGTAGTAGATCCCTGGGACATCCACCAGGAGGTTCGACCCACCTCCCATCAGGAGGGTTCGCGGACTACTTGGTACGAGGGTCTGCGGACCAAGAACCAGGAAGTTCCGTGGACCACCCAGATGGAGGTTCAGCAGACCATCTAATAGGAGATGGTTCAGTTCACCACCATCCAGGATCGGCGGCTTTTGATCGGACTTCGATAGAAGTGCAAACGGACGGAAGGTGTCACTCAGGCAACCCACGACAAGGTTCGGACCACCAAAGAAGTCACTCAGGAGACCACCCTGGATGCAAAACGGGGAACTGTCCTGCGATGTCCCGAACAACTGCAGACATTCCTGATCACTCCGATAATGGTAACTGGCCTTGTATTTCTATGGTGATGGAAGGGTACGGTAATTTCAGCCAGTCAATCAGTCAGTCCAGACCAGCCACTCATTAGTCAACGAGCCAGTTAGTGACTCGATCTATCAGTCATTTATTCTTTGCAGGAAATGGTAGTGGAATGGCGGCGGAAACCACGGGAACAACGCGATCCCTGCAGGAGACTCGAAACGTTGGCATGGCAACGCGTCGCCGGATACCGGTGCTTAGCAACCTACTCAGAGAGAGGAGAGGGAAGCGAGAGTCGCCGGAAGGACAGAAGAGGGAGACACCGATGACGATGATGACGACGACGCCGCTGATGATGGTATACAAGCAGCCTCAGTCATTGCCAAGATGTTACAATGTATTTGTAAAATTAAACCTTCAATTTTCTCTAAGGTATACGTGTAGCGTTGGTAAGAGTAGCTGCAATTTGGTAAGGGCAAAGGAAAGTAGGGTTTGGTTCGGATAGGGTGCAGTAGGAGGGTATAAGGTAGAATTTAGTTATGATCGGATTTGGTTAGAGTAGGATTGGGTAAGGTGTAGCGATTAAGGTGGGGTAGGATTTGGGTAGTGGGTATGGTATTATTTGGCCAGGATTGGATTTGGCTTGAGCTGGATTAGGAGGTTAGAGAAGCGTATAGGGGTTAAAGCATGGATGGTTTTGAGTAATATAGTTAAGATAGGGTACAGCATGGTAGACTTTGATAAGGGCATTGTGGGGTACGATTTGGTTAGGGTAGGGTAGAGTAGAATTGGTTACGGTAGACGTTGGGCAGGGTAGTCAAGTCTAGGCTGTGGTTAAGGTAGGGTAGGATTTCATTAGGCAGGATATCTTAGGATTTTATTTAAGGGTAGGTTCTGTCGGAATAGTGTAGGTATAATATAGGATATATAATTTTATTAGGGTAGGATAGACTGGAAGTTGATGTAAGGGTATAGGATTGGGTAGGGAATTGTAGTGCTTGCTTAGGGTAGGGTGAGATTTAGCTAGAGTAGAATTTCGGTCATGTAAAGAATAGGATTTGATTAGAGAAAACTGGAGATGATTTATTGTAGGATTGGGTATGTTTGGGTAACATTGGAGAATGTTGTTTCATACCTGTTACTTTACATTATGCAATGTTACTTATTACATATTTTCTTCTTCAGAACGATTATCCTGTCGAACTCGGAACGCGTAACAGTTCAGTTCCCTCGAGGGTTCCAATGTGGCGACAGGGTCTCTCCCGACTGTTCCAAATGTCAAGGACGACGCCGACAACGTCCGATAGAAACTCCAACAGCATTTGCCACTCCGTAGAGGCCACGCCTTTCCCTAGAAACAGCTTTAAGTCGAAGGTGAGACTGGCTAATCAGTCAGATCCGGAGACCAATCGCAATGAGACTGTACCGATGCTAGCCAATCACCGTCAACAGAACGACGTGGGCGGAGCTTCGAGTGACTACGCAGTGCCTCCCGCCGATAGTTCGAATTTTGACGCCACGCCCGTCACGTCAGTTCGAGCCAATAAATGTCGTTGGAAAGAGGAAGGGGCTTTGCTCGGGGACGCCCCTGCCACGCCGGCGAATAGCGTTGAGCGGGCGGAGTCGGATGCGATTCGGTCGAACTCGTTACGAACCAATCACTGTCGAACGATTAAGGAGGGCGGAGACAATAATGGAAATACTGCAGTGCCTCACGTTGACTGGTCAGGGAAGGAAGCAACACAGGTCAATCAGCAAGAGAGTAAGAGTTACTTACGTTGTTTTACGAAGCAGAGTAAACTATAGTATTACTTCCAGGTTCATTTTCCACATCTCCTTTAACTTCTGAGTTCTTTCCAATTTAGTTACTTCACCAGTTCCTTCCCAGTACGAGCAAGTTTTCAGATTTATTTTTACGTTCGTCTCCCAATACTCTCACGTATAGCCTACCTCTTCCCAATTCCTTACTTGCTTTTTTCGTTTACTTGCTTTTTTCTTGATTCCTTTACGAACTGCTTCCTCAGTTCATTTCCTAAGTAGAATTTTCCTGGTTAGGATAGGGTAGGGATGGGTAGAATTGTTTTATTTCTTAAGTGTTTTCTTTCTTAAGCCCTCTCTTTCTTGATTCCTTTCTTAATCATTCTCTTGATTCCTTTCTTGTTTTAAAAAAAAGTAATTCCTTTTCTGCATCCTTTCTTGAATCCCTTCCCAAATATCCTACTTAGGGCTGCCAACTTTTGATTTTGCCATTCCGGGACGCCCGTAGTCACTCGAAATGCCGTTACCAGTTTAATATGTCCACCGCATTGTAGGCCTATGTTAAGAATGTTGCGTCGTTCATAATGCTGAACACTCGCTCGCAAAGCGTTGGAAACGGGAACTGACAATTCGCAGGACATAATGCTAAGTAACTGAGTGTCAGTGGTTTTTCAAGTTTTGAAGACTTAGGCTACACCTAGCGCTGTCCAACATCCGATGTTGAGCCAACAATTTCAGGTCTGATAGAACGCAGAACGCAAAATTAATCGTACTTGTCCAGTTTAGTGTGCGAAAAAAAGAACAACATTAAATTCTGGTGTTGTGGATATCTGGACCAAATTCCGGGACAATCTGGGATCCATCCGGGACACGGGACGCACAAGGCCAATTCCGGGACTGTCCCGGTGAATCCGGGACGGTTGGCAGCCCTAATCCTACTTCGTTTCTGTTTTAGGTCCTTTCTTGATTTCCTTTCTAAATCTTCTTTCCTAAGTCCTTTCTTGATGCCTCTCCTCAATTCCCGATTCCCTCCGCCAGTTCCTTAGCCGTCCGTCCCTGTCTAGATGCTGCGTTTGCTGTTGACAGCGTCGTTCTCTTCTTCTGGGTCCATGAAGATCAGACGGTCGTCGACGAAGCGCAGTTCCTCAAGACTTCAAGGACGACGAATCAACTGCGACCAATGCACCGAAGACGACGAATTCAATGGAACCGATAATGTAAACATTGATCTCATTCTCATCCAATGCAGTGTAACTTAAACTAACCTCATGTAGGCCTAATATTCTAAGCTAATCTGATCTAATGTGATGTGATCTAGATTAATCTACCATCATCTACCTAAGCTCACCTGATGCATGCAATCCAAACCAAATAACCAAAACCACTCTAATATAATCCAGTGACCTAGTTCCCTTGCCTAATCTATGATATATCTAATCTATAATATAATCTAATATGATCTGATCTGATGTTATCGATTCCAACCAGTGGCGGCGCTACCATGGGCCGCGATAGGTCATTTGGGACCGAGTATCTGGAATGAGCTTCCTCTAGAGCTCCGTCTCCTACCTAGGAACTCTTCACCTGCATTTTATACCTCTGAAAACTACTCTTTTCAGCCGTGGTTGGGCCGGGAGCGCCTCTGAGTAGATATCTTGAAGGGGCGCTATATCAAGTTTCTTTGATTGATTTGACCTGCCTGTTTTACTTTTGACCTGTCTTATGACCTACTTACAACCTATATACATCTGTGTGAAATTCTTTGGAATTTTTAATAATATCTTCTTTAGATTTAAAACATCAACATCTGACCCATTAGATCACTAGTGCAATTTTTATATCTAAACAACTTGTTTACATTTATCTAGTATGTCAATAGAAATCTATGTTGTAAACTCGAAAATGGAAATGCTTAGGTATTCTTTGCCGCCGTTGCTTGATGCGTCAAACTCAAGATTACAGTCTTCGAAGTTCGACATGCTGAATAACTCCCGTGACCCTGAGGGGCCGTCCATAAATGACGTCACGCTATTTTGGCCGATTTTTAACCCCCGCCCCCTCGTCACACTTCGTCACAAAAAGTAAGACCCCCTCTGAAAATGACGTCACAAAGCTCTGACCCCCTTTTCCATGGTGAATCAAAATGCTCTTTCATGGAACAAATAGCGAAAGCATGAATATTTTTAAATTCTAACGGTGACCAAATATTGAAATAATTAGAAAATTATTAATAATGGTGCCCGTACATATTAAAATAATTAAAAAATAATGAAAATTTAATCCTCAAAATTAGTGCTGTTGTTATTAAAATTAAATTGTTGTTAATTGTTAAATTTAATAACATAGACCTGGTGTGACGTCACACTACTCAGACCCCCACCCCATGTCACACATCGTCACAAATTTCCGCGTCATTTATGGACGGCCTCTGACGAGACCTGCTGAAATTGTATAAATGGCCCCGCCACTGAATCCAAATCGTTCTTCATAAAAAAGTTGCACATCTATAACAAGTGTTCAAATACAATACAATATCCCTTCAAATCGAGTTTGAGTTTCAATGCATTCTGGATTTGTTTTTTTTACCACGCTGTAGATACATCTAAGGAAAGTTCTACCCGCTTCATTTCGCTCTGGTTCGACGTCCAGCCGCGATACATCAAAAAATTTCCCCAAATCCCGGAAGACGTGATTCCGGACGTCAGTGTATCCGAAAAGCAACGGAGCATGACGACCACTGGAACGGAACAGTGGCGTCATCGAATGATACTCCGCTGACGAAACTTAAACGCTATAGGATCAAGTCGAATCTTTGTACAAGTAGTGCCACCGATTAATAGCCTACATGTATACTGTTATTTAATGTGTGAAATTGCTTTGTTTTTCGGGAAGTCGAATTTCGTTAAAAGACTATTCGATGGATTAAAATAATATTATCATGTTTTTTTCATGAAACTGTCGAAATTTTTTGTATGCAGGAGTCGCCGTAAAATATTAAATTATGATAAAGAAAAGTACGGTAGATTATGTAAGACATTATTCGGCTTTTATCTGGAAAAGGAAAGGACTCTAGATTCAATGGAGATTGAGATTAGTGTTCGATCAATAAAATACAGCCCGTAAAAACAAAGTTTTTTACTATATCCATCTAGTATCCTATAATGCGTCTTATGAAGCAGTTACCTCTACAAATATATAGTCCGCGTTCATTTTACGACATAGCGTGCGTTTAATGAGGCAGCGCGCCCGTTTTTGTTGCGGCCAATCACAACGCTGGCCAATGACAACGCTGCGTATCGGAAAAGGGGATTCCCCGATTCGAAAAGTTGAGTCCCCGATTCTATAAGCTAGCCTTTTTGGGGAGCTGAAATTTTTATAGAATGAAATGTCTGCGAGGTCGAGTCTATCTGCCAAGTTTCACGACGATTGAATGATTGTAAGTGATCGAATGAGTCGTCGCAAGATTTGACTTTTTAGCCTGTGGCTCAAACATAGTTACATTCAAGATTTCCGTAAGTTAAACTAGATGGATAATAATAGGTTATAGTGGACCAGGAATTTACCTTGCATGCTATTATTATTAGTTTTTATTACCTTGCATTACCTTAAAATTAATTACCTTACCTTTGATTTCTCCATGAAAGCAAGTTCGAAACGAAGCCTACTCCTTTCTTGGACTTTCAAGCCTAATTGTAATAACATCACATTTGTATAGCGCCTCTAGCCCTCTGTGAGATAAAGTCATAAGAGACACTCTAGCTAAAACTAGGACTATTTTACTGTTTGTGATGCCCTACACTTGGAGCTAAACGCAGGGCACCAGTGGTTTGTCGGTGTCCGGCTGAAACGAAGATTCGTTGAAGAGGCGATATGTAGGCCTATTGCCAGAGGCAGTTCTTGTAATCTGGCGTAGAAGTCCAAAGGAAAGCAGCACAAACTGAGATCGACGTGGATTTGGTTTCATATTTTGAAAAATTAATAAAATTCTTTTGAAAAAAATTCACGTATTTGGAACATAGTTGACTCATGCTTTTAAATTTTTTAAACAACTTGACATGTTTAGTATTATTATTTAATTATTATTATTATTACTATTAATATTATTATTTTTAAACAATTATTATTATTATCATTATTATTAATATTATTTTTTTAATTTTATTATTATTTTTATTATTATGATTGCCATACAATTTGGAAGCGTAGAATAGTAAATTCTTACCATTTAGAATCGACTGCAAGGTTAAAAGCAGTCGCGGTGCCTTGGCCAAATTGAGTAGGCTAACATACCTTGACGACTTTATTCGGCATTTCTAGCCTTTCCTGAGTTTTGTCTCGAGATGTTAACAACCTTTTCTTTCTCTTGCTATCAACCTTGTCCAGAACGTTGTTAAAATAGGCCTAAAAAGACGTGTCCAGGACGAAACTCATCGGACGGACCATTAGGACAACACTCGATGGGCGACAGCGCAGAGCTGATCCAGTTCGCCAGACGAGGGTTGACTAGGGTCCCAGTCGGTCGAGACAAGCTCAGACAGCCCTGCCATGGGTGACATTAAACGGAAGAACCACGCGTGAAGTGCTGCAATGCTGGACGATCTTATTTTCCATTTAATAACTAACTGTCAGCTGAGACAATTTTTCCTATCTGTTACCTGTTACAAGTTGTGACCTGTCGGCTTGATGTCGAGAATAAACGAAATTGATTGATTGATTTGATTGATTGATTGGTTGATTGATTGATTGATTGATTGATTGATTGATTGATTGATTGATTGATTGATTGATTGATTGATTGATTGATTGATTGATTGATTGATTGATTGATTGATCTTAACATAGCCTAAAGGTTCTTAAAGGTGCCGCCAACGGACCGGCGTAATCCGGGCAGCTCTGGTTATACAAGACCGTCATCACAAAGACACAAATTAAAATATGTAACTATAGGGGGAAATGGTTCAGAAACGCTCAGGCCCGTCCCTCTATAGGAATAGGCCTACGCTGAATACGCAACCGCGTAGGGCTCCGGCGATTCCGCCGAAAGTTAGGGGGCCCCAAAATACCATTTATGACGGCGACGGCGGTGGAGGTGGTGGCGACGGCGGTGGAGGTGGTGACGACGGCGGTGGAGGTTGGCGGCGATGGCGGTGACGGTGGTGGCGACGGCGGTGGAGGTTGGTGGCGATGGCGGTGACGGTGGAGGCGACGGCGGTGGAGGTTGGTTGCGACGACAGTCATGGGCGTCCGCAGGAATTTTTCCAGGGGGGCGCAAACTTTCAAATAGTTGTCGCAGGGACTAAATAGGCTATAGGTACATAGGGTGTGTCGAAAGCAACCGATCACTCCACCTTCGACACTCGCTCCCTCGGCGCTGGCTATACCTCTCGATCCTCTGGCGCGGATCCCAACATGCGAAAATATTCATGAACATTCATTTTCAAAAACTAGTATGATAGACTAATAAAATGTTATATGACTGAAACCTTACCTTATTCTTGAAATAACAACTGCAATCGTTTGGGTTCTTGTCCAAACTCATTTATCACTCTATGTTGCCTGAAATTTCTGTTCCGTTCCTACCAAGTTTTGCTACCCTCAAAGCAGTCGACCTTCACAGTGCCTACGAAATTGTCCTACTCAGAAGTGCTCGTCTTCTACGTTCCTGTAATACTGCCCGTGTGACTCGCAAAGCGTAGTAGTAGAGGTTCAAGTGTAACCTGGGACCATGCAGTGTTTTTTTTCAGCCGGAACGGTCCGGAACGGCGTTCCGGTACCTTTTTCAGCCATTAAGAAATTATTTAGTTAATTTAAATTTTTAATAAAAATTATATAAAATTATTTAGATACTTTAATTTAATGTAAGTGCTCTCAGTGTTTATTGATACTGATATAATGAAACAGAAATATTAGTATAAAATATACCCCTATGATTGTTCTGAATTTGTTGAGTTCCGGAACATTTTTTTCTAGAAAAAAGCACTGTCTGGGACTATTATTGTCCCAGGTTTAACGACCCGTGCGACAACAAAGATCAATAGATTCGTAATGTCTCCTTCATCCAGGCTTGGGACTGGTTCCGAAGCCAGCGGGGTATACGTTTAAAAAGTCTGTCAGAACGTGTGTTAGCTGGTATAGTAAACTAAGGGGTCAACTGAATATAGTTTACTACTCTGGTATCTAAGGGAAGAAGCTGATTACTTAGTCAGAGACTGTCTCTCCAGACAGTGTCAATTATATATGTTTAAATATATATTTGTATATATGTATATATATATATATATATATATATATATAACGTCCTGACTACGCGGTTCACCGGGCCGGACCTGTTATCTCTTTAACGATCGGCCAAAAACAACAGCTATAGAAGAGCCGCTGGTAAAGGGAATACGATACCAATTAGTCGACAAGACTGAGTGAAAGCACTTCGTCGTCTCGGGTCTGACAATGTGAATTTTCATATTACGAAGAGAGAACTATATACGCTAAAATTTCAAAAATACGCATAAACAAAGATATAGCGGGAACTTGTAGAGCGTGCCGTATATTAACGGTCGGTACACTGCATACCTTACAGTCCTTACTAATTAATCTTATGCTTCATGTGTTAATTTAAATAATTACCTAAAGAATTTAGTGTTTTTTCGATAATCAAGTTGAAAATCGTGTTGTAATAACCAAAATAATCAAAATTTCTCTGCAAATATGTGCAAAATCCAGGGGGGCGCACATGCGCCCCCTTGCGCCCCCCTGCGGACGCCCATGACGACAGTGGAGGTGGTGGTGACGGCGGTACAGGTGGTTGCGACGACAGTGGAGGTGTGGTGGCGACGGCGGTAGAGGTGGTGGCGACGGCGGTGGTGGAGACGGCGGTAGAGGTGGTGGCGACGGCAGTGGATGAGTGGTGGCGACGGCGATTGAGGTACCTCGGTGGCGACGGCAGTGGAGGTGTGGTGGCGACGGCAGTGGAGGCTGGCCCATCCCTAGGAATTCGCTGAATACGCAACCGCGTAGGGCCACGGCGATTCCGCCGAAAGTTATATCTGGGACTATTATATTATTCAGCTATAATAATCCCAGGTTATATCATTTATGAATAAAATACAGCCCGTAAAAACAAAGTTTTTTACTATATCCATCTAGTATCCTATAATGCGTCTTATGAAGCAGTTACCTCTACAAATATATAGTCCGCGTTCATTTTACGACATAGCGTGCGTTTAATGAGGCAGCGCGCCCGTTTTTGTTGCGGCCAATCACAACTCTGGCCAATGACAACGCTGCGTATCGGAAAAGGGGATTCCCCGATTCGAAAAGTTGAGTCCCCGATTCTATAAGCTAGCCTTTTTGGGGAGCTGAAATTTTTATAGAATGAAATGTCTGCGAGGTCGAGTCTATCTGCCAAGTTTCACGACGATTGAATGATTGTAAGTGATCGAATGAGTCGTCGCAAAGATTTGACTTTTTAGCCTGTGGCTCAAACATAGTTACATAGTTACATTCAAGATTTCCGTAAGTTAAACTAGATGGATAAAAATAAAACTTAATAATAATGACATCACACGCCGCATAAGTCTAAATTAAGTGCAAAGTAACAAAATGCTTAAATTATTTAAATTAAATATATTGCTTGTGACGTCAGTCGGGAAATAAGTCAGGAATGACACCTATAAAATTCTGTACAATATTATACTGACACTGCCTTACAGTAGTAAACCTTTGGTACTAAGATTATACTAATTTTGTTCATAATGCTCAGTAAAACTACTTAAACTAACTCAGGCCAGGGCAGTCTACTTTCTTAGGCACAATGTTTATGACGTATTCTAATACCCAATGGGGTAGGGCATTGCCTTCTAGATACTACAGTATCTAGAAGGCAATGGGTAGGGCCCCAAAGTCAGAACAAATGATTTAACATTTTGTCGTTGGTTGCTAGTATATCTTGCACAGAACGTCTGCGCGCTAGTTCGGCATAATGTCTTTATTAAGAAAAATCCCCCGTTGCTCCCCATTTCTTCCTTTTCCCCTTCCACGTCATTCTTCTCTGTCCGTGTTACTCGGCAAATATCCCAAGGACAGCGATTACCTTGTTCTCATTCGCGAGATGGCGCTGTACAACCTCTGCTCTAAGCGCGCAAAAAGTGTACAGCTTAGTGTAGGCCTAATCGTAATCTCCAAACTTCTAAAGCGCCACTCGAAAGCCAAGCGCAGGGCACCAGCTTATTCACGAGCGCTGAGTGTAGTTTAATTCACTAAGCTCTGTCACCCGCGTGGTCTATTACAGAATTTTTCAAATGTTCTTTCTTATGCTATTAAAGGGCCTATAGGTCAGCAAACACTTCCAATATGTAGCCCGTGTATATTCCAGGTCAACCAATGAAAGCGCATAACTCCCCCACCCGGTTTGGGTCATTACAAAACATGGCACCCATATAATCTTAACCCTGACCGAACCTGACGACGCCTAACCTGACCCTAACCTACCCTCACGTCGCATAACCTGGCCCTAATCAACACGACCCAATCAGCAGACTTATAGTATTGGGGTACGTTTCGGGTAATACAGTATATTTAGGCATGCTGCCAGGTATGCACTGTATATATAGCCAGTGTATATTTCATGGGAATCAGTGACAACGCACAACCCACACAATAAACATACAGACCCGACACTACAAGTTTGCCAGCTGTTCTAGATATCGTTAATCAATTCACAAAGTTAACTGCTTGATAAGTTGTTTGTCAATTCACACGGGGCCACAGTTTCGAACTTAGTACGGTCGCCGACCTGCAATAGGCAATATTTGCAAAAATTCTGTCTGTAAAGCCGTAAAGACGAAGGTTTCTCGTCTCTCTCTCTCTCTCTCTCTCTCTCTCTCTCTCTTCCTTCCTTCCTTTCTCTCTCTCTCTCTCTCTCGCTTCTTGTTCTGCCTCCTCCCTCCCTCTCTCCCTTACTCTGTTCACTGGTTCTCTTTCCTGAACCCTTTATTTTTCTCGGTCTCTTCCTTACTCTGTATCTGTTTCTGTATATGTCTCTCCCTTGCTTTGGATCTATCAATCTCCTATGCAAGTACTTCACTGCACAGCTATCATCATTATCAACAAAGAAACTGATCTATTTATTTAATTATTGCAAACATCACAAGACAAATCTGTCAATCCGCAGTTTAACATGTGTTATTCACACCAGACAGTTAAGTTAGTTGAACATATGTTATTCACAGAGAACAATTTAAATTGTGCTAGTCATACAGGACAGTCACAGATGTTATTCACACAGGACAGCTGAACTGAACATATGTTATTCACAGAGAATAGTTTAAACTGTGCTAGTTATACAGGCCATTTTAACTTTTGTTATTCACACAAGACAGTCTAACATAATGTTATCACACAGGACAGTTGCACATATGTTATTCACAGAGAACAATTTACATTGTGTTTTTCACACAGGACAACTTAACATGTGTTATTGACAAAAAATAAACATCACAGCAAACAGAACAGTCTGACAGTGCATTGCTTAACGATCAAGTCCTTGGCAAAAAGAGAAGAAGTCTTCAACAAAACGAAAACAACAGTAATCTAATCTACTGACTTTTATATTGCCTTTACCACAATGCACAAGGTATCAGTCAATGGCCACTTCACGTGAAACCGCAGTCAAGAATTATAACCCGTTTGAGAAGCCCAGTCAAAATCGCAACGTAAATTTACAATCTGTAAATAGCAACCAACTGTAAAGTATCATACAACAGCAGTCAGGGTAGCCTAGCGTAGGAGTGTAGTGTAAAGTATATCGGAAATACAAACTGTATTGTAATGTAACAAATAAAAATGCGCTGTAACAAGGCAGTTTTGATGACGAGTAACCAAGAAACGTAAAGAAACAATCGTTACGGTGAGGTAAGTCAACTGCATATATTTATTCACCTGGACATTATTGATATACCATCGACACGAAAGTCTTAAAATGGATGGAAAGGCTTTCTCAGCTTAAACACTGACATCTGTACATTACAAAGCAGCTGTATTTCATACTGCCCTCCTTCCAAAGTTCAGAAGTGCACACGACCATACCAGAGAACATCGATGGAACAGAGCAATTGTTAGTGAAGGACTTGCTCAAGGTCCCTACACAGCAGTGGCCTCGAGCGAGGCTTGTACCGTACTCTCCACGTTACAGGTCAAGTGCTCTAACCAATAGGCCACGGTGCCCCATGCATGAATGTATGCATCTCTGTATGAAATTACGTAAGTATGTATGTGCATCTGAACGTTTTTATAGCTCCTTTAGAAAATTTCTCAAAGCTGTGACGTAATTATGGGCATCAGAATAAGGAAGTTATGGCCACACTCGAAAATCTAGCGGGAAGTGTTTTTAGCCTTCACTTATGACCCAAAAGACAAAAATTTGTGGTGTTTCCATGTTCAGATTTTACCAAAAGCGTCAAGGCTTCAAGGAAAAGACAGTTAATGAATAGGTGTGGACAGTGCTGCCAACATTAATAAGTGGAAGAATGGAAAGTCTTAATATAAAAGATGCGGAGTAAAACTGGTCATCATGGTCACATTATCAGCGAAATAAGGTATGACCATCCTCATTAGAGCCTCCTTTCAAATTCTGAATCTGGAAATCACCTTCCCATAAAGGCCATGACTCTGAAACCGCACTAATGCCCTTAAAAGGTCAAACACCTGGTGTGAAAACAGGACTTTCTTCAGGAACTGTTTGGTTTCACAGCAAACTCCACCCTTGTATCGAATACTACAGACATAGTGAAAATCATTCAAATGACTGCTAGGCAACTATCACGTCTTTATTTACATCGAAGTTTACCCTAAAATGCCAAATTCGACTTAGAGGAAAAGCAGTTCAATAAGCTAGCCCTGAGAGGCTGAGAAGCAGCCATGGGTATGCAGTGTCAGCGACTTCAGTTGTCTTGGCCTCAGCATACAACAGCGGATGCCCATTCCTCTCCCTCAATGCTCATTCCTCTCCCTCACTGTCTCTTCTTCACACTGACAGCGCACTTAATATAGCCGAGTTTGCTAGGCATCGCAAATGGAGTCGAAATCTCGAAATAAACCTTTGCCCTGGCGGGGATCTAAACCCCAATATCTTTGTTGACAGTCCCGCCCACTAACCACTAGGCCATCATGCGACCAATTCAATTTGTTTCAAGACAGTTTTTGTGCTCTGTCCCAGGGAACATAATAGCCAATGACCGTTAAACAAAAAAATTGATCTAAAATTAAACTGGATGTTAATTTGAACGCTAATTTAAAACGGGCGTCAAATATAACACCGATAACGGGTTTATTTTACTCTGAAGTATACAGTTACTTCTAACTTTGATGTTTATTTAACACAACGACATTAGAATTCGCTTAATGTTCACTTTAATTTTCATAATGTTAATGACGGATGTAAACATCCAGCAACGATTCACACCGCAAGAGTCCCGTTTTAGAACTCAGTACAAATAAGAGTGCTTCGGCTAAAACAAAGATACGCAGGTGATCTACTACTTGCTACCTGTGTTCCAAAATCCCACGCCTAGATACCAAACCCATGCATTCAATTCTGCTGAAGCTTCTGTCTAGTCAAATAAAAAGTAGAGTAAGGCAAAGCAAAACTGCATCTACTAGAGCAGGAAAGTATGGCAAATTTGAGTGGAGCAAGACATGGTAAACCGAGGTAAATATACGGTGGAGTCAGGTGAAAAAAAACAGGAAGGTAAAAGGGAGAGGTAAAGTAAGGAAAGATAGGTCTAGATCTGGTTATGTGCAGTACAGTAATGGAAAGTAAGGCAAAATAGGTTAAGCTAGGAAAAGGCCAAGGATAGAGTACAGATGCACTGTGTAATTTGTACAATACCTGAAGACAGTGGTGAAGAGAGGTTCCTAATACAGCAGTTTTCAAACTTTATTTGTATTGTACCACCAGATAAAATATAAAATGTTGGCGTACCACCAGCTCAGATCAAAAACAACAGACGACAGTGCAAAGTGCCCTGTGCAATGAATTAATAGGGGGAGCATCCTAAGTTTCCTTGCAGGGTCTGGATAAGATATTAGTCATATATAGGCAAATTTAAAAATTAATATATATATATTTTTGGTTGATTTGACATGGAATGACCCATATAATTTTAAGAATGTAATCATATAAAAAAAGGAAAAATAAAATCACTATTAAATCACTATCAGAAAGTGTTAAAATGAGCTGTGGGCTTGTTTTTTTTAAATTTGTCGCATAACACTTAGCAACATCTGGCATACCACTAGTGGTATGCATACCACCGTTTGAAAACCGCTGTCCTATTATCTGTATCGTTGCATACAGATATGAATATCTCAGAACATTTAAATAATGCATTGGACAGGTGCTGCAAGGTGCTACATAGATGTCCAGAGAATACATATCTGCAAACGACCATCCAGGGAAATAAATGAGCTATATAATAAATCACAGGTAATAACAATTACAGGTAAGTCGAACATTGTAAATGCTTACAATTAACGAGAGTTTATAGTAAGAGTCGTATTCAATGCCGCTGTGCGCTTCCTGTAACACCGGGCCAGAGAAATTTGGATCAGGCCTTCTGACATCTACGTCAAATCCGCAGGCAAGATCTCCGTGGATTAGGTCAGGAATGGTTCCGTCAAATCCCAACAAATTATTTCCAGGTACCAAGATGTCCAGATTGCGCCACAATTCAGTTATTTCCAGAAATTAAGGTCAGGTTGTGTAGTGTCAGTTCACAATTTCCTGGCGTACATATCAGTCCCAGTTGCAGAATGATTCCAGATTGCCAAGATGAGTTAAGTCAAGTCTCAATGAATTTCAGACCCCTAAGAAATCACGTTTAATTGGGTAGTGTTGTGTCCCATTGAGTGGAATCAACCACTCTTCATTTCGCAATGCAATGTTTCAGTGGATAATGTACCACTTCCCTGGTTATTGCAGTGGAAACAGTTTGTGTAACGCTTTTGAGGGGCAGAGCCAAGCCCAAATGGGTAGCATCACGACTCATTGGGTAGCGTCATACCCTATTGGTCGACACGCTCCATCGAGTAGCGTCACACTTCAGCAAATTCCTACTTACTAACGCCACAAGTACGTCAGAGTTGCTTTGGTAAGCGAGACACCCTATAGGTAAGGTCGTTATGTTTCTATGGCAACTAATATATCACACAAGAACTATGCCACTCGGCAGTTCAACTAGACCTAAAGTGCATCACTATGACGAAGATCCAGTGCCACCGCTACACTCCACCTAATACGGCGCCAGTCCCGTGCTAGAAACAGTGTCAATCCAGGGCTCATGAACGTGCCAAATGCTGCCGCAGAGAATACCAGCTGGTCTCAAGAAGAAGGTGCCATATGGTGCCAAGAAGGTGTCCTATATAACTGTGCCATTGGTTGGCATAAATATACTAGCTGTAGCAGAGGGTGGTTGTGCGATCGTCAGAGGCAGTTGATGTAGTGTCGCAGCCAGAGGTCGTCTTGGCGCGTCTGTTCACGAAGGATCTCGTCCAGTTCACTCGACAACGACTAGAAACACAACAACAGTCGACATCATTGGTTGCAACAGCACAATCATCATCTTCACCATCTCATTACCATCATTACTATTAAGTTTTAGCACGATCATCATCTCATCACCTTTACCGTTTCATCATCATCGTTGTTAATAATATTGATGACAATTGCAGCATCATAAGTTTTATCAACATGATTCACCACCACTACCACCACCACCACAACCTCAATTTCCATCACCACCACACCCTCCACCACCACCACCACCTCAATTTCCATCACCACCACACCATCACTACCACACCCTCCACCACCACCACCTCACCACCCATCACCACACCACCATCCACCACAACCTCAATTTCCATCACCACCCCACCATCACTACCACACCCATCACAACAACTACCACCACCACCACCACCACCACCACTAAAGTTAAAAGATTTATTGAGCTAAGTGGTTGTCCTGACCTCATCCTCATTTTCTGCATTCATCCATAATCCTCCTCCTGCTCCAATGTCCTCACACAGCAGCACGCTCGCTGCATCGTCCAAGAGCAGATCCGCTCCGAGGCCAAACCCATCCCCAATCGTCTGCCCCATCGACAATGTTGAACAGCTATTTGCTCGCTCCTGGATCACGCGTTCCTCACAGCGGTGCACTTCGCTCTGATCGATCTCGCCCGTTAACAGCTTCTTAAGGATCGTGCCCGATCTGCGATCATCCTCGTCGTCTGCCTCGATCCGCAAGTGAGCAAGGCCTTCAGCAGCCAGCGCTGCGTTGCTGCCCTTGTTTGGATCTAGCGGACGAGTTGATCGAAGAAATGCTTCAAGGATGCTCATCTTCCCAGAGTAAGGAACAGCTGAACTCGATGTGCTCGGGGCACTCGCAGCATTGCCCTTACGACCCCGACCAGATTTCGACTGCGCCGGTGGGTTCGGGACCGACTTAAGGGTATAGCGATGATCGTCCAGTGCAAGCATGGACGCAGTCGTCGCGCGTCCACCTTTCATATCACCGCGAGCCCCACTGGCGTGCGATCGCGACCCGCCAGCCCGCATCGACGCAGTGCTGTCCTTATTTATGCCAGCCGCCGACTTGACGTTATTTGGTACAGATACGGAGTGGCGGAGCAATGATCCACAAGATGTTGCAACTGCGCCGCTTCGTATGCGAGTCAGCGCCTTCGTCTCACAGTTCTTGAGCGACGATGGGACGCCGAAAACGCCGCCGATAAGCGGAGAGCCCGAAGCTGGCGGCACGCCGGAATTTGGCGCTTGGGTTGGCCGTGAAGTGCTGACGGCAGCTGCGGTTGTGTTGTTGATGCGGTGAACGACGCCGTTCTGCTTGGGAGCGGCAACGAATTGTAGAACGTATTCTTCCTCGTCACCGACAACCATGTCAGCAAGTCCGGCCACCTGTTGCTGAAAGTCAAAGACCTTCTTCAGTCGATTCCTCGACTCGGCTGAAACCGAGGTGGCACTGGAAGCCAGTGTAGGGTTCGACGGTTTCTTCGCCAAACCGGGGGCTTCGTCCACGGGGCTTGCAGCACGCTTCTGCCAACCTTTGTTTGGGACTGGGTCGCTTCGGGTAACGGCAACTCTAGGGTTGCTTACCGGCGGCATGGAGAGCAAAGCTGAAGACTGATTGACGTCAATCATGTCGAAGTCAGCCAGGAGGTCGCCGTAGTCGGACATCATTGGAGTCTCACCAAGTGGGTTCCATGTGTCCATCAGGTAGTCGAAGTTGAGGCTCGATGACTTGAGGTCAATCGCACCCTCATCAATCGACCCCAGTGTACCCCCGACCTCACCCAGGTAGGGATCAAGGGCATGTGCTCCGTAGAAGGCATCTGAGCTGCGCCAGGTCGACTCCGACCCACGGGACACCGTGGAGGCTTTTGGCTCAAGGGTGCCTACTACCTTGACCTGGCCATGGCCTTGAACGACGTACGCCTGTCCTTCTTCGGAGGAGCAGTAGCCGCTCGATGGACCGGGTGATGTGAAACCAGCTGAAGAAGAAGATGTCGGTGTCAGGGATTTGTAGTCAAATTCGGTGATCCAACAGTCAGTGTTATCCATTACACTATGAATCCAAAGATCATGGTCTCTGGAAAACAAGAAACAACAATGCCATTTGATAAACAATGCAACCAACTATCAGAACAATAAAAACAGATGATGGAAGAAAAGAAGAAAGATGACAAGTAGGAGGAGGAAAGTGAACACGGAAGAAGAGGAGAAAGAGGAAAAGGAGAAGGAGCATGTAAAGATAAAGAAGAGAAAAAACACGAGAGGGAGCAGGAGAAAGACGAGAAGATATAGAACCTCGAGTGGCAACAATGGGTCTGAAGGGCTCACGATTTAGTTCTCTTAGTCCTCTCCAGCCAGTCCTCTCCATCGCAACTTCACTTTCCAACTGATATTGTTCACTGTCGAAAGTGGAGAATAAATTCGGAAACATCTTATCCTCTCCCTCGCTCTCTCTCTCTCTAGACAGTTTATCCCTCGTGTTCTATATAGAAGCTCTCTTGGTGAAATAATCTGACATTGTATGACTTAAACAAAACACTTATTCTAATCTTTCCTATTACCACATGTATCAGATAGCAGTGTGTCTACATTTGTTTCATACCAATAAACGAATATACTATTACTCTCTCTCTCTATTCGTCAATTAATTTCCCGACGTCTGATTTGAAGGTACCGCAAAAGACCTGTACACTAACCACTAGACAACACCTCCCATTCAATACCATTAAATCCTACTAATTCATTATAGCCGACAAAACCAGAAACAGGTACAATCAATCCCTCTAATAAAGACAAAAAGTGTGGTCATTGCTCCCTCCCATACCCTCCCCTCGATCGAAGAACAGAGTTCAAGGATAAAGAGCCGATAAAACAAGGCCAATGAAACGACACGTGGCGAAATCTCGTGCTGCAGTTGACCTAACCTAATTTTCACTTCTTTATAGCACATTAAATTTTGAAGGCTACTTAGAAAGGTACTCTTTATCTGTCTGTCCTCAATCAATCAATCAACGTCTTAAATCAGTGAATCGGTCAATGACCTGTCTGCAACTCTGCATCTATATCCGTATATCCATCTATCCAATCATCACATACAGGATAGATGGATATAATATAATATCAACAAATGGATAGGTAGATAGATGGATATGTAGATAGATGGACGGTTAGATAGATAGATGAAGGGATAGGCAGGTAGATAGATGGACAGATAGGTAGATAGATGGATATGTATGTAGATAGATGGACGGTTAGACAGATGAAGGGATAGGCAGGTAGATGCATAGGTACATAGATGGACGGATAGGTAGATAGATGGATAGGTAGATAGATGGATGGATATGTAGACAGATGGATGGGTAGATGGATGGGTAGAGAGATAGATACTTAGATACACAAAAGATATCCACAGACACAAAGTGCAGGGCACACCTAGATCAACAAATCAAAGGATTCTCTGAAACGCCCGACCTAGTTTTCACCTAGTTTTCCAGGCCCCTAATTAGTAAATGGGGGACTCGGAACACGACCACGGGCTCCTTCCTACAACGGTCACGCACCGACCTTCTCCTCTGTTGCCATGCACATCCAGAGGAAATGGGTCCACAGGGGCAATAGTCCGAGGCCCAGTTCTAAGACAGCAGCGTGCCACATGCCCTGGTAAAAGTTGAACTACGACTCTCTCATCTCTCTCTCTCTCTCTCTCTCTCTCTCTCTCTCTCTCTCTCTCTCTCTCTCTCTCTCTCTCTCTCTCTCTCTCTCTCTCTCTCTCTCTCTCTCTCTCTCTCTCTCTCTCTCTTATTATATTTATTATAACTAGCTGCAGATGACACAGAAAGAGAGATTTACTGCTTGTAAGCATATATACAATCATACTCACAAACAAGCAGACTAACACATTCATACACACAAACACACACATTTCAATTACAGACTGTAACAAGTGTACAGATACAAACACACACACACACACACACACACACACACACACACACACACACACACACACACACACACACACACACACACACATACATACACAAACATATAAGTAGACAGTTTCATGTGTGTACTAAAATACCCACATACACATAAATAGGGGATGAAAGAAAAGACATCCAGTTATTGGACAGATTGCTTTTGTTGTGTGTGTGCTTCAGCCGAAAGACCCTGCCAGTGTGGAACCAACTGCCACACCCCCTAGCAGTTGAATAATAGTTTAGCTATTAGAGGCAAGCTAACCTGTGTGCTGTCTTTGCAAACAGGTGTGTTACCTTTCTAAACTGCAGTCTGTAACCTTTGCAAACAAGTGACTTACTTCTCCCGCTAGTGTACTCTAGCATGACGTATGGGTTCCCTGACTCATCGGATTTCAGTGGGTTTTCTCCACCAACGACTTTTTCCAGTGGTGGTTTAATTCCATGTGACTATCAGTTGATAGATATCATTGTAAGATTAATTTAGATTGCAACAGATTAGCTTTGATTAGATTAAATTAGAACATTAGATTAGAATACACTACATTCGAACACATTACACAGGGTTAGAAGAGCAATCCATTAAGGTAGCCTTGGCTAGTGGGTGCAAGTGGACACAAGTTCAGATGTACCAACTAGGTCTATATCTCATGTTCAATTTCAGTTCAGATGACCCCTGGAAAGCACCACACGGTGAGTTCAGTACCCTGGCCCCGTTTATAGATAAGTAAGTAATTATATCCTTTATTGAACCAATTGCTAAACGCACTTTGGTTTACATTATGAAGTACATAATCACACATAAATCATCCTAATAATAAATGTTTTTCGTGCCGGACTGTCTGCAACAGGTAGAATTCTGGACCGGCTTCATTTCCGACAGCTTTGATTAGATGGCCCCACAACGTATACATTAGAGTATTAAACCTATCAGAAAAACACCTCCACCCCAAGGCCACCCAACAACAGCAGCTCCCTCCACGGTATCCTCCAATCCCATCCACTATTTTAAAGCAGACGGCGAATGCAAATAATTAACGCAAATTAATTAACTGAAATTAATCAGCCAGTCGGGCGAAACAAGGCACCAGACACCGGCAGAGCACCAGCTTATACCGGCGACGGACCAGTGCGATCGGGTGGCCAGAGAAGGGGCAGAGTTTCCAATCAACCGCCTCGCCGCAAACAGATGGACATCAACACGCAACAAGCTGACTTTCTCGGCCGTGAATTTGCTACGAATTAGAACGTAATGTAAATCTTCGAAATTTTCTCAGCGCCACACAAAGCCGCGTCAGGGAGACCAGCTTATTTGCTGGTGCTATATCAAATCAAGTCCGCAATAGCCAGGTGCTATTCCAGGTCAGAACCTGGGGAGGTCAACCCGAGGAGACAGCATGGTGTTACGGTGGTAAACGGAACACTAACTTTCCCATTCGTATATGTACGTTTATATTTCTATACACCACGCACATATCCCTATATGTATTACATATGCATGTCTACCGATACGTTGTCTGAACACAAGTGCATGTATAGTGCATGTATGCCCTTATGTATATGCATAACAAATGTTTGCAAACGAAGCAAGAGTAATACTGGTATGATCTCCATTTACCCACTTTATATACTGACAATACCTAGTGTCAGTTTTTGCGTGTCTGAGAGGAATTTAGCAGCTACACCAGTCAGCCAGCAAACAAAGTACATGATGACGAAGATAGATTTTAATGGTTAGTGTTGTAAGAATGGAAGACTCCGTGAGAGACTTAAAACTGACACTATGTGTCGCCAGCATAAAGTAGTTTAAACCATACGTATAATTTTTATGAGCACCATTGTCGAAACGTAAAAGGCACGAGAGCGCTGCTAGCTTCTAGTTCACATACTACTAGTTCGAGAACTCCGTAGATGTCGATCCTGGCAGTGCGTTCAAACCGGTTCAGGGCAGCGACGGCGGCGGAACGTCAAAGCAGCGGATGAGATCGACTTCATTAAAATTGTCTAACGACTTTCAAAACGATCGTTAACGGTCGGACATCCCGTTCTGGGGTGGAGAGGAATATCCGACGGGCTGTCTCTCATCCTCTTCACTCCCCCCCCACACTCCACCCGCCCAATTCCCTCTCACACGAAGCTTAATGAAAAGTCTTAAAATCTCATTCACTCATTCAGTCGGTTGATCAATAGTTTTTTAATTAATTTAGTCACCTGCTCAGTCCAAAGTTTTTAATTAATTAATTAAGAGCAAATCCATTAAGCTAATCGCATATATTACCTGACATTGACGAGTGCCAGCGACTTCATTTTGTCAGCCTCGGCATATGAGGACAGGTAGTCAATAGGACTACCGTACTTATTTAAATGTAATGCCTTTTGAACGGTAAGGCAGATTTTCGACTGTATGCTGTGCCCAGAGGGATATTGTAAGCTTAGCGTCCTTGCGGCAAGAGTCTTCAGCGTCCTTTTTCAGTTCTTAAACATGCTTTATACATCGCCAGCTGCATACACAAATACAAATGTTAATCTAGAGAGTATATCAGTAAATAAGTAGTGAACTAGTGGAGTGTCTGTAGTGGTATATAACGTAAACAGGAGTGGGCCCAGTACAGAACTTTGCGTAACACTAAAGTTCAACACAACGAGTTCGTGAGATACAAACTGTTTAAGTACTAAAGTGCAAGGTTAGAAGTGAACTAACTGTGACCAAAACTGAAAGGACCCAAATAGTGCTCAAGGTGGTGAAGAAATCTATCATGATCAACAAATACTCGCAGAAAGGTCGATGAGAATTCGAGTAGTAACATTTGTTTTGTCCGTGGAAGTGATTGCGTCATTGCAAATGGTAAATAAATGGACACAGTTCACATGACATCTGATAATTCAATGTTGATAAATTGTGACGTTGATCACACATCATTTGATAACGTGACATTTTCATCACACAACCTCTTCCATTCACCTCCCTAGCGGTTTCAACTCTATAACACCACCCACCTTAGCCATCTGACTGTCCGCCTGCCTGACCATTTGGATCTTGACACTGCCTATCAATTCTCGTTTGATTAAGCACCTGTGAATAAGCTGGTTCCCGCAACTTCAATTTTTCGAACGCTGTAGAAATTTCGTGATTATGATTACAATCACACACCATTTGGTTTTGAATACCATTATTTGAAGAATTAATACACATGTACATGTCCCATTTTGCCACTGGAAAGACAGTAACGGTTCCTAGGTCAATGTCTACTTCAATAATACATGTGTTCATACCACATTATCAGCTTCTCCGTAGACTATGCTCATGTCTGGCATAAGAGTGTCATGTTTGACAATTTTAACTTATTTTTATTGCACTGAAATACATCTCAAATTACGTGTAATCGAACATCGAGTAATCAAATGGAGTGTAATACAGAATTTTAATACACATCTGCTAAAAATAATGCTTCTTTGGCCGCGTTTCAGGCATCTGAGTCACAGCTGAATGCTACCCTTCAGGTGGATACCCGAACCTCTGGATGCCCACTGACATGCATAATCAATCATCACACACCCAAGTTAAGAAAATGAAGTCACAGTTGTCACGTTTATTGGTCATCTGAAATATGATCCTACCATACCACAAATTTCCTCTCAGTTTCTACCCGTTCTCTCATGACTATTGTTAGCTGAGACATTTACATGTAACAAACAAACATCTCTTTACCTTACCTTACCTCTGGAGATAAAGATCTACTTGGGTAATCTAGATTACTGTTCTGCATAAAAACTTAAGTTAAAACAATTGCAATACGTTCAGGTAGGTTAAAATCGTAGATAATTGTACAGTATAAATAAATCGCTTGGGTGACTTAATGTCATACATTCAGGTACAGCACAGTAAGAACAGTTCACTGTACATTATAGAAAACAAAGGTGATTTAGTTAATTCGACATGGCACGATAAGCTAAGAATAGTCAAAAGGTCAAGGTACCAAACCTGTTTATACACCTCGTTAAAAACTCCTCAGAAGCACAGTTCATAGGTCAAAGGGTAAACCTTGGGTGGCATAAGCACAGATTCAAACAATCCAACAACAAAGCACCTCTACAGTAAACCCTCATTAACGGTCTGGAGGGAGGGGGTAAGTTGGGACAACTTCACCAACCAAACAACTTCAACCCTTTCAAAATTTCCGATAATAAAACTCGTCTAGTTTCTACTCGTTTTCAAATCAACAGGCAGCAATGAAACACTTGATCGGCCTCAACTTCCACCATAAACACCCCAATCTAATCTAATGGGGGCTCACACGAAGGAAACAGTAAATCTGTTATGATCTCCATTTACCCACTTCATATGTTGGCAATGCCCAGTGTCAGTTTTTGCATGTCTGACAGGAAGTTTAGCAGCTACACCAGTCAAACAGCAAACGAAGCATATTATGACGAAGATAGATTAATAAATGGCTAGTGGGCATTCTATTAGTTTCATGGACCGCAACTGTAGGCTAATATACAGTATCTTTGGTCCAAGCATTGTAGTGTGCCCTGATTGGTCTATATAAACGACACATGGAGTTCTTCCAAAATTTCAACTAGTTTACATGCACCATATAACTTACACGGAGATTCGTTCTTATATGGTATATTTTGGCATGTTACGCGGAATGTACAATTTTTTCCCCAATTATTGCAATTTTGTGACAGTGGACGAAAACTCACTTTGTTTTATTTTCTGACGACACTGTAACCCTAACACATGACCCTAACCGACCCTCACGACGCCTAACCTGACCCTAACCGACTCTCACGATGCCTGACCGGGATCGGATGCCATGCGGTCCATGAAACTAATAGAATGCCGGCTAGTGTTGTAAGAATGGAAGACTCAGTGAGAGCCTGTAAAAAGTAACACTAGGTGTCGCCAGCATAAAGTAGTTCAAACCATACAAGCACCATTGTCGAAACGTGTAAGGTATGAAACAATGGTTGCTTCAGCGAAACCACTGTAGTCAAAAAATCGCCTGGTTAACATCTTAATGGTCAGAAAGTCTGAAGGTAACGGCAGGTGGTCAAATAGAAACACCAAGCCTTAAGCTTAGACTATATTTTCTGTCCAACACAAATGTAACGTAAATCTTCTAAATTTATCAGAGTTCAAACAAAAACAGCGTCAAAAGAAACCAGCTTACTCACCGAGAAAATAGGTAACAAGTCGTGCCCAATTAAATCCGCAGGAACTAGGTAAAAAACCTTCTGATCTTGTTTTTTGGTTCTTCGAGTGATGGCACGCGCTATATAAATCACTAGATCATATGAGAAAATTCAAGAAAGAGTTCCAGTACACAATTATTACCTTTGAGAAATAATATTAACTTCTTGTCGACCGCAACCATCTTAAAATCGTCGTTAAAATCGTCGTTAAAACCGGTTTCATTTGGCCAAATCGTGTCGCTACAATAGAGATCCCTGGCCGCAGGCATTCACCATAGGCGCAGTACGCCATTGGTCAAAGACTCATTAGCATTCAGGCCACAGCTCATTATCATACCAGGCCACGCGCCACATGAGCGTCTTACTTCCTGGGCTGTCGTGGGAGGTGCGCGGCTCAGTAGCCAAGACGTTAGCGAGATAATTAGCATATATACAAAGATTCATTATCCGGCAAGCCACGTTTCTCGTAAATGCTTAAAATATCAAACTCCCGAGGCTTAGGCTTTGTCGGCAAGCTGCCGAGCGTTCATAGAAGTCATTTGCATGCAGCGTAGGGCCGTGCGGGCAACAGGTTCATTGTGCACGCGTGAGATTGTTAGTGGCCACGCGTGAAGGCTATAGACCAATCGGAAGACTAGTATCGGGACACACCCGCGAGAGGGGAATACAGACTGACATACACGCACAAGCACACAGTCAGCCACCGACACAGACAGCGTAGAGGTCGATATGACGAGTTCATTTTTGAGCTTGCAGGTCTTTTGAAAACGTTTCATCATCCAAAATCGACTGTTGCGACGAAAACTTTCCGCTTACTCACCCTGTCCAAACTACATTATTACAAACTTCCTATGCCCTTCATAAAATTCTCGTAGTCAATAATCAGGCCAAACAACTTATTGTCAACCAATCAACAAAACAATCGTTCACTCAATAATACAATCAACAACTAAATCAACCAAATAATCAATGAATATAAATGTAACCAAGCATTTAACCAACCAAAATTGAACCAGCTATAGCCTAACCATTTTCCACCTATCACCCCTTGTTGTCTCCCCGGCCTAAACGCCACCCCCCACCAATTCTGACGACAAAGAAACTGACCCAACAACATATGCCCATATGGATTTAATTTGATATAGCGCCCGTAAATAAGCTCGTCTCTCCAACGCACCTTTCGAACGACGCTGAGAATTTCGCACATTTACAACAGAATTCAGTAAAATAATAACTAACCATCAAGAAACCAATAAAAACAGCTAAGAGCGAATCATTAAGCAACAGGCAAGACATGACCTAGATATGCAAACCTACGCTCAAACAAACCTCCCTACCTCCCTCCTGCCTCCCTTCGCTTCCTCCATTCAAACGCATCGGACCAAACGTTCCCGACTTCCATCGGCCTATTATTCATCTGTCATAGCTCTCACTATATTATCATACGAATAACGCAAATTGATGGCTTAGTTCGGTAAACAAGTCTCTAAGCTACAACAAAATCACAAAAATATGTACATAACGTATATATACACACAAGAATGCACATGTATATGCGAGTATATACACACCTGTACATATATACACATGCACTTAGTACAACACTGATCTGCAAGTCACGTGTGTATGATGTATCTACCTACATGTATGTATTTTTATGCACCAATCAGGTATAATGCATTTGTTCCTAAATAAAAAGTATGAAAAGTGGAGGGTAATAGAAGGGAACGTTTGGTTTGGTTGGTACAATAGGGTAGGGTAGGATATAATGAGTATGGTATGGTGGGTAAGGTAGGGTAGGACCGTAGGGTAGGATAAAGGGGGTGGGGTAACCGTAATCATAATATCCGATTCAGCACCCAAAACCAGCCAAGACCAAGGAACCAGCTTAGAGTAGAATGATCTGTGACCCTGCATTCAAATAACTTGTTTGTTTATTCAACTATTTCATTCAATAACGAAAAATAATTATGCTAATTTAAACAGTTTAAACAAAAAATAACCTGCACGATAAAATGCATATATATATATAATATATATATATATATATATATATATATATATATATATATATATATATATATATATATATATTACAGAGAGACAGACAGACAGACTGACAGAGACAGACAGACAGAGAGGAGAGAGAGAGAGAGAAGAGGCTATTATTTGAACTAAAGACACTGTGGAAATTCATAATTTGACTACCACATGAATATACAGAGTGGAATCGCTTGAAGGAGATTAACATATAAAAGAGGAAAGTCGATGAACCCGGGCGATTCATCAAAGTCAACTTGATGTTTCGGATTAAAGGATTAAATACTCGGTCATTGAGCTCGGTGAACTCAAGTATTTAATTGTGATATATTTAGAGTCTGCTTGAAACCATTGACAGGACTTGCAATATGATCAAATAAATCACTAAAATGATCATGCTCGTTAGGCTCTGAATTAGATGTCATTGCAGTCGCGTGTAATTTATTATATGGACGAACATTTCATACAGTCATGAGGAAACCATTATGATGGTCTGCTTCTTTCCAAAAGTTCCACATCTAAATGGGACTGCAGTTCCTGCTGCACTGGAGTTAGGTGAACCCATCAACGTATATTGAGGGGACACAGCATAGCACAGCTAAAGTTGCACTGTGAAGTGAAGCCTGCACCTACTGAACTTTCTGCCATGCATGACGTCAGGCAGAGATCATTAACATAATAATAGGTTTTGTGTCCATCCAATCAACAACCTCGTATGAATAAGGCATCCAATAAACGTCGATGATTAAAGATTATATATCACTACCCGTTTGCGTGCCTGTGACGTCACGCATGGCAAAAGGCTAGGCTTCATCTTGAATCTCTTATGCTGTGTCCACCTAATATAAGTCGATGGTTGAACCACAGAATAATAGCTTAAATAATTCCTGTAGACATTATCCACTAGATCTAAGAAACCGCCCCGTTTTGGAATTTGTACAAGAAAATAAAAGTAAGTACTGCCACTACCAAAAAAGATAAGACAAATATATATAATGCAATTGGGCCCATTGTATATAGGTAATTTAATGTCTGTTCATCTTGTACATTTGAACAGTGTTATAATTTTTTAAACTCTAATAAAAGACTGATGTCTTTGCAGATATAACTCCTCTTTGTGTAATTTGCCCTTTACTACCACTATTGATGGAGTATAGGCATCATGCAATACCTCCCAACTTGTGTTTGTACTCATTTACTGACCCTGAAAGGACAGATGGCTAAGTTGCCCCCAGTAAACCACATATTAGAACAATACCGGCCTCAAGGATAGACAAATTACACGCATTTCTGCATGCTTATCTTCAACTATGCTTAGTGATTTTCATGGGGATACAGATTTTCTAAGATTAGATAGCTACGGCCTGCCACAATTATAGTAGTACGAAATAGTTGCCATGAACCGGATCACAGACCTGTTCTGAACCCTGACCTTTGACCAGAGGTCACAGAATAGGCTTTGGCCCATTTACAATACAGGATCTGGCAATGCAGACTTCAATCAGGCTTTTGATATCATTCTATGTCGGCCTTCCAAGACAGGCCAACAGTACCCAACGCCCGTAGACTACACTACTTAACACGCTACTGTTTGCCAAGAGCAGACACTATTGAGACTAGAATGCTCACTGACAAACTCTCCCGAGGCAGACAAATAGCGACCCATTCACTGTCCCCTGTTATCAGACACTGTCTAATTACTTCATATAACATCAATAGTGTCTGGCTACACGCAACGACTGTGTTTTATTACCAGACACTTGATGTCCCTAAGTGTTCTGGTTATATTGTTGTCTGCTGTTCATGGACCTACACCTATTCAAGGGGCTGCTGTCTCAGCCATTGTAACTTAACAGTTATGACTGGCAGAGTGACCACAAATTTTCTCAAATTCTGCAATTTTTCTCAAGGCTTACACTTTTAAAGATATTCTCATCTCAGTAGAAGTAACAAGTGTTCACAGAGATACAGGACACAGAGATACAGGATACAGGACACAGAGATACAGGATACAGTGTTCACAGAGATACAGGACACTTGCTTACAAGGTTAAGATAACCAATTTGCTTACAATGGTTAAAGTAACATGCTTGACTTGCTTGTTTACAAAGGTTAAGGTAACAAATTTGTTTACAAAGGGTAAGGTAAAATATTTGTTTACAAATGTTAAGGTAACAACACACTCTTTGCAAAGGTGTACTGTTTTCCAGACATTAGCAACAGTATATGAAGGAATTTTCCTTGGATAAGTTGGACTGCTTATCGCCGCTCTAATCGTAACGATAATGAGGTCGTAACAGTTTGGTTTTTTATTACTTATCAGAATCTGTTTAGAAACACGGCCTTTGGTGATTCAGAAACCAGTTCTGCTATCATTATGGGTTTGTTTAAAACTAGAGTTTTGTCTAAAAATATGATCCCTTGGTTTTCATAAAGCGCTTCTCTATTGTTTATAATTTTGAAAATCAAGGTTTGTTTTTAAAACAAGGGCCATAGTTTAGTTAACAACAAGGTTGTATCTAAAAAGCAAGTCTTTGTTTGTTAAAACCAGTTATAAAATGTGAGCCTAGATATTTTTAAACCAGGATTTTGTCTATAAATTTGGGTCTAGGTTTGCTTAAAACAAGGGTGTTTAAATAGGTGGACCTTGGTTTTTCATTAAAACCAGGGTGTTTATTTCGGTGTACCTAGGTTTGTCATTACCAGACCAAAGCTCGTGTTTAAAAAAATCAGGGCTTTGTTTAAAATCGGAGTTAAGGCTAAAAGTGTCGATTTATTATAGCAAATACTGCTTGCTCATATATGCTGAGGTCAATAAAATGAAGCTGCTAATGCTCCATGCCCACTCTAAGTAGGTTTCTGGGTACAATCACCAGCGTCTCAAATCTAGTTCCCCGAACAAAACCTGTATTTTCTCATTGAAAGAGGACAGAGGAAAAGAGGAAGGCAGGGAAGGAGGAGGAGATAGGGCATAATCAACACAAAAAATGAAGTCCAGAGGCCGAAGGAAAGCATGAAACTCAGATTAATTTTATGAGGTGACAGAAGCAAAGAATTTCCAACAAAACCTCATGCACTCACTAATAATTGTATACGCCCTTAGAAGGACATTAAATGGCCATAAGCAGCAGACATTCATGTAGCCAGCACGCTCACAGACATCATTTGCTCAGCAATAAAGCACAGCCACTGAGATCTACAGCCAGACTTTATTGAACCCTTAGAAGGCTTAGATCACACAAACACTGGCGCACTGAGCAGTATATATATGCCCATATCTAATCGCCGACCACGTGGAGCACGGGAGGGAGGGGAACAATTTGATTGCTTAGAACAAGATCAGTTTTTCCAGAGCAGTATCTTGCAAGGCACTTAATGGTACAGCAGTTTAGTTCCACCACAGACAGACTGTAGGTTTTTACGTGACTAAAGTACTATTTACATTACCAGGGTAATTCCATTCGGTCTAGACTAGTGCGGACGTGCACGTCTCGTCATAAATGATATTTTTCTACGAATCACTTAACCAACAGCTGATGAATTTCACGAATAGCATTTAACGGATCCAACAATACACAGAGTACAGAGCGAGAAATACGAAACTAATGGAAAGTTCCTCTGTCCAGTCAGTTCTGGCTGTGTGTGTCTTTCAAAATCTAATAATTTAACTGTTTATTATTTCTAACTGACGCACCGCAGTATGATTACAATTCATAGTATGAACGGATGATCACAAGTTATTGCAGGAGTCGAATTTAACTGTTTGGCGGCCATTGCCCATCACGTCCTACTGCTCATTTTACCAACGCCATCTGGCGAATGAAAGGCCGAGTCGACTTTTGGGAAAGTAGTGGGAAGCGATCCTGCACAGGTGCTGATCTGCTCATTTTTACCCTAACACCATCTGGCGAATGAAAGGCTGAGTCGACCTTTTTTGGGATGTAATTAACAAAACAGTAGCGGGAAGCGTTTCCTGCTTCCGTGCTGATCTTCTGCTCTTTGTGCCAGTGTTACCATTACTCTAAACCCCTCCCCCTCTTTTGTCTTTTGTCTGTGTGTCCGTCTGTCTGTGTTTGGCTCCAAGCTTGACTTAGAACTTCCCTGCACATTTTTGCATCATCTTAAAATGAAAAAACTGCAAAGTAATTAACAAAACAGATAGAGTGATAATAATATTAATTTAATCATCAATGCTATTACTTTAAACTTCTACCGATGGCGACCAAAACCAACCCTCGGGTGCGGGCTGCATTGGGTGACACCTTCAGCAGTGCGACACCAAAATGACTGTCTAGACAATTGTTTGGCAGAGTTTCAGCGGAAATTTATTAATTTTAATTAAATTTAACAATAACATATAAAGAAATTTTTTGCAAGATCCTGTATGATCTGGTAAGGAAGAGGTCCACGGGGAGGGGGTGACACCATGAGTTGCCGCACTAGGTAATACCAACCCTAGTGATGCCACTGTTAATTACACACTATAGTGACTCAATTATTAACAGTAGCAATTTTATCATAATAGCAATAACAATGATATTGGTAATAATAATATTTTCAGGAACTCTGCCACATCAAATTGTTTAAGTAGATTGACAAATAAAATAAAAACTTTTATATAGCAATAATAATACTAATAGTCACCATCATCATGGTATATTTTCTGCTCTACAAATTCATTATACATTGCCGATGGGCTACAAAAGAGTAAAAATAAGAACTCACAGAGGTTACATTAGAAACATGGAATTTTGTACCTACGCCACAGGCCACTACATTTCTGTGACAAGCAGCTATTGGACTTTCAAGCCTTGTACGACACGACCCAAGAACGTTTGCAACAACTTAGCTCACTTGAAAATATGAACAAACAGCTCCAAAGTTCTTCTTGATATCGACAAGTGTCTTTGTTCAACAGAACCACATGTAGCATGCTGTAATTCACGAAAATGACTTGCAAACTCTTTCTTCAGCTTCAGAAGAATATTATATGGCCTCTTTCCAAGAAACCTACTGGCACAGATGTTCAGTTTATCAGGAAAATAACAGTGAAAATTTTCGAGTGTCCTGCTGATTTACAAATCTATCGTCATCTGCCTCTCTACTGTCGTCATCTGTGCCTTTACCGTCGTCATCTGCATCTTTACCGTCATCACCTGCGTCTTTACCGTCATCACCTGCGTCTTTACCGTCATCATCTGTGTCTTTACCGTCATCATCTGCCTCCCTACCTCCGTCATCTGCCTCTTTACCATCATCAGCTTCAGACGCCTCTACTTATCACTCCAGTTTTTCCACTCCAAATTGAAATCTCACCTTTTTCAGAATTGCTACCCTAATCCATCCGATCGTCCACCTTCTCCGCCTCGATAAACCTCACCTTAGCAGCTGCTCTGCCTCCTCTCTCTGGCAACCGGACTCTGACCTCCACTGGACATCACTCTTTGGACAATCCCTCTTAAACAAAGCAGTGCTCGTCAATAAGCTTAGCTGGTGCCCTGTGCTTAGCTTCACAGTAGCGCTTATGAAATCTGGAGTTTACGACTACGATTACAATTTTCTGGACTGCACGAGATTTGGCTGAGGTGCAGATAAAACCAATTTCGATCATACTACTGGACGACCCATCAAACTGCACTCTTCAAAGTAAAGATAGATGTCAATTGTCTGGCCATCTTTGGCCTACAATCTTAATTTAAAGTTAAGTCTGGAAATAGGAGACATTCATTTACCCTGAACTATGAATAAAAATTAACACTGGTAATAAAATCACTGTGGCCTGAGACACTCTTAATGTAATGTCACTAAACAGCAGACAACAACATATACACAGAATGCTCATATAGACATCAATTGTCAGGTGATATATCACAGTCACTGTAGGTTTATCAGCAGACATGACAGGACGTCACAGCGACCTACGACAAACTTTAGGTAAAAATACAGCAACTAAATCGTTAATTATTTTATACATCTGGCAAAAGATTAAACTCTATTTCCTCTGACACCATACAGTATTTTCCTGCCATTGTTCCAGCCCACACTAATATTCGCTCTTACACAGCCACTACTTCAAAGACTTATAAAGGACAGTAGAAGGCATTCACGGACAAGCAATGCACATATGCTTGCACAATGCTCAGAAGCACAACACCATCTCCCATTTCCAAACAATACAACAACTACAAGGCCACAAAAATCTGCACAACTGCTACCACCCTCCACTAATGTCTGCAGATTCCAGACTCTAACGCAGACAAGAAAAGCCATTCTACGCGAAAAAGGAGAGAAGCTCGCGGCCAACATAATTGCAGAGAATGGTTCCATTCTCCGCCGGCAAGAACTGCAACAGGAACGCGCCATTGAAGGTTCCAAAGCCAATCGACTGGTAGACGTGGTTGAGCATCAGCTGGTCCAGTTGCGGCAGCAGGAAAGGGGAAAATGAATGCATCAGAAAATATCCTTGAACAGCAGATGCAACGGATGCTGGGCAACGGAAGCCGGTCCGCGGAACAATGCTTTACGATCGAGATCTAAAGGCGGAGATCAGAGTCGGTATGCAAGCATGTAAACAAGGCACGAGTAGCTAGGCGAGAAACAGAGTGGTTATAAGGCACGACTAAATGCACCACACAACTGTCCAGATACTCTTCTGTATATGTATAAATTTCTGTACGAGAGTAGTTAATGTATATATGCATGTATCTGTGTTTACCTGCGTGTATGTAGATGTATGTATATATGAATCTATGTTTGTTTATATGTATATAACTATATATATATATATATATATATATATATATATATATATATATATATATATATATATATATATATATATATATATATATACATATAACCATAACCATAGATTTTATTGTTTTCCAACCAACAGAAAGAAAGAATACAAGCATCATATATGTACAATATAAGAGTTGGGATATACATACATATACATGTCATATATATATAAATGCATGTATCTGAACATTTATATATTATGTAGACATTTTTTTAAATAAAAAGAAGTAATAATAGTAATCATATAATCTACAGAAGGGAAATTCCAAAATAACAGTAATATGCATCAGTCTCAGAACTTCGAGTACTAATTCATTTAGTCTGCGTGTATACGCAACACGTGCCCAATAGGAATCTACGTCTTTCTGTGGAGGTCATAGCAAGACCATGTAGCGTTGATGGTTATGCGTTTTGGGTCTGTTACCTTCTAGTGGTAATAAATAAAACTCATACGTTAATGTTATTATGCTGGAGAGATATGGAATCCAGAGGACGTTGAATCGCCGTCAAAACTCTGGGACGTTACTAAACAACAATTTCTTGACCTTAAATGAGTAATAATTTTAGCATTGAGCAGGTCTAGCATTTTTGCCATAGATGCATAGGCGTAATTTTCCTCACTTTTGGACTGGAAGGTATCGTACCACCACTTTCATACCCAAAAGAAACAATGCTGTAAGTTATTTTCTTGGAGCAAGGCCTTTATTTGAGCCCTCAAGACTCATCAAAACAATACAGAGCATTATCACCCTCACCATTGTCATTTTCATTCTTACTATTACTATTTTTACTATAACTATAACTATAACTATTATTATTATTATTATAACTATTATTATAACTATTATTATAACTATTATTATTATTACTATTATTACTATTATTACTATTATTATTATTATTATTATTATTATTATTATTAAGATCATCATCATCAGCAGCAGCAGCTGAAATAGGCATGGTGCATAAACAGCACCATTCAAATTATTTACAGCCACTAACGGAAAACAATGCGAAATCTGATATCTCCTAATTCTAGACCAAAGTTGTGGCCCTGCATAGATGAATATTGATGAAATTATTTCTAATGCTGGCGGAAGTACAACGCAGTACTAATGGGAGTACACTCAATGAATGCAGGCATGTTGAAACCCATAAATGAACAGAAAATTCCACAGAAAATCTGCACTGAGCAGTCACATGTAATAAATCATTCATGTCAATGTGCTACAGAAAATTGGTCCATGTTGTTTGTGATACGACTGTAACTAGTGGTCGAAAACATTTACTATATGTGATCAAACCAGTTTCATCAATGCTTGGAAATATTTTCATAAGCTGAAAAATTTAAAATTAATATAATTTAACTCCACATTAGACCGACCGAAATTTTTTCACCAATAGGAATTATATGCTTCAACACTTTTTTCAAGAAAACTTTAAAAATAAATTTTCAGCTAGACAAACAAATTAATTCTGACAAAAAACTGAATCTGTTGCTTGATTTTTGTGGATATGCTCAGAAGCCAAAGCTTACCAACCACTATGCTTGAACTTGAGTAACTTGGGAGCAAAAAAGTATTACAGAAATTATTCTAAAAAATAAATCTAATCTAATAAAATCTCATTAATTCTATATCTCTGCTACCGTAAGAACCAAGGCATAAATCAATGGTCACGTCAAGTGAAAACCACTGTCGTCAAAAATTGTAATAAAAAAGTAAAATTGGTAAGTAGGCATAAAACTACAGAACGACAATTTAACGGTTGGACAACTTATGAACTTCTCGTTCTTAATAAGCTTTAATATTGCTAGGCAAGCATACAGAATGACTAGTTTTTCTAGAAAAGGTGCTGTACAATTTACAAATAAATTACAAAATTACAATTACAAACTGTTCTTCAGCAGCTGCATGGTCAGACAACATTCATTAGAGACTTCATCTGTTGTACATGAATATCAGTCCTTCATTGGTTTTCAAAGGGCTAATAAATGTTCTGATGCATAAATGGATTCATATCATGATTTCAACCCCAGCCTGTGATGAAAGGGCTTGGGAATGGGTATTTGAAACAATCATTCATATAATATTTCTTACTAACTTAAAACCTTCAGAATCAGAAATATAAATTTTGTGTTCAAGAAAAGGCGATACATAAGTTTATGCATATGTTACATTATAATGCTTGGTTTACACTAAAAATTTACAATTATAAATAACGGGGAATGTGCAACACATTATATTACAACATGAACACGGTTCACATTGCAAGGCAGCACACCTTAGGGGCCGTTCACATATTATATAACGCAAAAAATCTCAATTTTTTGCCTACCCCCACCCCTAATAACGTTACATAACAGCAGCTGTGACCCCCACCCCTATATTATATAACAGATATGCTTCCTACCCCCTACCCCCCAGTCTATAAGCACATTCAAAGACATACAGTGGACCTTATTGTATTACACAACTGGAAACTTTCATTATTATTATTATCATACTGTCAAGTTGATATTGTCAAGGATTTATAACAATACAATGTTAGTTAATAGCACTTTAATAGTGACTGGATTATGTTTATCACCTCATTCGCTCATTCATCACCTCATTTAAGCTGCCGTAACTTACAACACCACTATTCTAATTATCTTATTTTCAACTTGTAGCTGTCAGAACTGAGTCAATGGTATAATAACCAATTAATTCATGGCTAACTCTCAGAGCTATTAAAGACAATTTTGTTACCTTATACTTGTCACAAGTTGCGACCTGTCAGTGTGATACTTTGAATATTAAACGAAATTTATTGATTTCTTGATTGAGAAATGAGAATGCGTCCTAAATGAACAATATGGCCACCCTCGAATAGTTTGAAATAGAGCGCTGCTACCTACCAGCTAGCCACATCCCATATTATGCAAAGCACTGAGTGAGTAAGTAACTAAAACACAATTAGTAATGAAGAATATTTATTAAAATATTACAGTGAAAGTCCAATGGTCAGACAAACAAGCAAAATAGCATAAGCTGAAAAAGTTTGTTATATAACGAAACCTTGAACCTACCCCACCCACCATAAACCTATAACGCTAACAAAACAGGAACCCACCCACCTACCCCTTGAGCGTTATATAATATGTGAACGGCCCCTTATGTAAAGCCGGTGTTATATAATTGGATACATCAAAGTAAGTAAGTAAGTGTGTTCTTTATTAAACGCTGGCAAACGCACGGCGCTGTACATACAAAGTTATACAAAGTTATCAAATAGTAGCGAAAAAGTTAGTAAATAGTAAACTAAAAACACTATATGGCTTAGCTGTACAACATCCTAGCCAGGAAACCACGCCTGGTGAGGGAATCAAATCTAGAAAGAACTCGGTTATGTGAGCGTGGGCGCAAATCATGACCAGTATATAGGACAGGGGGTAGTAGGTAATGAAGGATATGACCGGGATTATTTAAGATATTTAAGATATTTCAAGCTCATTTCCACACAATCTCACGCGAAAAGCATTTAAAACCATGTGACTAGGCAAAAATTAATTCTCATACAGGCAAACAGAAGTCAAAGCTACAGAAATGGCGCCAGAAAATGCATCTTGCAAAAAATGAATCAAAAAATGAATAAAAAAAATGCAATCTTGCTTAGCATTCATTCGTAACTTTTGTTAAATTGCAATGTACCTGATAGCGGTGTGTCTATCAGTTTTGTTACCAATAAAACGAATATAATAATAATAATAAATCAGATTCTGTACGATAATAACGTACCTTACCACCTACCCCACCCCACCCCATCCCACAGGAAAATGTTTATTTTCTTAAGATAATCGTATTCCATAACAAACCCTACCACACAGAATGTGTAACTTCTCCAAAATTTCTACTGTACAGATCTTTATCGACATATTTCAATTACAAATATCTAAATTAATTAAATTTTATCGCCAAACACGGGCTCACCTCAAATGGCCGCCTACGCACACGTCACGTGGAAGTAGTCTGACACGAATATTCTCCAAAAATTGACTCGATTATCGGGAAACTTTCGATGCAACAGCACAATTTCGATTCTTTAGATCTGGGTCTACGGTGCACGAAGGTCTAGACGATCGACAATCTCGATCCGTATCGGTCCAGTTCGATGATCTCTGGCTGCCCACCACAGTAGGGCTTCCTAATCTCTCTGAGAGGGCTTCCTGCAAAACGGGGTTCCGTCAGAAGTGGCTCTTTTTAGTACAACTCGTGCGTAGATTGTTTATTAAGTATAGGCTAGTGCGTGAAACGAAGCAATAAACCAAGAAACCCGTAAACCGGATAAACAACGTAAAAAGGTTACAGGACCGAACAGGAATACTTCGGATTTCCGATGAGGTGTAGCAAAAGAGCGAAACAGGTCGAAATTCAGACTCCTGCCAATGTGCGGTGTGGCTCGGGTTAGATACGATCGATCTGGAAATGTTCCTTTTATGTCTTAAAATTTCTAGCTCAAAATAAATGAAGAAATAAAGCCAAGCAACATAAATACTATCAGCAGTCAGAACTCTGAGAAATTGGTGTACATTGAAATTCAGTTTATTTATCGGTAACTGTTAATAATAATAATAATAATAATATCTTTTCTTTAATTTAGCGCCTGACAAACGCACTGCGCTGTGCATTTACATGTTATGCAATTGAAACAATCTTAACTAGTTAACTAGTAGTAATAACTACTAACAGAACAGACAGCCTGTAATACACGGCGCTAATAGCAGCCTACAAAGCAAATCCGCCCTAACGGGGCTCGAACTCGGTACCTCTCGCACTCTTCGCCAGATGTTATCCAACGCGCCACCGGACCCCCGGCGACATGGTAAATTGACAATTATATTGAAAATATTTATAAATAAAAAATATGCACTGTTAATGTGTTAAATGTGACTTAGAAACTAGCACCTTACTATAACGTGACCCGATTAATACACCATCGATTAAAGCAAGGAGTATTATTATATCAGGTACAAATTCAAAAACGCACCCATTTCGGCCGGTCACTGCATTTTGCCTCATCCTTCTCTGACGCCGTATGCTTAAACACGCAAACCGCATCCGGTGGCGTAAGAAACGTGATTGTCAGTAAAAAAATGTTTATACAATACAATACAACTTGCATTTATAACGCGCCTTAATAAAACAAAGTCTTACTCAAAGTACGCGTAATCCGTTTATGTAATCCGACTCAATCGGTTTCATTATTGTAATTATCATCGTCATCATCATCATCAGCAGTAGCAGCAGAATTATCTTTATTGCTACATAAAACTAAGCAAACAAATTTAACTGACTGTTTGCTTTGAGCAAATAGGAAGTATAAACCGTTACTGAGGCTTGAGGCTGTCATATCGGTTTTCTGACTTCCAACTCGAGGTGTCAAAAACAGAGGACGTTCCTTTTTTAATGTCAGCTGATAGTCGCTGGAGCAGATGGCCGGTTAGTCTCGTGCAGGTCAGTCATCTGACACTGCTGAGGTCTTCGACAAAAGTAACTCCAGCGACTCGCTGTTCCAGCTTCCTTTGGTGTCGACTGCAACGGAGAAGAAAAGGAGCGAGACAGTAGCCTAGGCGGCTAGGCCTATCTTCTTCCCAAAGTTTGTGGTCTCCAGTCAGTCATTGGGGCGTCTCAGCCACTTCCACCAATTGATCCCCGGGTCCAGTGTATACCTGTGTCGTTTTGTGACCCAATAGCAGTGGTTTCAAGAGCAAAGCACACTCACTTAACGTAACTAGGACTTTTCGTTTGGGGGGCTTTAGGCCTAAACCCTGAACATAGCGAGTGCGGTAGCCCGAACCTATAGTAGAGCCGGGGGCTTGAGTCATTTTGGGGGCTTCGGCTTCGTTTGCCCCCCCAACCCAACGCTAGTTAGGCTACGTCCCTGAGACTGTGCCCTACAGTCTCGATCATTACTTGCGATAGAACAGGAAGGAGATTCTCGCTTTAGCTGCATTGTAGGCTAATATTTATACACGGATATCTGGAGAGCATGGAAAGGGATACCCAGATAACTGAGGTCAGCAGAATGTTTTCAATGTCAAGAAATGAACGTCTTGAAAAACGTACGTGTTGCCATACAACACAGGTTGCGACGTTGTAAGATACAACTAGGCCTATAGTTCTACCTATATCGGCGTGTCATGAACTTGGCTGGCAGTGCCACATGATAATCCATTAATCCAAGGACATATAATATCACATTGGACAAGAAAGTCCTTATTAAACGTGACTATAGTTGGACGCAACGCTCTGGCGCATACAAGAGTAGGCCTATCACATCTTGTTTATGTGACACATGCATTGCAATTTATTAATTTATGAAGAAAAATTTCCTGCGGCGAATAAAACATCGTATTCAATATCCGTTGTGAAAGTTCAAGCGGGGCACATCAGATGGACAAGACAGCAACCGGAAACATGCACGAGCTTCCATGCCTCTGCTGACTTCCTATATAGATCCTTTCATGTTAACCAGCGAGACAGCAATCTTACCACACCTATTGCGTTTAAACGATCACTTGAAATGACGTATACGCAGGCTGCATACGTCACGGCCGCTCCTCCATCGCTCCATCCTATCAGCTGCTGAGGTTGGGGCTCTGCCCAGAACGCCTACTGAAGCATTAATACCGACCGCGCAATCGGTACACCTGTTCCACCCGATCGAAACGACCCAACATACCGACATATCGATAAAACAATGCGCCCGATAGCTACGGGTACCAATTCATTACGAGAAAAGGTGTCGGTAAATGGCACTGGTTGCAATAAAAGGAAAACAAAATTACCAATAATTTCAAAAAAATAATAATTCTAACCTATTCAGCAAAATGCAACAAAGTACTACTGTTTTGGTCAGCTATATAACCTAATTTACCTTTGACTTAAGGTAAAACGTAACGAATCGTAAACCGTGCCAATCCGATGCGAATGTCCAAATACCGGAGGCCTTGGCTGCGCGCCAATTGTGGATGGCAGGCCTACAACTTTTTTTTCTTTTCACCAATTTATTACAGTAATATAATGTAATGTAGTGTAAATGTTCGAAATTTCTTGGCGCCACACAAAAGCCGCGTCAGGGATACCGGCGCTAGCCTATATCAAATCAAGTCTGCAATAGTCACCAGGTCAGAATCCGGGGAGGTCAGACCGAGGAGACGGCATGGTCAGTGTTTAATCTAGTCCCCTTTGCTGTCGGGGGGGGGGGGAATTGAGGGTTCTGGGGGTATCCAGCTTATCGTAAAAGTTGACGACCGGGGTACGGGGGGTAGTAACGAGTATTTCCAAGAACAAGAGCTCACAAATTTTCGAGGGGGTAGTAACGAGAGTTTTCAAGGAGATTTTCTTTCGAGGGGGGTAGTAACAGCAATTTTCCACCAATATTTTCGAGGGGGTAGTATCGAGAGTTTTTCCAATCAGGGTGCTCGATCCTGGGGGACTTTACCCCCCCCCCTCCAGAGACGTCTAGATTAAACACTGGATGGTGGAGGTGGTGGGCCTGGTGGCGCAGGAGTTGAATCAGGGTAGGACAGTTTGAAGAGTTCGGTTTTCAGTCGTGAGTGGAAAGCAGCAGAGGAGAGTGGAAGCGCCGAGCGGAGGAGAGATTAAATTAAGAGTTGAGATAGGAGGATGCAGTATGAGAATTGTAAAATTTAACGGGGGGGGGTTAGACGTTGATTCGTGTGCAGTTTGGATGTGAACTGTAGACTACTGTACGTGGGATCCTAAGAAAGACTGGGGATGGGAGCATGAGCAAACTGTCTGAGGTCTTTTGGGAGTTCATTCCAAGGAGCAGGTGCAGCATAAACTAAGGAGCGGTTGCAGAATTTCAGAGAGGAGGAGACTGGAAGCCGAGATAGTGCAAGATATGATGATGAGCGAGTAGACCTGGGGCCCTGGCGGTTGGATGGTGAGTAGCAGAGTAGGCCTAATTGTTGAATGTCAGAGGGTTGGGAAGTTTGAAGGGTGTTGTCGGTAAGAGATACAATTTTGTAATGGACGCGCTGTGGGACTTGTGTAGCGTTGCCCAAGTTCTAGCTATGATAACTCGGCGTAGGTTACAACGCGTTTTATACCTTTGGCAGTACGATTTAAAGTTTACATAAACGAACATAGCCTAATGGTATAAAACAATTATCATAAAACAGAAAATCTAGGCTGTAAAAGTTACAACCTTGTTTCTAAAGCGAATTACGACTTGTCACTTGACCTACTTTAATTTCTGGTTGAAATCAGTTCACTCGTTCAGTCCGGTCACTGGCATTGATTGAGAAATCCGACCCGAACAAGAGAACTAGCTAAAGAAAATTGTTTTGCATAAATAAATTGTTTTCGGTAGATGGCGTCTATTCTGCTCCCACTGACTTATCAACTCCGGCGTTTATACCTGTGCTGCTCTCGAGTCAAGACGTGGATTGCGAACAGGTTCGAAAGAAGGCAGCATATAGCCAGTATGCTATGTAAGCTTTATAAACGTAATCAAAAGAGCAAGTGTAACAGAATGTCGAGGCAGCTGGTCCAGCTGTATGGAACTCTACCAGAACCAAACCGAAGAAGCTCCTTAATCAATAAGTTAAATCTAAACTTAAACTCATCTGTTCTCTAAGTACTTTGACTAGTCACTTACGTTGTAACACGCCCTTTTAAGGCTTTGAGTAAGACTTAGTTTTATTAAGGCATGTTATAAATACAATTTCCATTGCATTGTAATGTATCGCATTGTATTGTATAAATATCTGTGTAGGCCTAGCCTTCAGCACGCTAGGTGGTCCATAAACAGCGTCGAAACAGTTGATAGTAGGCCTACTTGATACTGACTACAGCGTAAATCGTAACCTCGAAATTGCTACAGCTCCCCAAAAAGCGAAGTCGTGGGAACCAGCTTATTCACAGGCGCTTAGTCAGACCATATGCTAATCAATAGGTGATTGGGTGAAATCAGTTCCATGTCACGATCAAAAGGGGGTCAGGCAAGCAGACAGTCGGCTAAGGTGGATGGTGTTCAGAGTTGAAACGGCGAGGGAGGTGAGGGGAAGAGGAGGAATCGGGCTAGGATTTATGACAGAGCAGGGTTTTCAGGTTTTAGTGAGACCTGTGGAGAGATAGCAAGACGCGAGGTTCTGGTGAGTTCGTATGATGGATCAGATATCCTTGGCGCGATTTCTCTGGATGACCTTGACCTCCCATGACCTCAATCGCCTCTTTAGAAACACCTAAAATAATCCTGGCACCCTCCGCGACCTACTCCCTCTGATTCTTGTACTGTCATGACCTGCGCCCACGCTCACATAACCGTGTTCTCCCTAGATTTTATTCCCTCACCAGACGCAGTTTCTTGACTAGTATGCTGTACAGTTAGACTTCTGTTTTCTAGCTTACTTTCTTCTGTTGTCCTAATTATCGTTTCTTTACCATACACGTAATATTATTAGTTTTATAACTTTGTATGTAAAGCACCAAGTGCTTGCTTGCGTTTAATAAAGAACATATAATACTTACTTACTTATACTGATAGCGCCGTTGGACGATGGTCGAGATTTATTATATCTATAGACGCCAATCGACGTCATCAACACGATGGTTGCGTAAAGTTGACATGACGTCACTGCATTATTTTTCACAATAAAAATACATAATAGTATTACATTTTCCCCGGACATCTGGTTAAAAGACAGACAATTTTTCTTGCAACGCATTTCCTAACTACCCAAGGGCTTCAACGCAATTGTCCTTCAAGGCACACTACGTGTTGATTACTTCAATACCAGTAGATTAACCCAGAACACCATTTTTTTCAAATTCTGAGAGATCCTTTATTTCCTGGACAAATAGTAGTAGCAGTATACCTCAAGTGGTAGCAGTAGGCTAGTAGTGGTAGTAGTAGCAATTACAGCTGAAATGCATCTCTCAATTTAAGATCCACTGGGTTTAAATTCAATGTAAAAAATTGCTAATCTACAAAATAAATGAGAAAATTCAAGCCACACATTTCTTCAGTTTAAAGATCAGAAGACTCGTTTATAGAGACAGAATTAAACTGTCAAAATTCAGAGACTGAAATCACAACACATATCCATCTATATATAACTTATCGACACAATTAAAACCTGAAAGTTCGAAATAATCAGACAGAACAAAACAACAAAGAAAGAAAAGGAAACACTCCAATGACTATGATTTCAATAACGAAGGCCACTACAAAGCCAACAAAGGCTGTTACTATGCCAACAAGGCCGTTACTATGCCAACAAAGGCTGTTACTATGCCAACAAAGGCTGTTACTATGCCAACAAAGGCCATTACTATGGCACACGATACATTTACCCCTCTCAAGATAAAAACTATCCTCACTTGCTGTGAGTTGAGTAAGCAGAGTAAGTCCCATATTCTTCTGTATACAAGTCTGTGATTCTAGTCTTCTGTATAAAAGTCTGTGATGTCAAGCAATGCCTCTAAGCGGGACTTCTAAACAACAAATTATATAATATATATTATATATATATAAATATATATATGTATATATTTATAGATACATGTATCTATCTGATATGCAAGAACATATATGCACATGTTCAAATACATACACACATACATATATTTTCATTGTATTTACATGCCAGTTATATATATTATATAACAAAATATATGCAAAACAGTGATGCATATATAAATATATCATTAGAACTAAGCACTGTTACATTTATAAATATGTAATTTACATAAATATATTTAACATATATAAATGCATGTGATAAAGCTGTATATGATAAAACTGGGACTGGTTAAAATCCGTCCAAACTGTAGTTAAACAACTAGCATACTGTAAAGCTTACAGCTGGCAGACTCGAGCAGTCTCCACGGTTTCAAGTGCAGAAAGGTACAAACAATCCATCGCCTGGATTCGAAGCCCGGATGCACACGTTCAAGGCAAGCACATTAACAAGCTGCCCCCAGGGGCGCATTAAAAAAAGTTAAACAGGGTGGGTGAGTGGGAGGCCAAAATTAACTTCACCCATTCAAACTTGCTGATGGTCAAGTTTAGTTTTCCACGTTTCCAGTAAACACTTTTTTAGCTGTACAAATTTCTGATGACCTTATTTAGTCTCCCAGGAATTTCCAAAATGATATTTTTAGTTTCCCAGAAATTTCTGATGACCTAATGACCGTTTACTTTTTCCCACTTTCATCATGACCTTCTTACTTGTCAAATCAGGTTCCCAGTTAAGGCATTACAAATTAAGGTCCTCTGATCCCGAGGTAAGGTAAGGCCTCATTAATTAAGGTAATTTTGTGATACTCCTATACAAGCCCTTGCTGCCACTTTATCAGAAATTGCATCCTGTCCTGCACAGTTTGCTCATGCAATCTGTCAAATCAACTTTTCACCCGGGATTTGAACCCAAGGCTGGCATTCAAAATAAAGCCGAAATTCCACGCCAAACGAAGAATAATACAAAAAATCAACGAAGTCTTAAATATGTCGAGTCTCTCTTGATCTCGCTCTTCAGTCTCTGTCTTTCTATCTTTTTATTTCTACGTCATAAAGGGCCTTTGTGTCTTTCATTCCTTCCTTTCTTTTCTTCGCTCCTAATTTCTAATGGTTTCTTTCTTTTCACATTTTCGCTCTTCATCTCTTTCATTTTATTCCAACTCCTTTTTCTCCATCTGTCTTTCATTCTTCCATTCAAACTATCTTCCTTCTTCTCTTTCTTTTCCTTTCCTTCTTCCTTATATCCTTCATTCACTTCTTCTCTCCACCATTCATTCTTTTTCTCTTTGCTCTTCCTTACATTTAAACTCGCTACATCAAGAAAGCAATAGCAAACTTCACTAAAGACGAAAGACTAAGTCTTAACTAATGACATCCACTTAACAGAACTACACTGCGCAACAACAATACGAAAGCAAAATGGAGTAACACAACATCCAAATGTAATCATGTAATAATTACACCGACATGACTAATCCAATTACGTTCTGTGCAACTAAGTAACTATAGCATAAGTGTAACATCGTAACAGTTACTTTGTTCAAGGACACAGAAGGTTGGAAAGTTATTGCAGCACTGTAACTACAGTATGTAATTTACAGTGTAATTGGCAAGCAACTGTAAATTGTAAACTAATTACATAATGTCAAAATAATTTTGCAACAATATTTTGGACATTGCAAAAATGTAATGCAATTTTGTAATGCATTGGCGTAACACAATAACATAACTTAACAATTACCTCACAAGAGTGTATGCGTTAAAGTGTAACATACTTACGCTGTGTAACAGCACAAGTTATACTGTGTAACTCATGACACAGTAATAAAGTATAACACACTCCCATCGCATAACTTTATAAGAACGTTAAATAAGCAAACAGTGTAACACTGACATTGAAGTGCCACAAATAAACAAGCAGTGTAACAGTTACGACAGAACACTGTAACACAATCCCTTAACTGTAACACAGTTATGCAGGTCAACAGCGTAATGCATTTGCAACATCGTAAACCTGCGTAACAGTTAGGACAGCGCATGCAAAAGAAATACAAATGGCCGACAGTCAACTCGGTCTCAGGCAGTTCAGACAGCGCGTGGGTGGGTGTGGGTCAGCCTAGTAGCCAGCAGAATCAACGACCTGCCACTGGAGAACGGCCGAGTCCTTTCCACCGGTGGACAGCAGACGACTGTCATTGTAGATGAAACGTACGTTCGTCACGTGACTACTGTGACCGAGATACGAGTGACCCACGCTCTGAAAATAACACCAAGATGATCTGTATTTATGTGTCTTCATACCTCTCTGCCTCTTTAGAGTCTTATTCAAAATGCATGGAATCAGTACAGTGCCAAAGTATGTAAATAAACCACAACATTCCATTAATCATAAAGTGTTCATAGATGAGGTCATCATCTTGAATGGTAATACACAAGCATTATGAACATCAGGACGTGGGTTCAATACCCGCTAGCCCCATAAGGTCGACTCAGCTTTCCACTCCCTAGGGGCGATGGCAACATGAGCAGCAGGATGGATCGGCTGCCATGCAGTTATAAAATCGACTCTTGTTTAACTTGTTATTACGTGTTCCTACTATTTCGTGTAATGAGTTTGAATTGAATAAACAAATATTATTATTATTATCATCCTTATCATCCAAAATATTAGAGATACCGAGATACTTCCATCACCTAGGTCAGGCATTCGAGGTACCTGAGATACATGTACTTGGAAAAAAATATCCTAAACACTTACCTTTGGTTTGCTGCAAGGATAGGTGAAGAGGTTGACCTTCCCGAAATCATCACCGCTGGCAACAAGATGCTGGTGGTTGGAGCGGGTGCACGCGTTGACATCCGTGCCATCAGCACCCTCTGGCCATATGCCTATGATTCAAATGACCAGCATGACACGGGTTAAAATAGGCAACAAGAAATGAAAAAAGTTTAAAGTGTTAGATGTAAACAAACGAGAGGTTTACAGAGTGGCAAATGTAAACAAAGGTTGGTGTTAGGAAAGTAAATGTAAATAAAGGCAGATATGAACAAGGCTAGTGTGAATGTAAGTGTTCAAGAATGTGAAGCAAAAAGCTAAGCATACAGATCAGTGTGAAGGTAACTCTCAAGGTTAAATGTGAAGGTAACTCTCAAGGTTAAATGTAAATGTAATTTTTAATGCAATGTGAACTCAAGTGTGAAGGTAATTTCGACGACAAATGTCAGAATAAGTGTGAAGACAAGTGTGACAGTAACTGCAAAGGTAACTTTGAAGACAAGTGAGAAGTTAGGTGTAAATGTAAATGTTGAAGGTACGCATGAAAGTAACTTTGAAGATGAGTATGAAGGTGGGTGCATGAAAGTAACTTTGAAGATGAGTAGGAAGGTGGGTGCAAAGGAAAGTGCAAAGGTTGGCAACTGCTGACCGCAGACAGTGAAGCCGAGGGTACAGTTCTGGGTCGCCCAGTCGACATCCTTCATCCCAGAAGCCGATGTCACCTGACGACATGTTGCCACCGTCCCTACAACACATCACAATAAAATAGCATAACAATACAATAACAACACAATCATCATCATCATCATCAGGATCCATGGGCCGAAGGCCCGTAAGGTGTAGGTGTCCAACGCTTGCCTCGGATCCCTGGGCCGAGGCCCTTTTGGGGTCCAATGCTTGCATTGGATTTCATTCGTATTTTTTTTCTTTACGAACGGAGTATCTGCACCCATCCGTTCGACCTTCGGCTTCTCCCTTAAAGAGAGTTCCAGGCTTAGGACTGGCTCTGATAACCACATGTGGTATCAAAGGCGGCGATGCCACCCACGTTTGCCAGCTTTTTCAGGGTTCCTGCTGAGCCTGTCCACCTCGCGTAGCGCCCTAAGGTGGTACTTCGGCCAAGACCTTCACCACTGATGGCATAGCCTCAGCAGGCACTCCCCTACTGACTGTTGCCACCCCCTCACCACGTTGAGGTGTGAGTTGGACTTCGAGGGACAACACAATGCAGAACAAAATTACACAAACCACTAACAACAAAGACCACACCATTTATGAATACAAAATAAACAATGAAATTCCAAAAGTGTCCACAAAACTAAGCCTCACTGAAATTAACCCAACATCCAGAACAGCATTTGGCTGTCAGGCATTACTGGTGACTGGCCTAAAAATCTGAGGAAATTCAACGTCCAGTTCTGTTTGTTCTCTAATGTCACACTGAACTAAACTCAAAACTCATCTCTTTCAGGCTGCTTACCCGACATAACTTGACATCAATTTGGTTTCTCTGAATTATCAGATTTTGACCTGGCTCTGATGGATTAAGACTTTGACCTTGACTTCACACACACATACATATGTGGTCGATTACAATAGAAATGCACTAGACATGGCCACGTTGTCACTACATATGAAATATGTAATGACAACTTGGCCATATGGTGATGAAATGAATGGAAGAAAATGGTACGGAAGGCTTACAGTAGAGAAGTTCATAGTCTCCGGAGTTGGACTGGATGAACTGACCGTCTGTTGACCAGTCGAGGTGCGTCAAAAAACTTGAATGACCCTGTACATCAGAGAGAAACACAAATGAAGTTTCCATGAACACTGTAATTAAGAAACTGTCACTATTATACTACTACCTTGAGATTGTTGATATGAAACTGTTGCCATAAACTCATGGCCGGAAAATTTCCTTTGGAAACTATTGCTAGGTAACCCTATCTAACCAACCAATTGTACAACACGAGAAGGGAACTTGGTGATGCCTAGAACTGCTAAGAGACATTTCAAAACCGTTGCAAAGTAGCCGTTATCAAGCAACTGAGAATACCAGATGAGACATTGGTGAACTTACCACACATTTGCCCAGCTTGCTGAACTTTCCACCTTCTGACATCGAATAAACGTAGATGTTGCTGTCACGAGAGCCACACGCAAGCATCTTTCCATCTGCAAAGGCAATTATTTTGCTAATTTAAACTTTATTTTTAAAAATGTGATAATTTAAAAACCAATCTTTAACAAACAAGTCTATCTGAAAGATTAACATTATTAAATCAAATTTTTGTGTTTAAATTTGACTGTTTATTTTTTGTAAATTTTGTTAAATAAAAGTGTCATTGTAATGACTATAATTTCCTCAGTCTAATTCTCTTATTTGAATTTTAATTATCATTTTAAAAAACTTTAATAAACGAAAGTTTAATAAACTTAATCACGTTTTTAATTTTAATTTAATGGCTGTAATTTTAATTAATTCTATAAAAAATATTTTAATAAATAAATGTCACCAGTACGAGCTGACCACGTTACTTAAAAAACTAATTTTAAAGTTCTATTCACCAACTTCTGCTGTTAATAAGCTTACCAACAAATCCAATTAATAGCTGCATAAGCCAACTCCGTTACTAAATGCATAAATTGACCTCATTAACTTTGCAAAACCAACCCACTTAATAATAGTCATTTCAAAGTTCACCAACACGACACAGTTAATAACTTCATAAACTGACCGAGTTAACAACTTCACAACCCACTTAATAACTGCATAAGTCAACCTCATTACTAATTGACACAGTTACTAACCTTAGTCCTTACAGTTAGACCCATCTAACTAACTCACCAACCGACCGTGTTAACGAACCTTACAAACCGACCCAGTTAATACCTTTGTGAACCGACCCAATTAACAGCTTCTGAACCGACCCATATGACAGCAGTTCCTACCGGGTGAGAATTCAGCGCATTCGATTCTTTCACTGGCGTCAGCATTGGTGGAGACGACGTCACGAGACGACAGTTCAATAGCATACCACCTGGAAGAACACCCGGTGACAACAGCCACTTCACCATCCGGATGAACACAGATGCAGTGACAGCCCTCCTGTAACAGACAGTCACAGAAGCTATGGTAAAATACGAAATACGAGAAGGTCAGATATCATAAGGTATGAAGGGTAGGTAAAGGAAGGTGAGGTGGGGAAGGCAGGTATACAAAACATGAGAAGGTAAGGTAGGTTAAAAGAAAACTTAAAGCAATGTAAGGGAAAGGGAGAGAATGAAGGGTAAAGAAGGCAAAGGTACTGGGAAATGGAATGTAAGGCATGATAAGGTCAGGTAAAATAAGAAATGATAAAACAATACAGGGTACTTACGGGCATCTCCTTGTACCAGATGAGACCATGAGTGAGGGTGTCCCACAGGTAGAGCATCTTGTCATAACCACAGGTCAGGAACTGGTTCTGCTGAGGGTGTGTTGCCAGTCCCCACAGCTCATCCATGTGACCCTGAAGGCAGAAAGCAGACAATCAAAAATCAGCCAGTTAAAACACAAGCCAATCAGAAACTGGCCAGTTTAAAACCAAGACACTGAGCAATCAGAAACCAGCTAATTACAAATTTGGCAGATAAGAGTTAAAAACTGCTTAAAACCCCGTTTCCATTCAAAATCCAAACAATGAACCCTGACCAGATTGCACTGCAGCTAAATCAGAACCAGGCCCGTCAAAATCCAGTCAGGCCAAAACTGACCAGTCAAAATTGAGCCAATGTCTCATCAAATTATCCACTCACAAAACTGACTGATTACACCAGGCCAATACAAAATCACCCTACAAAACCAGGATACCAAACGAACCAAACATCCAATGCAAAAACAATAAAAACCTGTCACAGTAACTGAGACTGGTTTTTAGGTTTTACTGTTAACTCAAACTGTTAACATTAAACCATCTGTAAACCAACTAATCAAAGAGAAAGTTTTAGTCCGGCCACAAACCTGCACAATTGGACTGAATCCGAGATCGAATGATCCATGAAGGATCGCGTTCTTTGTAGTTCCTATCAGGATCATGTTCCCCTTTCCCTGACTCACCATTCGGACTGGACCAAATACTTCCGGAATCTGGAAGATCAAATAAAAAATAAATAATGACTTAGCAAATTAATATTACTACAATTAGTTTTCTTACTGATAAACCATCTAGGACAGGGGTTCCCAAACTGGGGTGCAAGATGTCATTTCAGGGGGTGCGACAAAGAGGAAAAGTATGAATTATAAGATTGCATTGATAATATATTCTAAATTTTTTTAGCTGTCGTAGGTTAAGTATGGGTAACACCGTAAGATTAGAAGTTTATTTCCATGTAACAATGTAAGCCTGTAAGGTTAGCCTAAGGCTTGTAATCACAAGTTTCAGTAGTAATAATTTTGTGTATGCGTCTTCAAATGTGATAATACATTTGTAGGGGGTGCGAACACTGGTCAAACATTACCCAGGGGTGCGGGGCATAGAAAAGATAGGAACGCCTGATCTAGGATCTGAAACAACAAATAAATAAATATAGGGCCTACAGCAAAGTTAACCAATTAATATTAATATCATTTTCTTTGCTGGGCATGAGTAAATCATATTACATAATTAGATCCGATTAGATTGGATCAAACTGGGCTAGATTTAAAGAGATCGAATAAGAATGGATTCGATTAGAGATAGGCCTTGCCTCAAATTCTTGTCCAGCCTTCTTGTAGGTGCTATCCCATCGAATGATCTTCCGGTCTTTACCGCCAGTCACTATGTTTCCATCCTTCAGGGTGCAGATAGAAAAGACGCCACCCTCGTGTGCCCCGGTCACTGCCTGAGTCACCTTGTTTGTACCTTAATTATTATTACAATTGTTGTTAGTATGGTATTATCATTATTATTTTGACACAAGCTAGAGATGACATTATTACTATTACATTATTACTATTACTTTTAATGCAAGCAAACTCCAGCAGGATTGTGATTCTGAACCAGTAGTGGTCATCACGATATCTTCTGATAAGATACAACTAGATAACATACTATCAGGCAATCTACAATGAGAAGCAACAAGAGATAAAATAAGATCAGAACAGATGACATAGAATGAGATAAGAATAGATAAAAAGATGAAATGAGATTAAACAATAAGATGACTGATGTGAACGAGTGAAAAAGTGAAACAACAAATTGCTCGATTAAATTTCACAAAAGACAGATTGATCAGTCGATCGAGCGTGTGTAATTGTGTATTCAAGTGATTGATTTGAATGGATTACTGAATGATTGACCAAAAAGTTATCAATTCCCAAACAGCCATATGCCACAAATGAATTCACTGACCAATTGATTTGACTGGTTGAGAAAACCCTATCTGAAATCACAACCGAAACAAGCATGACCTACCACGACCCCAGATGAAGACATTCCCTGAGGAGTCGCCCGAAATGACATCACCATTTTCAGCAAATGCTATGCACGTCATATACTTCGGCTTCTCATATTTCTACAACATCACCAGACTCAGGTAATTCAAATTATGGTAAGATACGGTACAGAAAGCTAAATGAATACATGGTAAGCTAGAGTGCGGAAAAGCATAGTAAATAAGGTAAAGCCGTGTAATATACAGTTACAGCTATGGTAAAAGTAGGTTAGATAAGATAAAGTAAATAATGTAACCAAAGGTTTGGCAAGACATGGTAAAGCATAGTAAGGTAAAGCAGGCAACAATAAAGTCTGGTAAGGTAAGCCTAGGTGACGCAATGTCAAGGTCAAGCAACAGTTAAGTCCTGGAAGCTTGAACCAGCTACAGAAAGGCTCATTGACTGAGATTAGTCTGAACTCCTGGTCCAACCAGAGCAATTTGATCAGAGAATTTGGATGAACCCCTGAACTGAATGGGACCAATTATCAATTTTAACTCTTTAACGACAAGCTGCATTTCCCATACATAGTACAAGCTCGTCATTAAAGAGTTAAAGACCGGTCCAAGCAAATGCAAAGTAAATTGATGAGAGGATTCAGTTTAATCTTCCAATCAAACAAACAATGACCAATTTTAAATTAAGACTTTGTCCAAAAATTAGTTTGATCTGAGGAAGGGTCCCGCTAAGGCCCTGGTCCAAGACCCTTCGGCCCCTGGGTCTCCTAGGTAACCTTAACTTGTTTTGCCGATGTATTTCTGTTGTCGATTACTTCTTGGTATGTTTTTGGTTACCAAATAAATAAATAAATAAATCAATCAATCAATCAATCAAACTACGTTGAATCCTTTATTAAATGAACCACAATCAGTTTCATGACTAGCCTCAAAGACTCCAAATTTGCGTGACAGTGATCCATCTTCCAGTTTCCAGAAGCAGATCTGACCCTTTCCGCATGAGACAATCGTATTTGGCTCGCATGGATGGTACTCCACAGCCAGCACCGGTTCTGTTGAGCTCTGCAACAAAACAACCATGCATCACAATTATATATGAGGGACTTCACATTGGCTTCCATTGCCAAACAAATTTCGTTTAAGATCATCTTGGTGGCACATGCCTCAATTGTTGGCATTATACCAGCATATATCAGGGAGCTCTGTGTTCCTGTCTCAGGTCAACTGGGTCATTGACAGTTGCACTCTGCTAGCCGTGGAGATATGCAGGTGCTGCACTTCAACTCAAGCTCACTATGCCTTCTGTATATTGGACCATCCTCCTGGAACAGCATTCCGTCACATTTATATACATTGCATTTGGCTCTCTGCAGCAAACAATTTCAAACTGTCCTCAAATGCACTTGTTTAAATCAGTCGGCTAGCCATGCATGCAGCACTCTTGTAAGGTATTTAAAATGCACTACATGTTAAATGTCTTGATACATATGATATGCTTCACGTTTCGCTACACAAACTTCCCAAGGTAATACCAGATGTTAATACCTTAGTTTCAGCTATCCTCTGTCCCTTCTCTCCCTTTTGCCAGTCCCAGACGGAGAAGACATGTTCGTTTCCCTCATCCACAGCTGCCAGGTGCAATCCCCCATCCTAGAAACACAACCCAAGCGAATTCAAAGTAAGGCAAGGCAATATGTACCCTCGCCTAAAAACACAACCCCAGACAACAAAAAAGTAAAGTAAGGCATGACAAAGAAAGTAAAAGTAATGAATAAAAGTAAATGGCACGCTAAAACAAGTCAAGGAAAGGAAAGGTATGGCAAAAATTAATTTTAATGAAAGCTTAGACAAGGTTCATGTCTATTAACGGTATATCAATGTTAATCCTCAGAGGCCTCATTAATTAATTAATTAATTAGAAAGATATTTACTTTAATAAAGAATATACTTACTTACTTATTCTTAATGGCATATCAATGTTAGTCCTCAGAGGCATGGTCCTGGGCTTTTGAAAGACATTTTGGCTGAAGTGCAGACACAATAAATAGTTCAGCAATCCAGCAACCAGAAAATCTTTCCCCTTAGAACCCAACATAAAATCTGAGTAGAAGATAACCCAGCCGCCACACAGCAACTTGACTCGTACCATTTTTGAGAAGGCAAGACATGAGACTGCACGATCAAAGAAATCGCCGATGCCAATCACCTTCAGTGTCACCAGGCTAATGGAATTCCAGATCCGAATGTGCGGCTGAAATCACAAATAATAATAATAATAACAACAGTTATGGCAATTACAATAGGAGTAGTAGCAGCAGTTATACTAATACTGATAAATTACAATATAATTTGTATACCATAAATAAGAATAAAAATATTGGTAGTAACATGATAGCAGAAGTAATACTAAAACTACTACTGCTGCTGCTACGACTACTACTATTACTACTAATAATAATAATAATTGGAGTAAAGATTAGTAGAACTAAGGAGCCAACTACTGTATTATCATTATAACTGACTACAAGGACTACAGCCATTACACAAAACAGTTCTTAATTTTAAAATTCTTTGGCTAAACAGCAATGATAATTATATAAAACAAATAATCACAATATAAAATACTGATTACAATCCTGAAACTAATGATAAACAAGGCCATGTCTTCACAACACCAGAGAACTAATGCATGTTGCACCCTAATACACAGTGCAACACAGTAGCCAATTGGTTGAAACATTCATCTTATAATGCTGTGTGTTTGCTCAAGCCTCCACAAACAATAACAGTTCAACAATAATGAAAAAAGCATTACTATGGGGATATTGAGCAAGTTCTTCAAGCATAGCTGTTCACCGCCATCCACTGATGCTTTGTTACTACACAATGTGCTTAATAATTAGACAACATGATAGTAAAAATTAATAATATATATAACACAAATCATAAAGTCCTGACCAATATCATATCATATTACATGTGAAACCCACATGTGATAAATAATCGAGTAACATAAGTTAATTAGTTAACATGTGATAATCAAGCAATAATGTTAACCACTAACAAATAATACACCAATAATACATTATAATACAGTCACACATGCCAAACCATTAACATGTGATAATCCAGTAACATAATAAGTGAAATCATCAACATACAATAAACTTGTAATGCATGCTGTAACGAACACAAAAATCCAGCAACACATCACACATTAGATGAACAACATATGCTAAAAACCAAATTACAAACCTGTAACACAATTAGTAATTAGTAACTGCTATCAAGATGGTGTCTAAAGAATAAGGCATCAACCCATGGTCCACCCAAACCAAGCCGTAATCAGCTCAATATTCATACAATCAGCTGACGAAGACAGAAGGGCAGCCCACAAAGACAGAAGGGCAGCCCACAAAGACAGAAGGGCAGCCCACAAAGACAGAGGGGCAGCCTACAGAGGGGCAGCCCACAAAGACAGGGGGCAGCCTACGGTGGATAAGCTATTTTAATAAGATACATTTTGAGTTGAGAATTAAATGAGATATTCAACTGAGCGGAATGGACATAATACATGTTCAGAGAATGTCCAACGTCCAGATCCAGCAATCGAAAAAGCTCGTTCAGACGAGAACAGTTCTAGTGTAAGGTGAGATCAAAAACAGGCGATCAGATGACCTTGTTGAATCTTGATGAGACTGTGTTATAAGGACTGATTTTAATTATCATGGTTGGAAAGAGTTTCATGCTTTATAAAACATGCCACAGAACACACACATGCTAACATTACACATGGCAAACCCATAACATACGATGAAAATAACATATCACAAACCATCTTAACACACTAATGGTTAGTACATGATAAACACATAATCTACGATAAAATAACATGTCACAAACCAGCATAACATACGATAAACATGTAATAATGAAAATAACATGTGACAATCCAGAAACTCATGCCAAACAAAGGCCACAAAGTCACAACACCAAATCTCGTGCAGGTCGTCACCTGACCTGGTACTTTTTCTCCTTCTTGTGCGTCTATGGACAACATCATGACAAAAAAGAATACAGTGTAATGTGTAAAGCTCATAATGGCACTACATAAAGATTCACTATAACCGACAACTTCATCATAGGTCATCAAGCCATTTAATTGCACACTTAGTAGCATAGTAACAAGCTCCTTTATATAAACTTTAGCCACACTATAAAATCTTTGTAACATTTCATGCTGTAAACTTAGGCCATGGTGAAACTTAGTAGCATGCACAATAAAACAAGCATCAAATGTCTCTACTAACATGCAATATTGTAAACTTAATCCTTACAACACCCAAAGTCATGCCAGATAAGCATTAACAAGTAAAATGAACTTAAATTATAAACGCAACCAGTACATTAACTCTGAGAACCATGCTCAAGACCTTGTGCCACCAGACACTGCCAATGAGGACAGCTCTTGGAACCAGCTTCTGACTATGAAACTCCCTTCAGTAAAGTTCAAAGTCTGTGCTGGCTTTCAGATCTCCACTAAAAAGTCATCTCTTCCCGGACTCATTTACCCCGTAGGCTGTTTCGACTTCTCCGATTTTGCTCTTGGTTTTGACCATACCTACCCTCAATTCTGGCATGCACACCAACTTGCTCAGTACCAATCATCAACTGATACCTTAAGCATTATTACAGAGGCACCACAGAAATTCACACATCAGATCGGATCTTGCTACATACACAAAACCATACATAATACACAAATACATAACGTGGTGTACCAACACTTAATGACATGATGCTTAATCACAAGATATGAACAGTTTATCAAGTTATGTGACTGCCTGTTTGCATGACAGTTAATCATGTGTCACTTAACTGGTTGCGGTCTGTCAACCTGTCAGAAAATAAAACGAATATCTATCTATCTAAGTGACATTTACTTATTCGACGTTTAATCACCCAACACGTAGTAACGTCACAAAATAATAAAAAATAAATAATTTTTGGTCATGTTTATGCAATATTGAAGCTAGAATAACTTTGTGAGATGAGTTTTGGTGGATGTATCCCCCCATGATATTGTTTCAATATGGACCTGACCAAGACCGTTTAATGTTGGGCTGCAACGAATTACTGGACGGAATGGTAGCTGATGGAATATTTACAGTGGAGCTATCAATGTTTTTCCATTTATATGGAATTCACCGTGAACTAATCCGAGCCATAGCTTCTGCTTGGCAGAAAACAAGCAATCTATTACATATGCATGGCATCTGAGCCAGACAAACAAACCAATTTCCCCTTGCCACTCCTGAAAGTAATTCTTCCACCAAAATACTACTTTTTGTGGAGTTACTGGCATATTATATTGATCATATTTCACAGGTTTAATATAATAAAAAGCATACAATTCGTTAATTTGCTTTGTTTCTGTTTTAAATTGTCCTCACGTTTAATATTAGTTAAGATCAAGTGTCACGAGATTAAATGTCAGAGATACAGTGTCGCATGATTATATGTCGTGTGATTAACAGTCTGCATGCTATTGTTGGTGATGAAGAACTGTGATAAATTGTCATGTGATTAAATGTCACAAAACCAACACCCATACACACTCACATACATACATGCATAAACACAAAAATGCATATAATAGTATACATAAAAATGCATACATACATGCATTGTATATAAATTAAATCTCATATGGTGTCTAACCAACATCCACCAATATAGCTGATGCACAACTCCTTTTCTCCATATTACACAACCCCAAGCATGTACTTCACCAACTCCTACCTCCACTCCGACCCCTCTCATCTCACCAATTAAGACCTAGAGCACACAACCATACTCTCCCACCCAAGGACAACTCTCAATTTATTCCCCAGATCATTATATAAAAATATTTACTAGTTTATTCTAAAATTTTCTAATGAACTTTAATTATCCATTATCACTCATGTTAGCATTTCTGAGTTTTTGTCAGATTGTTTTTCTCAATAAACGAATATATATAACCAATTCAAACGTAGATTGCGTGCCTATTTGATTTGTAACGGTATGACTTGATAATACTCTGTGTGCTAGATAACTAGTTCAGCGTTGGTAAAGATAAAAAATATAGTATAACAATACAATTATTTGGCCTGCTACACGCTTAATATTTAAGATGAATGGGTGACCCTACTAGTCAGGACTTGTTCCGTTTAGGGTTTCTATTCCCACTGTTTCTCAACCAATGAACATACGCCTGTACTTAAAAACACTTGGTCTATGTTTGCTGGAAACAATAAAATTTATGGTAATGGCTATTATGGTTATGTATCTTGAAACTTGTAAAGTGCCTTTTAAGAACCTCACAAGGGCACTCAACACATGGCATACACACACACATACATATATATATTTATATATACATATATACACATACACACATATATATATATATATATATATATATATACATAAAACTATTATACTGAGCACTGGTGCTATAGAAGGTCAAAGGTTAACAGGAGGACTCACGTAGAGTTGTTCTGCCTGTGCGTTCGTCAAGGACTCTTCGGTCGATTTCTTCAGTGGCTGTCACCAGGTGGCGTTATAGGCAAAAGAAAGATTCAGGCAAAGATCAAACCATGCAGCAAAATAAAACGCAGTCAATACCTGAGAATTTAACATCAGCACATGGCGAACTCTTTTGCCTTTCACCTCAGCATATATAGGGTTCAAATCACACTGCGCTACATAAAAATGTGATCATATTAAATAAGCAAGCATGAAGAATAAAAAACAAATAAATAAATAACAATACCAGTCAAGCATGCTGCATTATTATTAGAATCATATAATATAAATGGAGAAGAGTAACATTAAAACATGTTGCATTTAGTCAAAAACAAATAAACATATAAAAATCTGCACTCCGGTCAAGCATGCTGTATTTAATTAGAAAAAATACAATTAAATAAATAAAGAACCACACAATTAACACAAGCTGCATCCAAATGAAAATATAAATGAATAAAGTTTCAGTTGAACATGCTGCATTAAACTAAAAACGAATAAATAAATAAACAAAACAAAATAATGTTTTAGTCAAATATGCTGCATTTAACTAGAAGTAAAGTTCAGAAAAGCTGCATTTGATTAGAAACAAATATTTATAAATAAGCAAGTTGTATTTAATATTCTAATGAAACAGTCAACTGTCATCCTTTCTCCAGGCACCGTTTAGCACAGAAGCAACAAGCATAAGCAAAAACGGACCCTAATCAGCTGCAACTAAACAATATCAATCAACCTATATCTGTGCAAACGCCACGCTCTTAAATACCAGACAGCACATTTACCCGAGTATTCTGGACATGCTGTAGTCTCATGTTAACAAACTTAACCTCTTGTCCAGGTTTTTACTGTATTGCAATACACTATTTGGAATGGCATTGTACTTTTTGTAAATGCATTGTTATGTAGTTTATGGTTCGTATCGCACTGTTTGAACGGGTTTGTATTGTTCAATGTTGCATTGCATTGCTTTGGATTGATTGTACTGTACAATTTGTAATTGCATTGCTAAAAAGTTCATGGTTTATATCGTACTGCATAGAATGGGTTTGCAATGTTTAATGTCGTATTGCTTTGGATTTACCGCATTGTATTGTAGTTTATTAATTGCATTGCTAAGTAGTTAATGGTTTTACTGTATTGCATTCCAGTTTTTGATTCCTCATATTACACTGTATTGTATATTTGAAAAAAGTATACAACATCTCTCTAACGTGCAACACAGCTATCTATCTGTAACATGCTGGGTCGAAGATCACGTGGTTTGAGGTGTGACTTCGCATAAAGACACTGGGTATGTTGTTTGCACATGTGGATGTCTCTGTTACAAAGCAGCATAATTTAGAACCTGTGTAAGTTGAGACACAAACAGGAAGTCCTGGACCTTGGCTTTCACCCATTGTCACGGTCAGACGTAGGCCCAAAGGCTTGTGAAAAGGAAGAGAGCCTCTCGAGAGTCCCAGTACGGAACATGGAACCTTTACTTTACCTCTCTAACCTTGGCTTATAGTAACTTCTAAGAATCAGACAAAAGGTGCTCAAATGGCACTAAACAAATGTCTGCATGTGCTGCAAGCATACCTTTCCCTCCAACTTGTCGTGACCTGCGACCTGCCCCGTTGCCACGGTAACCTTGTCGGGATGTACCGCCATACTAGAAATGAAAGCAGAGTAAATGTAATAGCTCAGGGTCATTGTACCATTAGTACTGTGTGGTACTGCCAAGTACCATATAGTAGCAATAGAAAAGTTGTTATGAAAAACATACTAATTAGATTAGTTAGGATTTGATTACAGCAGATAACACTAGAATGCTTGTGCATTTTGATAATAGAACTATAGAAGTTTCTAGACTAGATCCAACTGAACAAGATCAGAACAAGTAAATCTGATTAGATTTGATAAGCTTACGATTTAGCTTTGATCAGAGTGATCAGGATTAAAAAGTTAAGATTAGACTCGATTAAAACCAATTAGATTGTTTTCAAATGAATTAGAACAGGTAGATTTACAAAATTGGATACGATTTGTTAGCTTGCAATACAGAGTACCGGTAGACTGAATTAAACTAGAATCGGATTAGGGCTAGATTAAAATATAATAGATTAGATTATATGCTAGATCAGATCTGGATTAGACTGTGTCACATTAGACTGGATTAGATTAGGAATAAATATGAATAGATTACAAATAGAAAGGATTAGCAATACATCATAACATTTCAGATTACGATTAAACAATTTTAACTAAAATAGATCAGATTGTTTCGAAAACAACGCTTTTGATTAGGATTAGATTAAACCAGGATTAGAGTAGGATTAGCCTAGCATACGATTTGACGTCGTCCGTGTGTCCGATGTAGTGTCGTTGCATCTGCTCCTCAACGTTGTACAGAACGACAACAGCGGCAACAAAGTAGACAACCTCTCCTGTTGGAAGAAGGTATATGTTTGACCGTGCATCGCGACCACGGTAACCGTAACTATGACGACAGTCAAGGACTCAGACCTACGGCTATATCATTTAAAAATGTGTTTTTGATTGTATCGAGGGGTGCTCGAGGGGTCTAGTGGTTAGCATGCTGGACTGTCAACCAAGAGAACATGGGTTTAAATCCCCACCACAGCAGAAATTTGTTACAAGATTCCTGTTCCACCAGCGCCCTTAGCCAGCTCAGCTGCAATGAGTACACTGACTGTACACTGTCAGTGGGAAGAACAGACGGCGAGGGAGAGTATACAGATATACATATTTACTGCAAAACACCAGACACTAATGTCGTGGAACTAGCCACCCGCCCTCATATGCCAAGGCTAAGAAATTAAAGTTGCTAACACTCCATAGCCATGGCTGTCTCCCAGAATAGCTCAAGGGACTGCTCTTCTTCTCTTCTTCTTTATTGAAGATTATGGCCTCCAAGGTTACACAAATTTCACAATGTTAAAAAAGAAAATGAAACCGAAAATGATGAAGATAATAACAGCTCAGAAGGAAAAGGATACACCCAGTCAAGTGCGAGCTTCTCCTTGGGTGCCGGAAGCGGCTGACTGATTTGGAAATCGGATCCACCGAGATTCGACGGGGCGTACAGGTTGAGCGGTCGGCCTCGCAGGTAGAACTTCAGACAGCTGTCCGCTGGAATGTAATTCAATGTATCACTTACAATGGATGGAAGGAAGAATGGATGGGTTGCTAAATGGGTGGATGGATGATTTGTGTATGTGGATGGATTGATCTATGGGTGAGTGGATGGATGATTCGGGGAGGTTGGAATGAATAGTGACAATGGATTGGTGGGTCAGTAGACACTACGGTGTGGCCGAATATTGATCTGTAAATTCGGTTCGGGGCTGATTTTGCACATGTGATTGAGTCTTGCACCTTCAAGGACACTGTAACTGGCGGTATCTTGTCTAGTTACCGTAGCCTTGTGTTGGCCTATGTCCCCTTAGTGAAGTTAGTGAGCTTGACAGTCATTTATAGATGCTCAGTTTACAGTTAAAAATGGTTTGTTTCCATCAACACAATCCGATCGTAGCAATATATTCATCTGAGTTTCAGTCCCGACAACCGGGGTCGGAGGAAGCTGAGGCCGAAACTGGCAGTCCAGCAGCAGTGCTTTCTTTCATTGATGTAATTACGGATAGGTATAGTTGAAGCACCATATGTTTGTCACTCCTTTGCCTCTGAGAAATTTAAACTGCGGTATTTTGTTGCAAACTGCTGTGTTACAGCTGGCTGCATAACAGTTATTAATTTATAATTATTATATTTCTGAATCACCCAAGGTAAGTGTAATCCCTCAGGCTCTAAGCAACTCTCCAAAGAGTTTTGTCGTTCTGGACTTAATGGTCATCTTTACAGGTCAATTGCGTAAACGTTCCCAAAAGCAAGAGCATTGAATCGTTGTGTGCAAATTGAACTGAACGAGTCTCGGGTTCCCCCCGAGAACTGTGATCATCACCATGATCGTCAGACTATTATTATTAGCCTACTAATACAAGCTTTGTTAGACCATTGGACTGGTAGGGACTTCGGTTATGAATCCTATGGCGGGTACGGTACAGGTAATACCCGCGGGTACGGGTCAGGGTAGTAATTTCCTAGAACGGGTACGGGTAATCTCGTGTTACAGGTAAGCAAAAATGCTCTACCCGCAATAGCGGGGGTGCGGCCCCCGGGCGCAGGACAGGGCGGCTTCTGACAATTATAGTAGATGAGCGATGAGCATGAGTCTTGCACGGGCAGGAGAGGAATCTGTCTGGAAAAGAGGGGAAAGCAAAAAAAGTCATCAGAAATTTTGCAAGTGAAAAAAAATTTTTCCGAAATTTCCAAAATTAAGTGCCAACTACGCCACTGTTTGCCGATTAATAAGAATCGGCGTATCCCAGGACTACCAATCCAAATACCAAAATTCAGCAATAATTTTGACCAAAAACAAATTTATTTTTCGGTTAATACAAAAAATAGTTATCCCTTTTCGGCGCCTTTAATCTTTATCAGTGAAAGTCCGTGTAAAATACTGAAATTCGTTTGAATTATATCTCAGGACAACATACAAGATTTTATTTTTTAGATCAACAAACAGCGCCTAAAACCAAATAAAAATAAATAATCGGATCGAATCCGGATTCGTCAAAAAGCAGGTCAACTATCCAACTATCTGGATTCATAAATCGGCAAAAATGACAATCAGCCACACCCTAGTAGACACATACACTGTACAGGAGGATGGACGAATGGATGAATGCAGAATGAGACTGGAGGAAGGGATGGAAAGGATATATGGTTGGAAGGATGGTGGATGAATGAATGTGTTTAATGAAATGCAGACAGAAGAAAACATAGGTAAACTGAAATCTCCTACCACCAACGAAAAGAAATTCTCTCAAAATATCAAGAGAACTATATACCGGTATATCTCTTCGATATGCTTTCAAACAGTGAAAGGAAACATATTTGTTGAAGAGAATTAGTTAAACGAAAAGTCACTATGAAATCCTACTTACATCTTGAAGCTTCAAAACAAACAATTCAAATGTTACATGCTTCATACCAAATAACCGTTAAAAACAACGTATCCACCTACCCAACCACCCAAACACATCATCCATCCTTTCACACACCCTTTCAGTCATCCACTCACCCATACATTCATCCACCCACACATCCATCCATCCTGCCACCTAAGCCAAACAATTATTCAAAGAATGAATTAATTAAGCAATTAAAATAACTGTTATTCTGGCAATTTAGTTGCACCACATAAAGATCATAAAAGAAACTAAAAACTACAGCAAGACAAAATGAAAGCTGGTAACAACTACAACTAACAAATGAAAATTAAGTATAACTAATTCAACTACAAAGGAAATGATTCTTCAAACTCCTCAACGATCATTTCTACATCGGGTTGAAACGTAGTCACAACAAGAACACTAAAGCAACAACATCCAAAAGTTGCTTCACTTCGGTTAAGACAACGCGGGTTAAGCTCTGCATGTGTGACATGTGTGAGTTGAAATTACCCAAAGTAGCAAGGTACATTACACACTTGAAACCTATCCCCATGCAACAACACCCAATGGCAGGCAGGAGGACTACAGGCGAATGCAATCTATGAACTCACCTGCATTGTACGTTGGCTCTTTGTGGCTGTAAAATAAGACAATGGAATTAGAATCGTGGGATTAGAATCATAAAGTCAGAAATTGTGGGAACAGAACTGCACTATTAACATCACAGTAACAGAATCGCGGAATTAGAATAACGAAATTAGAATAACGGATTAGAATAACGGAGTTAAAACAATGGAATTAGAATCGCAGAACAAAATTGTGAGAACAGACTTGCAAAATTATTAACACATAGTTCAATGTTATAACAAAACTCCACAAAATGACCACAATCAGAATCAGAGGTGAGAATCACATAACAACAACTCACAAACTGTAAAGTCAAAATCAGACTAAAAAACGGACTCATAGATTAGAATCAAGAATCACAATCACAGAATTTGCACAACACACTCAGAATCACAGAATCAGAAGCTCAACAGCTAAATTACAGTTGCACTTATATTCCACTAAGACGTATACATTAGAATTGCAATGATAGAATCTCAGAACAGCAGTTGTAGAATTAGAATGTTGAACCAGAAGAACACTGAGAAATTTGAATACAACAACATTACCACTTCATTCCATGCACTTTATCACTCTACCCCACAAACATTGCCACTCAATCCCATAAAAACATTACCACTTTACCCAATGAACATTGCCATTTAACTACACAGAGATTACCACTTAACCATCCAGACATTGCCTCTTTGCCACATGGACGTTATTACTTTACCACAGAGTCATTACCACTTTATCACACAGAAATTCCTTTACCAAGCAAACATTACTCAACCATTTGCCACACGCACATTACTCAACCAATTAACCACATCGGAATTACCACTCTACCACAGTGGTACTTGGAAATGAAAACCTTTACCGTGCATTTGAGGAGTTAGATCTGGCGAGTCCACCGCGACCCTGAGGAAGACTATTGGTGGAGCTGCTACGTCTAAGGACAGAGACAGACGGACAGATGGACAAGCAGCATGCAACAACAATCTAATCCAATCAAAGCCATAGTAAGGTTGCAGATCATTCACCACATGCACTGATCAAGACTTGGCATTGATGAAGGTAAGGTGAGGTAAAGGAAGAACCCTAGTCAAAGTAAGGTAAGTTAAATTCAGGTAAGGTAATGGCTCATTGACTTCGTGCATTTATCACACAGTGTTTGGGAACTGTGGTAAGGTAAGTTAGGGTAAGGTATGAGAGGGTAGGTAGAATAAGCTATTGTTAATTTATTACATGCTTCTAACAAGGCATGATAAGGCTAGGTCAAGTAGGTATGGTCCGAGAAAGCAAGATAAAGTACTAAAGTAGGGTAAATTAAAGTTATTACACTTTTACTGTATGCACCACTAAGACTGGGCATCAGATGTAGGTCGTTCTCAAGTTAGCAGCAGAGTACTGTAAGGTAAGGTAAGATTAGGTAAGGCAGGATATAAAGGTACCTTAGGTAAAGTAAGATTATTGAGGTAGATGGTCATTTATTGCATGCATCTATCAAATATGCACAATATAGTTATTTAAGGTATGGTAACAGAAGGTACGATAAGGTATACGAGAGAAAGGCAATTGCACATTAATGGATGGCTTCTATGAAGACTGGGAATAAAATGCAGGTATTGAGTTAGCTCACCAGTAAGCAAAAGTAATGTAGCTACTTGGTAAGGTATTCAATTGTCCTCTAATGCCAGATCAATATCAGTCTTCAGAATCATGCAAAGTATATTTTTTGCCATTCAGAATTGCAAATGAATTGAAATGATGCACCCCAGTGTTAATGGCCGTGCAGCCTAAGCACAAGAAATATAATCCACTACTAATTAAAAAATCAGTCTACAAATCAATTGAACATTCAGGAAACCTACCTAAGGCAAACCAAAATATAAATAAGATATACATAACAATAGAAAAGAAGTAAGAAGCGTGAAATGGTAGCTGAATTTGAATGTAGAGCAGACAAATCATGCAACAGCAAATAATACATTGCATGCAAAACAATCGAATGACACAACGTAAAGCAACATACTGTAATGCACAGTAAATGTTAACAGCAGAAATGGAAAACTGCTCAGTTAATAGGAAAGCAAGCACTCCATAAAGCACGTGAAAGCAATATAAATATTGAAGGCAAGATAAGATACTGTATGCGATGGCAAATGCTCATTCGTTACACAGCAGAAAAACAGTCTAATGTGAACCATTGGTAGCAGTCTGAACCAGAGATAGTCTGAACCAGCATTGGTAGTTATGGTAGTCTAAACCAGTGGTAGTATGACCCACTAATGATACACTGAAAAATTAATGGTAGTCTGAACCTCTAGATGCAGACTGAATCATATGAGGTACACTAAGCAGCTCAAGAGAGTCTGAACCTACTGGAGATAATCTGAGCCATTGGATGTAGTCTGAACCATTAAAGGTACACTGAATCATCTGACCTAGACTAAACCATTGGAGTAGTCAATCCCGCTTCCATTGTTGATTTATTTCATGTTGTCCTTTATATACATTCCTTGTATCTATATACAATCAGCTTCTGTTCATCCACAAATATACATAAATTCATACACACACACACATGCATGCTTATGCACGTAAATTTTTGTCGTAATAGAATCAACATGATTCAACGAATCGGTCGGAAACATTCTAAATGTGAACACCATGAATTATCACCGGAATTGAACACTGGTGAATCAATTATTAAAATCTCACTTGAATCAAGAAACAGCAAATCTCTGGTTACGCCAGATCATCTGAATCGAGCCCAAAGCTACGGCTAATAATTAACGACCCGATTCAACACCATTGAATCTCCAATTGAGAAATTGTACCCAGAATCGAAGCCACGATCAATCACCAGTTTGAGAACATCATCTGATTAAATGGAAGCGAATCACTGATTAATGTAGTCGTGGCAAACTATTGGTCTAAAATGATTGCATCATTTGAGCATATATGACGAATCGCTGGTTAAGTGATCTCACCAAATCAATAGCAACTTGATGTACTACCAAAATATTCCATAGCAACCAGGCTACCATGACAACGCAGGTTACCTAGACAATGAAGGCCCAGGATTTCCCTCCGTGGCCACCTTGAGTGACGTCTCAGAGGCATAGGGACTATCAGATCGAAGTGAGGTCAATGCTGCCTTCGAGTTCACCCTGATGGGAGCCGATGACTTTGAGGCCATTCTGGTGGCCCCAGTCTTCGTGGCCTCTGCCTTCCTTCGAGACGGCTTCGGGTGAGGTGAACTTAAGAGAAAATTCAGCGGAGAATTATTAATCACACTTAACGACTTTCGAAGGAGAATGATCAATCTTGCCTAAAGACTTCTATAAAGAAGTTAATAATCTTACTTAACAATCCATCACAGGAGAATTATTATCAATCTCTCTAAAATGATTTCAGTGGCACCACATACTAGCACATATAGAAATTTATTCTAATGACCTGATATGATTTTTAGATTAGATCCAATCGTAAATATTTCAAATTAAGCAGAGATGATAGATAAATATTTAACAATTAAACGGGAGACTGCCAAAAAACGGGGACTGCTCATGGGAGATAGCCAAACTGAACGACTTAATGAACAGTGACTGCGCGCCTGATTGACCGATAAACTGGCCGACTGCTTATCTCACTTATTGACTTACAGATTGAATTACTGTTTGACTTGCCGACTGGTTGGTTCTAAATGAATAAATGACCAGCTAAATGACTTTGTTTAGCACTTTCCATCCTTAATCCAGTCAAAACTTACACAACATCAACCATAACCCAAAGCTCTCAGCCATAACCAATAGAAAAAGAAAAGCAACTAATGACCTCAAACTGTCAAGAAAGCATGAAACTGTTAGTAAAATTCAAGTCAGTACCAAAGTATTGAGTGTCTAAACGTCAAGTGAATGACAAAGTGCCATATCACTCCAAAGCAAATACCACTTGTGAGCAGAAGTGCTAAATGGATACAACGTGAATGCCAACATAGCAAAGAATGCCCAAGTGCCAAATAAACATACAGCGACAGCCACTTTTTCACGGAAAAGTTCCAGATTAATGCCAGTAGAAGCCAAAGTGTCAAGTGATGCCAAAGTCCAAAACTGAATACTAAAGCAAAGTTCTGATTACCCGATTACATGTACCATAAATCTTCGGTCTAACATTTACTGTATACAAGGAGTATGTTACTAAGTCTACATGAAAATTAACAGCATACAAAGTGTTCACTTGAAAATGTAGTGAACTTTAAACCGGTCTGAAATTTAATGTAAACTAGGGATTCTTTGCTTAAAATTTACTGTAAACAAGACAGGCTTACTCGTAAAATCTATTGCAAACTTTTCACCAGAAAATTTACTGTAAACGAGGCATTTTCTTACTGTACTCAAAAATTTACTGCAAACAAGTCTTTGTTAACTCATTAAAAGTGACATGGAATTTTATGCTAAAGATGTGAAACTCGAAGATTTAGGGTAGGAAACTGTCCCAATACCAGGCTTCTCATACCTAGATGAACCACTGTTTTGGGGGTTGTTGGAGGAACCACTTGCATCAGACGACACAGCATGGACTTCACTCTCTGCAGCCAAATCTGAGGGGCATATCTCCTCAGTTGAAGCATGACTTCACAAAAAACGTTCATTCATTTATTTATTTGTTATTTTCTATTTCTTATTAGTTATTTGCTTACTTATATATATATACATGTATATATCCATCCAGAAACTTAACATTGAGCATTTTAATACTTCACAAAAATGCTCGTTATGCTAGTAGCCTATTTCTGTATTGTCTATTTATTTACCCAGTTGTATTTGTTTATTCAGTAGTCACTGCATTTGGACCAATATTAACATCACAGTTCAGAACTTGGCTAGACACACACACACACACAAACATACACACACACACACACACATACATACTTACTTACATATATATACAAACGTTATAGCTGGAAAACATACAGGATTTGAAGTAATTGGGACACACATATACATACATATACAAACATTTAAGCTGGGATATATACAGGATTTGAAGTAACTTGGACAAACTGATAACTAGAGGGATCTGAGATGCAGAGATAAAAATGTTTGTCCACCATATTTACTTGCAGTATAGATTGGAGACTCCTTAGAATACTTTTCATTATAATATGAATGCTGAAAATATGCAGTTGAGAACATGAATCCCATGATTATTTCAATGCCAAAGTGCCAAATCACTCCAAACTGAGTACCCATTAGGTACAGGGGTGCCAAATTGGTACAAAGTGAATGCCAACATACAGAAAGAATTAATAATAATAATATTCATCTGACAAGTACACAATAAGATTACATGATATCGTAGTAACAGATTATCACAAGTTTAACAGTCCTGAGTCGAATTTAACTGTATGGCAACCTGCCCATCTGTCCTACTGCTTATTTTACAGTCGCTCCCCTCCCCCTCCAGGGAGTTGAAGGCTGAGTCAACCTATAGGGCTAACGGGCATCGAACCCACGTCCCTCTGATCTTCGTGTCAGCTTGTTACCATTCAACCATCTCCCCACCCCAAAATGCCCCTAAAATAACCTCATTATAATACTCGTTTTAAGGAGGTTCCTTTTATGGTTTCCCAGAGACAACACCATATTAACGAGTTTCTGATATATGCATGCAGACGTACATAAATACGCAATATCATTGTCACTAAAATCATCAAAATCAATATTAACATCCTCATTATTTATTGCGTTCATGAAACAGCCAACTGCACAGATGGCAGGAAATATCAGCATCACAAATTATGTAGGACAGCATTTTGCTCATGGAATATAATCTTAAATAGCTTCTCAGGAACTGCAAAATATTTAAAATCAAATTAAGCGGATATCAACGAGTTCCACTCATCGTCAAAGCAGGTACACTCTTAACAGAAATGTCTGGAAGAAGCAGCCACTAAAGCAGGGAGGATATTAAACACATCAGTTGTCTGGAAATAAAGCACTCACTGTGGCCAACATTAAAGTAACTCTGGATAGAGCAGACACTATTAGTCTATTACACATAGACATTGACACACAGCACATGCCAGAAAGCAACAAACTCAGTAGAATTCAATTCACTGATACATAGACACGTGGACATCATCTGCCTCGTAATACAGCAGTCACAAATTTAAAGTAGTGGCTGAAAATACCAGACACTATTGTCGCCAGAAGACTCAAATAAATCAATTTTCTGGTGATGTAATACCATCACTGAGGCTTATAGCAATACACTACTACTCTTGTATTTTGAAGTAATCAATTGATCACACAAAACTGCTTTATTTTAGGAGCCAACTGTAAGTATGAACACCAGACATTCTACCATTCTACGTTACTTAAAGGTCTATACATTAACAATAGAATTTTACAGTGCCTCAGTAACACACTTTACAGCCAGCCTTCTAGCCCTACTAGACATTGCATTTTATGGATAGTACTACTAAAAGCATGTTTGCCACGTCTGCACCTTCTGTAACCACCCATTACTTTTAACACTGGCTATAATAGAATCTACTGTAACCAGAGATTAGGCCTAACAATAAGAGTAGTCACATTACTATCTGCTGTATCCAGACATTACCTTTAACAGCCTGTCCTAATGGATAGCAACCAAAGCAACAGGTGTTTGGGAATGTACTGGCTGGGAGGGGGGAGTGGAGTGGAGTAGGCGGTGGGGGAGTATGCCCAAAGGACACAAGGTCTTGCTGTTTAGTGGAGTCTTACCCATCAATACGAGCCATAGTACTTGACATCTGGCCATAAAATCCATTCGATAGAAATCGACATTCTGCAGTTTTGTCTTCCCTGAGTTTCTGCATTGTCTTATCTCCATCTTGTCTTTATCTTGCCTGGTCATTGTTATCTTGTCTTTGCCTTATCTCAATGCAACATTCGTAAACTCATGAATAGACTGGTGCCCGCGCTTAGCTTTAAAGAAGCTAAAGCTAAGCGCTTTATAAATGCAGTTTACAATTGCAATTTTCTTATCTTTGTCTTCCCTTCTCTAGTTCCTGTCCCCTATCATCTAAATCTTCCCTTGTCTCGATTCGATACTATACATAATCTTATGACTGGACACTTTATGCATACTTACTTGTGTAGGTAAATCCACGAACACTACCTTACATTACATTACCTTCTCTAGTTCTTATATATATCTCATTCAAGCCTGAAGGAGATATATATATATACATACATATTATACAATTATACATATATATATATATATATACATATATATATATTTACTTGCTTAACCCTTTAACGACGAGCGTGTACTAAAATGTATGGGAAACCATAGGCAGCTCGTCGTTAAAGGGTTAATGTGAACAGGTAAGTATGTATGCATTGTACATATGTATGCATCAATGAATCAAGATCATTAATACAGCAGCTTTAAAATACTTCTGAAAAATGATGTATGTACTTGTGTATGCAAGTAGGTATGTGCATATGTACGTATGTGCATACAGATGTACCTGAGCAATTATTTACATAGCACCTTTTAACAACTTCCCAAAGTTAAGCATAAGCTACTCACCCTCCTGTTGGTGGAGTGGATCCCTGACCCTCAGCACTCGCAGTGGACGGACTCGACGGCCATTTCTTCATGGGCGCCGGCCCCTGGAAGTTTGGCCGGGTCGACCCCTTCGCCCCCGGAGAAGGTGATGGTTGGCGGGGAGGGCCCTGATGATTGGAGGCCGTCGACGGTTGCTTAGGCGTTGAGGCTCCTTGACCGGAGTCCTTGCCGGGGGATGGTGGAGGACCGGTCCATCGTGGGGACATCTTGATCGTTGGCTTCGATGGTAGGGCATTGCTCGACCGACCTTAGTGGAAAGAAAACATAATGTTTCATTTTGTATGAGTAACTGAACAAGATGATTAAGACAATATAGAAGATGGGAAGCTAAGTAAGTAACAACCACAAGCACATCAAATTGAGGCACTACCAGGATTGTAGTTCTTGGCAGAGTTTGTGCAGCCAAAGATGCACCGCAAAAAATATTGAAAAAATGTCCATCTCTTATGGCAGGAGCATTATGTCCGTGAAGAACCCATATTTGAGACATAGAGTTCTAAGCTAAGTAAGACATAAACAAGGCCCTGTAGCGTATAGAAGGAATATGGTAAAGTATAAACAAGGCTCTGTAGCATACAGAAGGGTGGAGTAAGGTAAGGTATAAACAATGTTCTGAAGACTATGGTAGTTTATAGTAAAATATTAAAGGTATGACATCAACAGAATTTGGACCGATAGGTGAGGGTAGAATATGGTAAGGTACAGTATAAACAAAGGTCAGTAGGGTAATAGAGGGTATGAACACACTGCATAAGAGTAAGTTCAGATCTATAGGCAATGTAGCCTTATGTAGGATAGAATACAGTAAGGCAGGATAAGGTACAGTAAGGTGTGAACAAAGCTCGGTATGGTATGACAGAACAGGGTAACAAAATGTAAGGTTAGTTACAACCCAGCTTACCTGAGCTTGGAGCCGATTCGAGGGCCATGAGACGGCGTATAGCATCACTTAGTGCACTCTTGAGGCAGACAATTTCATCATCCTGCTGCTGGACCTTCTTTTCCAGGGACGCAACACGATCACGAAGCTCCTCATTTTCGTGGCCGATAACACCATCTGGTGACAGGGTTAAAAAACAACAAGCACATCATACTGAGGCACCACCAGGGATGTAGTTCTTGGTGGAGTTTGTGCAGCCAACAAAATATCCATCTCTTCTGAGTAGGGGGCATAAGTCCGTGAAGATCCCATATTTGAGACTTAGAATTCCAATTTCATGCACAGATTTTTGCAAGAACCATGAAGTAGTTAGTTTCAATTAATTGATTTGGCAATAACGCGTTTGTCACACGTTTACTGAAGAGCTTTAATTACTTGCCAAGTTACATACTTACTTACTTTTAAGGAATAGCCACCTCTGCTTCACATTTACTGCCTCTGCCCATGTAATAAGTGCCTTAAGTGAAATTAAATAAATTAATAATAATAATGATAATCTTCGTTTAATTTCAAACTGACACAATTGCAAGATGATTACAAATCAGTATGAACGCATGATCACAAGTTATTACAGGAGTTGAATTTAAATGTATACGGCAGAAATGCAAGGCGCCCATCACGTCCTACATCTCATTTTACCAAAGCGCCATCTCGCGAATGATAGGTTGAGTGGACCTTTGGGAGAGTTGCAGGAAGCGATCCCGCTACCAACTGCTCTTCACGCCAGTGATGTTACCACTACACTATGGACCCCCCCTATTGAAAAGTATACTGTAAAGCTCCATATAACTGTTCTGATACATACATACTTACATTGCATACATACAATCATACAAACATACACACACTTACAGGCCTGGGTCAGTGCTTTTATATCACGACCAGACGTCTGGCTCATGTGTAAGTTATTAATACTAGCAAAACGTAACTCTTTTACCTATGCAATTCTTGGCTAACCTGTTTTCTTACTCACTTAAACTACACAGCATGAATTGTATAACAGTGGGCTACGCTCCAGTGCGGGGTATTGCGAAGACTACGATATGAGTCATTCATGAATAGAAATAATCACAACTCACTGAAAATTCACCGATGCCCGTAATAAATTAGTTACTTTCACTCAAAATGTTGCTCATAGGCGTTCTGTCTAATCAACACAGTATAGCGCTATATAAATACGCTCCCGCCGATGTTATCAAAACGACCGGTGTCGTGTTAATATATTTAAACTTTCTTCCGTGATTTACTTTCTTGAAGGCGTCCAGCAAAAAACTCTTACCCATTTCTACCAGAAATAAAAGGCAAACGCCAAACTGGGGAGACTTTTAATGCTGAATTAATAATAAAACGTCAAGAGATCCTGAGCATATTAAGCAGTCTCCATCCTGTGTATGTCTGCTCTCGCAGCATACGCAGCGGTTAAACTGCACTAGGTAGGATACGAAGTCGCGATAAACAGAACAAACTAAAAAGTACTAAAGCAATAAAATACAATCGCTACTTGTGTTACACATGATACGTATTAAAATTAACACATAATGCTATATATTTGCAGACAAGAAGCTAGTCACATATCTTTAGCTCGCACCGTGCGAAAGTCTGTTTATACAGCTACTCGGGATATACTAACTACTAATGGACCCTGGTCCTTCATGTCGTTGTCGTCGACGTCTTCACCTATATCGTTTGCTGGAAAGCCGAGCGAAAGTTTGCAACATTACAAAATTCTTGCCCTATCTTCGTTTGACATTCCAATCAGATGTATAAAATGTGTGCAGGGTTTCACCAGGGACTATTAACATTTAATAGTTTACTTACTTACTTTTTAAGAAATGCGTTAGCCAAATCATAATCGCGATTCCTAGCTGCAGAAGCGTCCAAGAAATTATAAGTAGCGGGATCCAGCTCATTAATAGGCGCTCAGTCAAAACATAATTGATATACAGAGACAACCTATGCCTGAGTCAGAGTCTGCCAGCATGTATAATAATTAGGTCCTATGGAGTTTGCATCAGATCCAGATTCCGATATGGACCCGTATTAGAGCACATAATCATGGCTCCATCAATAATGCTCATGGAAATGCTGGCCAGCAGACTTCACTTCAGCATTGGTTCGAGGTGATGATCCAAGGGGTCATGCAGGACCGCAGGAAGACAGCTTATCAGGGTTGCCAGGTCGTCGCGAAAAGCGCGAGTTGGGCTACTTTTAATGCGCTCGCGACTGAAAATTTCGTCCTCGCGACCTCGCGCTATTTGGGCTACTTTTGAATTGTCCCGCGGTCGCGACGGCGACATTATGAATTCTCAAAAATTGACCGCTATAGGCTACTGGGTCACTAGCTGTTACTAGCTACTTTTCTTTTGTGGTGTGGTTTAGTTAGTAATAAAAACATGCACTACGGAATACGGACTATAGTCAACGGTAAGCACGAAGCAGTCTGCCATCTAAATTTTTACGTCAAGGGTTTCATCACGTGTTTTGACGAAACCAAAAAAAGTATGACTATTGACGTAGCCTACATAGCAAAAATTTGTTAATGTTTTCATTTAGCTGCTGAGCTCGCGACTTTTGGGCTACTTTTGGACGTGATTTCGCGACCAAGCACTTCCCAAATCTGGCAACCCTGCAGCTTATTATAGGCTAAGGCGGATATGGTGTTAGTGTGGTACTTGTCGGTTAATTCACCGCATTTCATTTTTCCCATGCTAATGACTTTCCCACGTGAAATTAATTCACCGCATTACACTGGTGTCGAAAACACAGCACGATGGTCTAGAAAAACATGTTTTAATTATTCCTAGTGTTGACGTCATATCCGTACAAGTCCATTCATTTTGCAAATAATACCGTAATAAGAAAACGTGGACGACACTAACCCTAATCCTGACCCTAACCGACCCTCACGACGCGTCACTGCGTCAGGGCCGTATTTACTTACGTGGAGGCCCCAGTGCACCGCTGTGGTGGAGGCCCCTTAGCACGCCACACGCCAGGCAACATATTCTTCGAAAAGTTGACGACAAGGGCGAGGGGGGTGGGGGTAGTAGTAGTAACGAGCCTGAATTTTCGAGGGGTAGTAACAAGAATTTTCGAGGGGGGTAGTAACAAGAGTTTTCTAAGAAAAATTTCTCCTCCTGGATCATAACTGAAACTAACTTCGGACCTTTTACATGTAAGTTTTAACTGTTTCTTAGTTTGCTGAAATATTTCATAATCAATTGAAGCGAAACACCCCTTCTATCAGGCGTAGAGTGTCGCTAGGAGGGACTGCAGTGCCGCGTGTCGCTCGAAGGAGCGCAAGTCCGGCCGTCCGGAGTATTGCGAACGTCTTGGATTTCCCCGAAGACGGCCTCTCAAATCAATCAACCAAGTCAGCTCTAGGTTTTCATCAAAGTATATATTGAGAAGACGTAGCGAGAGCACACAGCTCAAATCGACAAAGATCAGGAGCAAAGCAAGTCCCCCGACAGAGAGGTCCTCTATTTATAGTACAATCCTAGCCAAGCACGTCAGCAAGCGCTATGGAGCAAGGCCTAGACTGGAGCAACGCCTATGGAGCAAGCGCTAAGGGGCGGAGTCGCAGATGGAGCAAGCGCAGTGGAGCAAGGGAGCAAGCTAGGGGCGGAGTCAGGAGCAGCAACGCCTATGGAGCAAGCGCTAAGGGGGCGGAGCCTATGGAGCAAGCGCAGAGGAGCAAGGGCTAGCAGGGAGCAAGCGCAGAGGAGCAAAGCCTATGGAGCAAAGCCTAGCAGAACATGGCCTACGGGGAAGGGGACGGCAGCGCACGGGCAAAGATACCCGGCCAAAATCGGCAAGCGACCGCGGGGGAAGACCACCACCAAAGGCCCGGGGAGGGCAACCCTAAAATTTGCCACACAATTATGAAGCACAAGTAAAAAAATTCTTGCATTTGTGGTGGAGGCCCCTTTGTGGTGGAGGCCCCGGTGCACTGGCACCTAGTGCACATGCCTAAATCCAGGCCTGCGACGCGTAACAATTAACGAAGCATAAGCTTATTAACCTAACCGACATAGATTATAGAACTTTACGTCGTGAGAGTCGGTTAGGGTCAGGATTAGGGTTAGTGTCGTCATTAGAAGATGATAAAGGCCACGACATAATGCGACTATTGATTGTTTATTATATATGATGTATGTACACCAGAATGCGGATTGCAACTGGTTCAATAAAGAATATACTTACTTACTTACTTACTTTACTTATGAAACAGTGAAAAATGGAAGGACTTGTACGGATATGACGTCACAACTAGGACTGTGCTTAAAGGAAACAAAGGCGTGTCTTCCGGTCGCGTAGAAATTTATTCGGGTGCATGAACAGGCAAGGTAGACGCAAGAATTAAATGCGGTGAATTAACCGACAAGGTACACGAGAAAATGAAATGCGGTGAATTAACCGACAAGTACCGGTGTTTAGAATTGGAGCGGCGATAGTGGGAGATTACGAGTCAGTGTTTGTGGGAAAAGGACTGTTTTCACTTTGAGTGAAGGAGCTGCCCAGCGATTACGCGCAAGAGGTGCAGTTTTGACAATTTCTTAGGGTGGATATAATTATGCGTGGTGCTTCTGCGGCGGAAAATGCCGCCACGCAACCCGCGAAAATTTACTTCTGCGGCGGAATTTTTTTGGACATTTTATCTAAAAACAACTCTAACCCTAACACTGACCCTAACCGACCATCACAGCGCTTAACCTGACCCTAACCGACACTCACGAGGCCAAACCTGACCCTAACCGACCCTCACGACGCCAATTTATAGGAAGTACCGCATTTTGAACAACGCGCATGCGCCGAAGCTTGCGCATGCGCAAAGCGCTTCCGCCGCAGAATTGTGTCGAAAATGGTACTTCTGCGGCGGAATTTTCCGCCGCAGAAGATTTATCCTATAATTATATAGCCGATAACTATAGCCCGACTAGGCCTACATCAATTCCTGCTCGAGCAGTTAAAATTAAACATGTTGCAAGCTTCAAGTGACACTTTTCCAACTAAAAACGCCTGATTTCGAAATTTTAAATATAGAGACATTTGCACAAAAGCCGAATACAACATATACAATAATTATAATTTTACAATAATTATGATTTATATTGAATAATTTCGCGCCTCTGTCCACGAGGTGTGATATGTTCATATTTAAATTAACTGGCTAATCTATTTATAGTTTACCCAAACATCGGACCGTTGCATCGGACCTACATGTACGTATTTGCACAGATCAATTCCCGCCAGCTGTAAAACCAATATTAAGGGCCTTAGGCTATTATGCTTAAACACACCTAGAAAGACTATATTATTGTCTTCCGTGCTATAGCCTTACAGCCTGCAGGTGGTCGCGAAATGCACAGCGCGCCGTAGGCTATAGCTACGTCGCACCTGTCGCTGTCTTGAAGTGTCTTAGGCTTATTCGTTTGATGTAGCCTATGTGACCCCAACCATTAGATCCGATTTTAAATATTATTTTACCTAACTTTGAACGCCATTGAAGTAACGATCGAATAACTAGCGAATTACGGATGAATTAAATAGGGAATTTTATAAAAGGAATGAACTTTGATTTGTTGATTGCAATTCCAATTGTTTTGGGCATATAGCCTAGCCTAGAAATACAAGATAATTAACTAATCGGTGACGTTCTCTGTGCTAGTCTATACGAGCGATGTTAACCGTCGTTAAGAACAATCAACGTTTAGCAAACATTATTCAGTATAATTATTTATGTTTACATTCCATTCATTATTTCTGTTCATTCATTCGTCTCACAGTTTTATTTACCAAGGTGTGTGTCCGAGTTGGAGGTAATCGAATCCTCGTATTCTTCATCCATCGTCTTCTCCTCCATCCTTAACCGATCACTAACTCACAGTCAGGCTACGCCGCTACGGCTGTCCAGAAAACTACAGCGCTAGAAAACGAATCAGTTTATTAATATTCATGACCTTCATCTGTAGCTAGAAATGAGTAGGCCTACATCGTCGATACCTATATTTAGACGGCCTACATGCGTACTTCCAATAATCAACGCTATTTTGTTTTCGCCACATCAATCAATCAATCAATTTTCGTTTATTAAAAAAAGCTGACAAGTACACAACTTATACGTTGATAAACTAAGGTCCTATTGGAAGTCTAAAGATTACTTTAGGCAATGTTTAGATAAAATTAAAACTTTAAACGTGCTTCTTGCAACTATATAGGCCTATCCATTCACAAATTTACAGTAGGCCCTAGGCAATAACGCATTACCACGAATATAGGTGCACCGTGCATTAGGCTAGTCGTTAGTATTCACGATGTCTGTGGTCAGTCCAGATCTTGCTACGTTAAATTGCTTTACTAACCGAATAAAGTTTTCTTTCCGAATCAGACGTTAAGCTGAACTATACCAAATGAACAGCACACATAGGCCTATATAGGCCTACTAACAAAACCACGTACAAGACTCTTAGACCTGCAAAACGTGTTCTTGTTGCGGCATGTAGCCTAAGACATTAATAAGTGGACGACTCTACATTAGTTTTCATGATGAAACATAATGAACCACAAATCATGCAGTTGACGCCTATATTATAATAGGCTTAAATTCACAATAACTTTAGGTCTTGTCGCGTACCACTTACAGGCGCCTCGAGATCTCAAAGGTGCCGAGCGTTGAAGAAACTTGAGAAATGCGTTATAAATGCTTCAAAAGGCGGCTTTAAGCCGTACGCGTACGATGGCTCAAACGGGTAAGATTAATCCTTATATCCATACCATTTAATTTTATGACGAAGGCTGCCCGTGCATTCAATTCGACTACAGAAATATTATGTGGGGATGTTCAGCGACTGTTTAATTACAGGATAAGATGTTTCAGTAAAAGCGTGTTTAACACGAACGAGTGTTAATTTAATTAAAATGACGGAGAGGCCGGGTACATGATTAGGCCTACATCTCTGCGCCATGGCAAAAATTTCTTTCCAGCTAGATTCCTGCTGCTCTGTTCCTCCTCCATAAGTTTCCTCTTCCTCTTCTTCTGATGGTGAACTCAGCTGATCTAGGGTCACATCGCCAACACGACTATTTAGGCTTAAATAGTCACCCCAAGTTGTTGTATCCTTAATTTTCTTCCAAGCTGTAGATGCATACGAAGATCATATTTCTAGGCCTTAAACAGCACGGAGGAAGGCTGTATGTATACGCTGAAGGACAAAACTTTAACTCTATAATAGGGAATGACTATAGGCCTATATGTGTAGCAAATAAACTGAAAGCAATCAAATTCTGCAAAGCAAACGTATATTTTAAAACTGAGCATTTCTCTGTGTTATTTAACTTATTTATAATTGTATTTTACAGTAGGCAGCATTAATACATTTAAGTTAGATTAAAACGAATGAGTTTGAAAGACAAGTTAATTAAAAGCATGTTGAGGCAAAATTAATGTAGTGTAAATCTTCGAATTTCTCAGCACCACAAAAAGTCACGTCAAGGAGACCAAGTTAGGCTACTCACCGGCGCTATATATATCAAATCAAGTCCGCAATAGCCACGCTGCTTTGTCCGTTCCGGTGCCAGGTCAGAATTCGGGGAGGTCAACTGGTCAAGCCATCTAAGAATTTTGAAGGAATGTTGAAAGCATTTACATTCAAGAATTTTCAAGGAATTAAATCTACCGCGAGTAGGCCTATGCTGAATACTGACACCATTTTGAAGACCTGCCGCTTGAAACCTGTCCGCAAAAAATTTTTGATACCACTTGCTATGAGGCCCTTGTCATCTTTCGTAGCTTTTGTAAAGTTTACATTTCTATGCTTTATTCCTGTGCTCGATTTATACCAAGTACCAACTTGTTTAGTCTCGCGTAGAACACAACCCTGCAGGCAGCCCACATAATTAGGTCAACAACTCTACCTACATGTGTAGTAACTGACAGAATGACACTGAACACAGAATATAGATAAAGCGCTTTATCTATAGTGTGCACTGACCAAAACTAGATTAATTTTGATCTGTCCTGAAGCGGAACGGTTTCAAAATGCCAAATTATTATGAAACAATCTAAATGTATAATTAGATTCAGCTTTTAAAAATAATTAAAAATTATAGATGCTGTAATTTATGCTATCTTGGCTATTACAAATTTCGTGGTTATTTGAAATTAAATAATCTCTCGGCCGATTGCCGTGCGTATTTAGGCTAGTAGATTATAAGTAAGTAAGTAAGCGAGTAGGTCAGTCTGTCAGTTAACAGGTTTGTTATCGAGCAAGTAATCTTTTATTAGTGCGAAACAAAAATGAGTAAGTCTTATTTAATTACACTTTCAAAACCATACTGCATGCAAAACAATAGAGAATGCGCATTCATAGCAAGATTTTTGCTTATAGGGTCTACAATTAGGCCTAAATGATATAGGCCTACAATACAATATGCAGTTTATAAACAGCAAAACTCGAAATAGGCCTAGGGCCTACGCTTCGTGCTAAAACCAACAGCATTTAATTATAGTTAATCAACCATAGGTATTAAGATAATCAGGCATCAGCAAAGTTTATAGGCCTAGGCCTATTTGTTTATCTATTCTAGCTATATGTACACATGCCTATTTAATCACAGATCTTTGATCCAATGTCGATTTAGGTTATTTACTAAGTAGGTAAGACATAGGCAACGACTCTCTGGGAGCATTGGGTGCGAATGCACCCAGAGAGAAAGTTTAGTGGGTGCGTCGCACCCAGAAGAATTCGGACCTTAAATTAAAAAATTTACAGTAAATTCCAGTAATCTCACATGCAAGCAGTAAGGACGTTACACAACTATGTCAGTCACCGTCACATGAGTTTCAAATACTTTTTCTAACCATGTAACCCTTGACAAGAGAACAATTTTCTTTCTCCGAAAATGCGCTCAAACTCACCTACGGCAATGTAGAATATACAAAATGTTCCCGGGATAGAACCCATGCACCCAGAGATAAAAGCAAAAGTCGGCGCCTGTGAGGTAAAGTAGTTACTAACCGTTCGTATAAAGACAAAACAATTATAATAGGCCACAATAACCTTGGCAATTAACCTTCCTTTGGTCTCCCATCAGCCTGGTCAGGCCCATGGTAAAGTCGCCAAGTATCAGACCCTGTCAGCCTCTCGCATGCAGTTCATCCTTTTTGCCTGTGAGACACCTGCTGTGCAGCGGCGGCGCCAGCTGGGGCTAGGGGTGCTTAGCCCCCCCCCTAACTGCGGCTCAGCCCCCAAAAAAGTGGGAAATCACTGCAAATCACAGCGAGGAGGGACAAAAGGCTAGGTTTTTTTTAGCTTTAGCCCCCAAACCTGAAATCCTGGCGCCGCCACTGCTGCTGTGGACAGTTAAATCCCCAAAGAGAAGCTGTACGCTGGCCAGTCTTGGACGCCATGCATCTGACCAGAGTTTCTTGAGGTTCTAAGAAGACTTCTCTTCTATTCCAACGTGTTGCTAAAAATATTCAGAGTTTCAAAGCGCTTGCTCTCCGTTTACACTTGAGGAGCCAGACATAGGCTATAGGCGAAGACTAGCTGGCTAATTCTGGGATACACAGAATAGTTTTCTGAAGCTTCTGGATTTGATCCACTGGGTTAATACGAATAACAATAATTATGTCCTTGCGCGTTCAAGCGACGTCAAGCTGTCGAAAAGTTACGTTTAACTAGGGTATACGTAGAAAGGTTACGTTAGTGTTTGTTGATTCAAGACATTAAGCGTAAAGGCCACACAGTGGCTGTCCTTTCTTCTTGGACAGCTATATCATTCAGCATTTGGGGCTATATATAACAAGTGTCTGCTCTTTCGAAACATAATTAGGCCTATTCCTAAGGGAGCGAACGCACTTCGTTAGACGATCCCATTCTCAGCCTCTGAACGAAATGCACCCAACTCCTCACTACAACTCACAAGAAGTCCTCGCCTCTCTTCGTCGCTCGAAACAGCCGGCGGATGGCGCGCCAGTCTCCTTTGCTCGACGGACCTTCTAACTCGTCTTCGTTGTTCTTCGTTCAATGCCCTTATGTATTCCATTGTGGCAGCATCGCTGATGGATCCCTCGAAGTCGACCTGGTAGGGTGCGCACCAGCCCCCAGGCAGGTTCAGGTCGTCGAAGTCGAAGCTGACGTTGTAGGGATCACCGAAGCGTGAAGGAGATCGTGCGATCATGTGTGACCAGGTGGTAAAGCGGTGGCTCAGCATGGCGATGAATTGGATGACGATGACGAAGGCGAAGATGATCAGAAATACCAGTCCTTGGAAAAGAAATGATAACAACTGTAGACCCCTATGTTCTGTTTTCTTTAGTCTGAAGTCTACCTTACTCAACCCTACCCTACGCTACCCTATCCTATCCTACCCTACCCTACTATATCCTGATCTGACCTAACTTACCCTATCTGGACCAACTCTTAGTGTTCTACCATATCCTACCAATCCTGTCCTATCCTGCCACAACCACTAAACCCAACCAACTGTATCCTACTTCACCATATATTAATACCATATACAATATTCCTGCTAAGCCATGTACCAAACACTACCTTACGTAACGCTACTGTACCTTGCCATATCCTACACTATATCTAAATAATATCTACCTATACCTTGCGCTACCTATCTCTAATCTTATCTAACACAGACACTGTCCAACCCATGTTGAAGTGGCTCACCAGGTACGTTGGTATCGAGCACACTGAGCTGAGGGGCGGTGAGTAGAGTCATGATGAGAATGATCCACATGAAGTTGATCAGACCGAGGCACATGATCGACTGGTTCCGTAGGCTCTCCAGTTCCGCTGATGGCACACGGATTAACGGTGCAGAGGTAAACAAAAGACAGGTAAACAAAGCAAAGACAAAACAATGTAAGCATAAACGAATTAATATTTAAAACAAATCTATAAATATAAATGAAATGAAGGTTAATAACGTACAAGATAATAAATCAAGATAAACAAAAATGTTAATGAAGGTAAATGACGCATTGTTGTCATTTACTATGATGTTAATAATTACTTAGGTAACCCTATCTGGTGGGACTATTGTCCCTTCGAGGTCTCCTTTCTATCTATCTATCTATCTATCTATCTATCTATGAGATTTATATAGCGCCCCTTCAAGGTTACTACTCAGAAGCGCTCCCGACCCAGGCCCGGTCAAAAAGGAAGGTCTTAAGTAATTTATAAAAAGAAGAAGAGAAGTCTCGTGGAAGAGAACGCAGGTCAGAGGGGAGACCATTCCAAAGAGAAGGACCCACTATCGAGAATGCCCGACGCTGTCTGGTGGCAGAGCGAGCATGTGGTACCATAAAGTCACCTCTAGAAGCCGAGCGCAGAGATCGGCGACCAGAGCAGACCGAAGTCAATGTGAAGAGCTCCTGGAGATAGGTAGGTGCTCTACCCAGAACACATTTCCTTTAGTTGCTAATGATGGAAATAATCATGCTATTATTGTATTAGTTTGCTAATAATGGAAAATAGTCATGTTACTTCTGTTTTGCTTTCAATGGCTTCAAAAAAGAAGGATTGATTGATTAAGCAAAACGAATGTATCGTAGGCTAGATCGTAGACACACCTCGGAGGTCCATTTCCTGTGTGAAAGGCGAATCCGGTATGAGAAAGTGCTGGCGAAGTTCCACCCAGAAATCGAAATCTTCCAGGTTGATGTCCTTCAGCTGGAATAAGTGAAGAGCTTCGATCTCCAGCTTCACTTTGCTCATCGCCTGCTCCACTGTAGAGATGAGTACGAACAAGTAAGCAAGCGGGCAAGTAAATACGTAAGCTGGTGGCCTATGTGAGCTGGCTTATTTCAGAGATTTAAATCTCGGGCTACCACGGTCCTTTCACGGGGACCTTAAATGGCGTGGCGTCCATTCAAACGGGCGAGGGCCCAGAGGTGGTGAAGGATCTCACCCGATCATTCATTGCAAAATGAGCTGGGTCGAGGCCATAATACGGTCACTATAGAAAAACGCGAACAGTTACATTTACAAGGGTCTCGGTCTTCAATCAAATGAGTAAGCGAGCAGGTGAGTGAGTAAGTGTAAAGAACCACGAGTGAGTGAACGAGCAAGAAGAGAGCGAGCGAATGAAGGGAGGTGATGAAGGAGGGCGAGACGAAAGATGGGAGTTACTAACCAAGTGAGACTGCGCAAATGTGTGAGTGACTGGGCAAGTGATGAAGTGGTAGCGTTTGTGATGGGTTCTCTCAATATGAAATATAGGCTAATCCAATTAAATTCAACCTACTCAGGGACGTAACTAGCGTTGGGCTTGGGGCTTAAACCCCCCACCCCCGAAACGAAGCTGAAGCCCCAAAATGAATCAAGTCCCCGCCCACTATAGCTCGTGCTATACCGCACTCGCCAAACTCAAGGCTTAGAACCCCAAACGAAAAGTCCTAGTTACGTCACTGCCAATCCTATCTAGTGTAATGCAACCTTAATTTAGTCTGAAGACTACTATAGCGCCATTCTCACATTGTGTCGGATAACGTAGTTTTTGTAGAGCCAGAAGCAACCGTTTCAGATGACCTACAAAACAAAGTTGTTAATTTCCGTACAACTTACTGTAGTACAAAACCCCTATGACTAATTAATTACTGTCAATAATGTCTGTGCTAACTAGTTGCAAGAAGACACGTTTTAGCCAAGTTTGTTCCAAGTTCCAACTACTATGTAAAATGACGTCTCTGGTTCGTTAACTGCTGAAAATGGTTCACACTTGCTTTGTTAATTTTTGGTCATTTTGCCGTCAAATTTCTTATTCGTTTAGGCCCTACTAATTAAAAAAGAAATCCACGATTCAAAGTTTCCAGTGCAAGAGTTGTCAGATGTTAAACTTGTGCATGCAGCAACTATTTTACAGAAGTCCACGTTTCAAGCAATCCAGCCTAATTAATCACTAGTGAAAATGAGTATGATTGTGTTTTTGCCTATAACTGTTACCTTGCTTCGTGATGCGCAGTTCCGTTGTGAGGTCACGGAGAGTCATACGTTTGAGGATCTCGAGGCTGTGGGAAGTCAACAGGTGCGACCGACAGAAATTGGGGAAGTAGACTTCGAGTCCAATGCCACGCAGCCAACGATGCACATCTGCCTGTCATTCACAGAAACCGGTGAATGGATGAATGAATGGATGGATGGATGGATGGATGGATGGATGGATGGATGGACGGACGGACGGACGGACGGACGGACGGACGGACGGACGAACGAACAGACGGACGGACGGACGGACGGACGGACTTTACGGATGGATGGTTAAACTTGATCTTTGGTTGGATGGATATCTGGATGGTTGGATGGATGGATCAGATGGACGGACGGATTTAATCTTGAATCTTGGATGGATGATGGAATGATTTAATGGATGGATGGATAGATGACCTGATGAATCTGGATCGATCTTAATCGGATCTTAATCTTAATCTTAATTTAATCTTAATCTGAATTTAATAAATTAGATCCTAATCCTAATCTTAATCTTAATCTTAATCTTAATCTTTAATCTTAATCTTAATCTTAATAAATCTTTTAATCTTCATCTTTATCTTTCATGAATCTTAATCTTATCTTATCTTACATGACGAACCTAATCTTAACTTAATCTTATCTTTGACAGAATCTGATCTAATCCTAATCTGAACTGAACTTAACTTAATCTTAATTAACTCCATCCGGACCACGGACAATTTGATACTTAATTTGACCCGATCTTAATTTAATCTTAATTAACTCATCTTAATTTAATCTTAATCTTATTTAATAATTTGAATCTTTTAATCTTAATCTTAATGATACAGATCTTTAATCTTAATCTTAATTTAATCTTAATCTTTATTTGATTTATCTTTATGAATTCAGATCTTATCCAATGACCAATCTTAAATGATTGATCTTAATGGACGGGATCCGATCTGGACCGACTTAATCTTAATCTTAATCCTTAATCTTAATCTTAATCTTAATCTTAACTTAATCTTAATCTTAACTTAACTTAACTTAACTTAATTCTGATCCTTAATTTAATTTAATTAATTAACGAGATATTGATCTTTAATCTTAATCTTAATCTCTAATGATAATCTGAACTTAATCTTAACTTAATCTTAATCTTAATCTTAATCTTACCCGAATCTTAACTTAATCTTAATCTTAATCTTAATCTTAACTTAATCTTAATCTATCGATCTTATCTTAATCTTAATCTTAATCTAATCTTAATCTTAATCTTAACTTAATCTTAATCTTAATCTTAATCTGATCTTAATCTTAATCTTAATCTTAATCTAATCTTTAATCTTAATCTGAATCTTTATCTTATCTTTAATCTTAATCTTAATTTTAATCTTAATTTATCTGATCTTATCTTAATCTTAATCTTTAATCTTAATCTTAATCTTAATCCATAACTTGATCTGATTTAATGGATCTTAATTTAATCCTAATCGGATGGACTGATGGATGGACAGACGGATCCATCTTAACTTTATCTTAATCTTAATCTTAATTAATAATCCGATTTATCTTAATCTTAAATGACTTAGATCCTGTGGATCTTAATCTTAATCTTATCTTAATCTTTAATCTTAATTTTAACCTTATTCTTATCTTAAGATCTCTGAATGAATTTAATCTTAATCTTAATCTTAATCTTAATCTTAATCTTTATCGATCTTAGATCTGAATCTTAATGACTGATTAATCTTAATCTGATCCTTCCATCTCGTCAACTCTAATAGAATCTTGACAGATCTTTAGATGAATCTTAATCTTAATCTTAATCTTAATCTTAATCTTAATCTTAATCTGAATCTGAATCTTAATTTAATCTTAATCTTATGATTTGATCTTAATCTTAATTTTGACGATAATCTAATCTTAGACCTTAATCTTAATGATAGATCTTAATCTTAATCTTAATCTTAATCTTAATCTTATCCATCTTAATAGATTAATCTTAATCTTAATCTTAATCCTAATCTAACTTAACCTTATCTTATCTTAATCTTAAATCTTAATCTTTAATTAACTTATCTTTAACTTAATGATAATAGAAATCTTATCTTTCTGATGGTATTTAATCTTATCTTAGATAGATTAACAGATTAACTTAATCTTAATAGATAGATCCTTAATCTTGCCTCTTAATCGACCATAGATCTAACTTAACTTAATCTTAATGGATCTCTAACTTATCCATAACGACTGATCGATCTTAGATGATCTTAATCTTAATGACGATTCATAATTTAATCTTAATCTTAATCTTAATCTTTTCATCAATCTTTATCTGATCTTAATCTTACTTGACCGATTTTAATTCGGAATCTTGATGGATCTTATCTTAATCTTAATGGATGGATGGATGGACGGATGGATGGTTGGATGGATGGATGGACGGATGGTTGGATGGATGGATGGATGGACGGACGGACGGATGGATGGATGGATGGATGGATGGATGGATGGATGGATGGATGGATGGATGGATGGATGGATGGACGGATGGATGGTTGGATGGATGGATGGATGGATGGATGGATAGATAATAAGATCGAAGGATAGATGAATGGATGGGTGGATGGTGGAATAACAGGTTTGAATTTGAAGAGGATGGATGATACAAGAAAGTAGATAGGTAGATGGATGGATAATGAGCGAACGTGTGGATGGAGGGGTGGGTCAATGCGTGCATGCCTGTGTCGGCAGCTGAATGTATGGGTGGATGGACGGCTGGATAGATGGATGTATATGGATGAATTGATGATCGATAGCTGGGTGGAATCGGTGGACGCATAAATGGATGGACGTATCGATGGATCGCGGTTTGATGGAGGGATAGATGAACAAAGAATCAGCGAATGAAAGAATCAAGCAATCAATCAAGCAATCAATCGATCAATCGAACGCAGCTTACTGGAACGTCTGGTTCGATATCTGGCAGTGGAAGGAGCCGGACTGCACTGAGGATGGCGCTTCGATGGGCCTTCGATCGGACGCCGATGGAGATGAGGTCGGTCTCACTCATCGATGCCACGAAGCTCGTGTTCTCGTAGCCGCTCTCTTCGAAGGCCGACCCGTACAGATCCTGAAGAAAGAGGAAGATGATGACTACGACGACGACGACGACGACGACGATGGTGATGATGATGATGAATAAGAACAAGAGGCTGCTAATAAGATGAAGGAGATAGAAGAAGAAGAGAAAAGGTAATTGTTAATAAAGTTAAAATCTAAACTTATTCATAAAATGTTATGGTAAAACAGCCACCGTTAGATTCAGCTGAAACAGAAAGCTAGATACAGAAAGCTCCGCCTAGTTAATGTGTAAGTGGTCGTTGTGGCCATCTACCATCAGATGCCGAGACTAAGAAAAATGAAGGGGCTAAAATTCATATCCATGGCTGCCTATGGGGATTAACGTATGGACAACTCTTCTTCTCTGTGTAAGTCTTCATATGCCGAGACTAAGAAAACGAGATGGCTTGAACTTAACACCCATTAGTTGCGCGTGTCGGGTTAGTATGGACCACTTTTCTCTGTGTAAGTCTTCATATGCCGAGACTAAGAAAACGAGATGGCTTGAACTTAACACCCATTAGTTGCGCGTGTCGGGTTAGTATGGACCACATTTCTCTGTGTAAGTCTTCATATGCCGAGACTAAGAAAACGAGATGGCTTGAACTTAACACCCATAGTTGCGCGTGTCGGGTTAGTTAAAAAAAACACTTCCTCCTATAGAGCTATTCCTCATATGCTGAGACCAAGAAATAGATGAAGTCCCTGAAAAGTTATATCCATGGCTTTCTCCCGGTGTTAGTGCGATTAATATCGTTCTAGAACTTACTGCGAGGTCGGCTGGAAGCCAGTTACGAATTCGTCTAGGACTGTCCTCTAGGCCTGCACTGTGAAACTGGTTATCTGGAGACAAAGAGTGACAACGCAAGCGATCTTACTGATCTTAGTGACTGTCTGATTGACTGACTGACTGCATGAATGAATGAATGAATGAATGAATGGATGGATGAAAGAACGAACGAATGGATGGATGAGTGAATAGATGCATTCATAGTTGAATGATTGGATGGATGAGTGGATGAATGGATTGATAGGCGCACGTGTGTACGGATGAATGAATGGATGCATGCACCACTGGATGCATGGGCTAAAGAATGAATAAATCTCTTGGGCAAGATTACAGATATGACTGGATTACATCATGTCAGATCAGATCAGATTAATTTCTCCACTCTTTCCATCTCTCTCGTCGACTCGCATATAATTAAAATCGACAGTCTTCGACATACTCACCGATTGCTCGTCCTCTGGTGCGGTAGTGACGACCCAGAGGACTGGAACCCCTCTCCGTGCCGCCGTCACCCGTCCCCTCCAGGTCGATGTCGAATTCGGGGCCACCTTCTTCGGCCGGTCCTGGGTGAGGTTCCTTCAAGGTCTCCGGTGCAGAGGTTGGGGAAGTCCTGGCATCTCGTCTGACTATGCCTCTGCTGTATAGACAACATCAAAACAAGAAAGAGTAAAACGCTGAGAATAGAAGTCATTAAATTTCTAAGACAGGAATTGGCTGGCTGGTTGAAGATCTATCTGGATGGCTCGTTGTATGGCTTTCTACACATAACAGGCTGTATGCCTGTGTGCCTGTCTGTCTTTCTGTCTGCCTGTGAAGCTGACTGTTCGTCTGTCTGACAGTCTGAGTGACTGTCAGTCTGCACCTGTTGTCTGTCCTAATGGATGTATGAGTCAATCAATCAATCAATCAATCAATCAATCAATCAATCAATCAATCAATCAATCAATCAATCAATCAATCAATCAATCAATCAATCAATCAATCAATCAATCAATCAATCAATCAATCAATCAATCAACGAATCAATCAATCAATCAACGAATCAATCAATCATAAATCAATCAATCATCAATCAATCAATCAATCAACGAATCAATCATTCAATCAATCAATCAAACAATCAACGAATCAATCAATCAAGCGATCATTCAGCATAGAGATTCCTATACCAACTGTTGGGTAACCACCGGGCACTACGTGAGGACAGACTCACATGACGGCTGAGATGCGTTCCCAGATGGACGTCGATCCTCCGATGTCCGTCTTCTTCGCCTCTCGAGTCCCTACAACAAAACGCAAAAATCCATTGCCAAGAAATTGTCCGTTTCCAGTCGGTTGCAAGTTCCAGGACTCTAATTCTGCAGTTAAGTATTCAGTGGCATCGCTACGTACCCAGGGTCTCCCTTATTACCCCATGGCTTCACTTCGTACCCGCACACCCAAGGCTTTCACATGCACTTACCTCGCGAGCTTGCTGTGTATACGAGTACCCAAGACTTCTCCACTTACAATACTACCTAGCTATGAGGTACCCAATGCTTCCTTACACCAAGGTCATTCTAAGTACTTCGATGTAGGCCTATTCGGACTCAGGCTATTCCTATACGGAACTGAAGGACTTTCTACACATAACCTGAACCTTCGCTTCGCTACATACCAAGCAATCCACGTATACCCATACTTAACCGACGATCACCCAACGTACCTACCCAGAGGTCATTCTACGTACCCCACGACCGCTCAGTGATGTTGCAGACACTGTAGATCATCAGTACCATCGACGAGGATGGGAGACAGAGCAGGTACCAGACGCCGTGGAGGAGGCAGTAGGCCTCCGACGGATGGACGAGAGCAGTCAGTATGAAAATGGAGACCAGCATCGCCAGGAAGATGGTTGACGGAAGCAAGGGAAGTCTCACATGTTCGTCACTTCCGGTCATCGAGGAGGTCGTCTGAGGGTGCAGGGCCGTCGTCACGTCTGCAAAATCGTTTTTTGTTCTAAATTAGTGGCGTCAGATGACTAGATAAGATAAAGATCAGATCACAGTTGATTTGATTAGATTATATTAGATTATATTAGATTACATTACTTTACATTAGATCAGATCATAGTTGACAGAGCTCGAGGGTACGCGTACCCTAAAATAGAATACGTTAAAATACGTACGTACCTTTCAAAAAATAGAATACGCGTATGGTACGTATCATACACGAAAATTTATTTATGGCTTACTAGGCGACCCATAGCCTACGTATAATCTGACATTAGTGCATTAAATGCAATGTATGCTGGATAAACATAGACCTACAATAGGCTATAGCATTGGAGCAATATACTACGCTGCATACTGGGTTGTTACTGTTTGCCTAAATTAAATTGAACATTCTTATAATGAGCAATGACGTGGTTAACGTATTTTTGTATTGTTTACGTACCCTACTACGTACCCTAAAATAGGATACGTTAAAAAACGTACGTACCTTTGAAAAATAGAATACGTATGGTACGTACCCTCGAGCTTTGATAGTTGATTTGATTTGATTAGATTAGATTATATCAGATTAGATTAGATTACATTACATTAGATCAGATCATAGTTGATTTGATTAGATTAGATTAGATTATATCAGATTAGATTAGATTAGATTACATTACATTAGATCAGATCATAGTTGATTTGATTTGATTAGATTAGATTAGATTATATCAGATTACATTACATTACATTACATTACATTAGATCAGATCAGATCAGATAATAGTTGAATTGATTAGATTAGATAAGATTAGATACGATAAGATTAGATTAGTTTAGATTAGGTTAGATTAGATCAGGCTGTTTAGGCTAGACTAGGTTAATTTAGGTTATTTTTTTGGTAAGGCTTGATTGGTTTGGATAGGATTAGATTGGATGATTAGATTTAATTGGATTAGACCTGCGTGTATTAGATTATATGAGATTGGTTTGTATTAAATGTAATTTGATTGTACTAGACTGTGTTACAATGGATTAGATTTGACTGGATTAGATACACAGTTCAGGCTAACACAGGATAGATGGATTGGGTTATAGCGGAACTGAACAGATTAGAAGGGCACCTTTGAAAGGTCTGCAACTGTCGCTATTAAATGTTCAGTGCCGTTATATAGGCCTACATAAGATCGACCAGACCAAGTCATATAATATAGGGAAATAACGTCATATAATATTGTCATATTGGACATAGCATTACATTAATACATGCCATTTGACTCATATGAATTGAGCAATGAGCATGTCATATATACCAGTTATAATCATATCGCATCATCATGCAAACATTATCACATCATATCATAATATCATATCACATCTCATCACATGACATTAGAACATATTAGATCAGATAATTTATGTGCTTACAAATGCAAAATTTAAACTTAATTTGCAGACGCAGTCAACATTCGTTTTTGGTTCAAATTTAATGATTAACTATAATAAAGCTAATTAATTGATTCATTGCTGCAATAATATCGACTATTTAAATAGAATCCGCGCAAACTCACCCCTCCCGTCAGCAGTAGAATCTACATTCGGTGGCACTCCCAAATCTAAAGAAAAGTTTTCAATGCTATGATGACTATTGTGAAATTCCATAGTATTGTAGTATATAGGTCTATGGATTACATATGATGGCAAGATACACGACAGATCCCCCCCATTCGTCCTGCTAGCATAGCAACGGAGGCGGTTGCGACGGCATTTCCGGTTTTGAAAGCATAGCAAGTCGTCGACCGGGACCTCGAAGTGCCTCTGGATGAAGAACTATCTACGGAGGACCATGTAAACCCTCTCTAGGTCTGTGTATGTCTGTTTCTCTGCCTGCAGACAGCTTGCCTCTCTGTCTGTCTGTCTGTCTGTGTCTGTCTGTGTCTGTCTCTGTTTTTCTCTGTCTGCCTGTCTGTATGTCTGTCTGTCTCACTCTCTGTCTGTCTGTGTATGTGTGTCTCTCTGTCTCTGTCTTTCTGTCTGTCTGTCTGTCTGTCTGTCTGTCTCTCTCTCTCTATTGTTTATTCCTTCATTCTGGCGCCTGAACTTCTGTAATGCTGTCTTTGCAGGCCTTCCTAAGTTCCGGATAAGACTGATTCAATCATTCAGGTAATCCTGAACTGCCCCCCCCCGTCCCAGAAGACATCAGAGAACCCTTGTCGAAGAATCTCCTCCGGAAACTTACTTTCCGAACGAGACAGATCAAGAAACATTTTCAATTTTCAACTCATATTGAATCGCACAGTTTACTCCCTGGTTTAGCGTGTTTGTGAGATCCTAAGAGGCGCCATATAAATGACCACATACATTAACCATCACCATACTATAGTATGGTATAGTATAGTATATTACAGTATAGTACAGTATAGTATACTCGTACTGTTAGTTTTTCTCGAAGCATTGGTAATAGTGATAGCAATTTCCGATTGAAATGCTGGTATCAGTTTGCTGAATCCGTTTTTGGAACGTCCGTCTATGTATACCAGTTGAGCCGTCACTCCTATAACGACGGCCACCATCACCAACGCAAAGACGTATGTCAATACTTTAGCCACCTGTCGACAAAACAAAGAAAAGAATTCCTATCGACTGCTTTGAGGCAAGTAATAACTCTTCCAGCATACCCACAAGGAGCCCCAACAGTGACGTAAATCAGAGGGGGGGGCAGAGGGGGACTGTGGCCCTAAAACTTTTGACTGGGGCCCAAACAGTAGCGCAAATCGCGGGGTGGGGGAAATTGGGGGCTGTGCGACAAAACTTTTGACTGGGGCCTATCTGCCACCTCCAAAAATGCAAAAATCCGGCCCCTAAAAAATCCTCCCCCTAAGCTATGTACAGATTTTCGCCCCTTAGCCCAAACAGGACCCATTTCCCATATTGGACCCGTTTAGAGCCCATATAATTAGGCTATGGGTCGCGCCTACTTTCATGGAAATGCTGGCAGGGAAGGCGAATATCGTCTGCTTTTGTGTTAATACCTTTAATATCATCGTTGAAACTGTTAACACATCATCATCGATATTGTCGACGCGATTACCGAAGTGTCAATCGATCGGGATTCGAACCGTCGATTCGTCCAATTTGGAGCCTATACATGTTAACTCGAAATAAGTCTTTGATTTTGTCCCGTGTGATAATTAACATACGATTCTACGACAACAGTACTTCAAGGTTTGACATAGAAATACGCTATACACCCACAAATCTTTCAACATTTCTTACTCAAACTATCAAAAACAGCTTTTCTTGTTGTCTCAACAACGCATTTGCGACCGCCTTATATACCATTCCAGCAGACAAGGCTGGTCGTGCCTATATGACGCACAGACAGCGTACGTAGCTATCCATGTGAGGAACCAACTGTTACGCAGACATAGGTATTTAAAAACTGTCAGTTATTGAACAAGCCTGAGTTTTCCCATACTTTCTGTTATTGCGCATGCGTATAAGCACGCATTTGCAAACCCTGCTGACTCGTCTCCTTCTTGCAACATCAGTCAAAATTACGTTCACTGGTATCAACATTATCATCATCATCATCAGCAGCAGCAGCAGCAGCAGCAGCATCGTCAACTTCAGCTTCATCACCATGGTCATCAACTTGTTGCTTTTGTACTTAATCGTACAGGTTCTTAGGCCTATTGTCTTCGTTTGCCATTATCATCCCCTTCTTCTCGTCGTCGTTCTCGTCGCAGTATTTGTCACTGTCATCAATATAACTTCTTCATCATTCGCAATCATTATCATCAACATCAACATTATCCTCCTCGTCTTCCTCCTCCTCCTCCTCCTCCTCATCATCATTAGCATCATCACCATCATCGTCATCTTCTTCACCCTTATGCATCACCGTCAACCAAAGCTCGAGGGTACGTACCATACGTATTCTATTTTTTGAAGGGTACGTACGTTTTTAACGTACCCTATTTTAGGGTACGTAAACAATACAAAAATACGTTAACCACGTCATTGCTCATTATAAGAATGTTCAATTTAATTTAAGCAAACAAAACATAAATAAAATTTTTGTGTATGATACGTACCATACGCGTATTCTATTTTTGAAAGGTACGTACGTATTTTAACGTATTCTATTTTAGGGTACGCCAGTGTCCGATTTGCCGGGGGGTCGGGGGTTGGACCCCCCTGCTTCTCATTTTGACCCCCATGCTTCTGGTCTTTGGCCGACCCCCGGGGGGGTCGGCTGGACCCCCTCACTTTCATTACCCACAGTCCTACTCCAAATGACTCCATAATAAAAAATATAGTCTCCATTATGACCAATCGGCCTGATGTAGGTTGATATTGGGATATACTTTTTACGGAATAGGGTTATCCTTTCAGATAATACAACAACTTGGTTCCTCTCGGCCACCGTACTTTCATATGCGTTGTCACTTGGTTACTATGACAGGTAGGGCCAAGAAGTGGAAAGATCTTGGGCAGGGCCTAAGAGGGTGCAGCCGGTTCATTGCTCCTGGGCCCAGAATGCTGGGAGTGTAGTTTCTGGCTGAGCCGGAGGAGTTACCGATCAAGGTCCAGCAAGCGTATGATTGATAGTGCCCTGCTAGCCTACAGTGCCCTTCACATATGTAGGTCAATGCTACTACAGCTTTCTCCAGTCTCCTATAGGCCCCAGCCACCATTCATTACACACACCCCAATTGAAATGAGTCATAGGATCCAGTTTCCAACATCACCAGCGGCCAGCCTCATCATCAGGAAGGTTAGCTCTTCTGCTGTTTAACATTATAGAACTTATTTTGCAGTTTTTCCATTTTATGCATATATTTATTTAAGCCTTCAGATATGAAAAGTAAAAGTTGTAGATAAGCCGTCCATAATGTATGGTGACAGATCAGGAGCCCTGAAAGGTTTGATTTCTTGTGGAAATAATTTTATATCTAACCATGTCTGCCTGTTTGTTGGAAGAAAAACTTTAACTTTAGCAAAGCAATATCTTGCTTTCCTTAATGGTCAGGATTTCATAACAGAAATTAAACATTTACCCTCCGTACATAAGACAATTTTTGGATGTGCCCAAACTTTACACCATTGACCTGTTGAACTTATGAACACAGTCAATCTTTCAGAGCTATTTCCAAATGTTTGTGTGAGTTTAGGTTATACTGTTAATTCCGGAAACAGTAACCTCTGCAGATCGAGAGATCATTCAGCAAATTCAAGCTAATTAAGAATTTGTAAGGTCTGCAATGCCTCAAGAAGATTATCTTGTGGATTTGGCCAGTTTGAGTATTGCCAGAAAATTGATTTTGAAACTGTCAAGAGAAATTTTGCAGAAAAATGTCAGGAAAGCTCCATTGTTAATCAAATAAGCTTATCAAGTGTTTTAAGGTATGAACATATTCTTATTTGTGGCTGTTTGACATTGGCCAAGGTGTGGTGGCTTCACAGGTTTTTATTTTAATTTAATCTTCACAATTTCATTTGAAATATCTGATTGAAGCAAAACACACAGTGACAGCAGGCAATTGTTTTGTTAACAAAAGTTGCATTGTAGTGTAGCAATTTACAAATGGTGTTCTGTATACTTTGTATTGTATTGTGTATATATACATAATTTTATATATATACACATACATGTATTGTATATTATACTGATGATGGGTGTTGGGAAGAAAACATAAAGGAGGCTGGGAACAGAGATGGGTAGGCTAACTAATCGATTAAATTCTAAACGATTGGCTAATTAATTAGCTAAACAGCTAATTCCACTCCTGATCGATTAGCTACAAGATTTTGCTAAATCTAATTTTAATCGATAAGCAATTTAATTAATCGTGCCCATCTCTGGCTGGGAAGGCCCATAAGAGGGGGGGGTAAAAAAATATTACTGCGGCTCCGAAAATTTTTAATAGTTCAATAGATTTCCGACCCCCCCGCTTCTTTTTTGACAAATCGGACCCTGGGGTACGCGTACCCTCGAGCTCTGCCGTCAACATCCTCATCAACTCAGTATAACAGTCATCAGCTATTTGATCATAAGGATGCGCATTCTTCCGGATGGCATGCCAGTCTGCACGCTACAGTCAAAGGATCTTTCCATCGAGGAACCCACCTTGAGCTGGAGCTCCTGCGATCCGTGGAGACATACCAACAGGTAACCAATGGTAGCCATCAGCATAATGATAAGCGTTGCGATCATGTTTGCGTTCCAGGCGTAGAACAACCCACCTGTGAAACGTCAACAAATGAATGAACAAACTCACTTGGGATAAGAAAAGCTGCGTCACGTGAAACTGAGAATTTGGCTTCCAGAAGCCTAAGCTGCGTCACGTGAAACTGAGAATTCGGCTTCCAGAAGCCTAAGCTGCGTCACGTGAAACTGAGAATTTGGCTTCCAGAAGCCTAAGCTGCGTCCCGTGAAACTGAGAATTCGGCTTCCAGAAGCCTAAGCTGCGTCACGTGAAACTGAGAATTCGGCTTCCAGAAGCCTAAGCTGCGTCACGTGAAACTGAGAATTCGGCTTCCAGAAGCCTAAGCTGCGTCACGTGAGACTGAGAATTCGGCTTCCAGAAGCCTAAGCTGCGTCACGTGAGACTGAGAATTCGGCTTCCAGAAGCCTCTGACGTCGAAATTAATTACCATACCCTACCATACCCAACCAACCAACCCTATCATACCCTTCAAAACCCTAACGTATACCCTATCTTATCCCTACCCTGCCCTATCCAACTCTATCCTACATACCCTACCCTTCCCTAAATAATCTTATCTTCCTTTCATTGCCCTACTCTCCTCTACTATCCCTTCCCCTATCCATCCATTCTTCTTACCTTGCCTAAAATAAACCTTACCGAGCAACTTCAATGCAACATCGGGCCTTCTCGGTCGTGGGACAGAGCATATGGAATGGGCTCCAATAGCTCCGTTTCCTACCTAGGAACTCTTCGCCTGCATTTTATACCTCTCTGAAAGCTATTCCTTTCAGCCGTGGTTGGGCCGGGAGTGCCTTTTAGTAGATATCTGATGGGGCGCTATATCAAGTTTCTTTCTTTTTATTGATTGATTGACTGACTGACTGAATGACTGACTGACTGACTGATTGATTGATTTATTGACTGACTGACTGACTGACTGACTGACTGACTGACTGACTGACTGACTGACTGACTGACTGACTGATTGATTGATTGATTGATTGATTGATTGATTGATTGATTGATTGATTGATTGATTGATTGATTGATTGATTGATTGATTGATTGATTGATTGATTGATTGATTGATTGATTGATTGATTGATTGATTGACCTTACCTTACCTGCCTCTCTTAATTGACCTTACCAGTTATTTGAACTAGGAGTGAGAAGCGGCGGTGACATACCAACGACGGTGAGTATGCAGACGGACGGATTGGCGAGCGTCGAGAAGAGAAGTATGGCTACGTAGATCATGAAGAGTCGCGACACCTGGCGGTTGGTCGCTGCCACCCTGTGCCACTCCCTCAGAAGGAGGATCTGGTTGGCCAGCGTCGAAGGAATCCAGCGACGTCTCTGACGGAAGAACTCATCGAAGTCGACCGGACAGCACGTACTTATGCCGGCCGCAGCGCAGTACTCGAGGCGCCAGCCGCTCTGGATCTTATGGGAAGACAACGGCAAAGGTAGGAGCAGACATAAGGTAAGATATTGTAAAGGTAGAGGTAAGGGTGAAGGTAAAATATGGTAAGTCAAAGGGAAAGGTAAGGGCGAAGGGAAAGTAAGGTGACAGTATACGTAAGGACAGAGATAAGGATGTGAAAGGACAAAGGTAAGGAAAGATTAAGTCGCTTAAAGGTAAAGGTAACGGTTAGGTAAAGAAATAACACCAACCAGCAGTGAGAGCACGACGACCACGACTTCCACCACCACCACCAACCACCACCACCACCACCACCACCACCAACAACAACAACAGCAATTAAAAAAACAACAAACATCGCCAACAACCCTAAGTAGCATCGACCACCAGCGGTCGTGGTCCTACCATGAGTGTGCACAGCCAGCGATCCTCGCCCATGTCCTTGGTAAGGAACTCACTGGCACAGTTCACCTCCGAACAGTAGACTGGAAGGACATCCTTGAGCGCCGCTGCACGATAGACGCTGAAACACCCCGGAGAACAGAGAACCGTTCCTAATACGTGTTCTGCCGCCTAAACAACGCAACAGAACCAAAGAACGATTATCAAATAAAAGGCGCTATATAAATGAACGTTCACTCGGGAAGAGGTGCTATATAAATGACTCTGTTGAAAGTGACAATCCTTAATCCTGCTCTTCATCGTTGTTACTATAGCTAAATTAGAATTGCGTTAAATAGGCCTATAAGTTTATAGGCCTATTTAATATTTTGTCGTAATCACATTTACTAACATCATGCATGTAGGCTAGCGCACATAGCGCCTCTGAGTAGGTATCTAGAAGGGCGCTATATAAATGTTCAATTACATTACATAATTTTATTGCAAAATGCTGTTATAGCTACAGAGAACAAGCTAACAGTACATAAAATAATGACATACATGTAATTACTTAACCTAATTAAGGATTGTCATTCAGACAGTTTCTTCCATTTCCTTCTCTTCAAACGCCTTTCCAGATCTCTCATCATCTTATCGTTTGTTCAGTCTATTCCTTCCACTTCCTTCGACCGTTCTATCGACTGATAACTACTTTCATCATCTCACTGGTCTGGTTATGAAGGCCAGTTGGCCAAGTCTTCTTTCCCTCGTCTTCCCTACTCCATTCCTACTCCCTTCTACTTCTCCTACTCCTTATTTTCCTTCTTCTCTCATCTGCCTTCTCTTCCTCCTTATCTTCCTCATGCTCCTTATCTGAATCGTCACCTTCATCATCGTCATTGTCATCATCATCACCTTCCACCCCTCCCTTTCCGAACAATCGTTACTCCTGACCTTCTGGAGCCAGTGTCCAATGGCATAGTCGAAGATCTGGTACCAGTAGACTGGACCGGATCCCTTGGGGAAGGTCCTGGCGCTGACCGCTCCAACGCACGGATCCCGGATCATCAGATCCAGAAGCGATTCAACGGATTCAGGAGAAAATCTGACATCGGCATCAGTCGTCAGGATGAAGACGTCATCAACATTCACTGTACACAACCAGAGACCACACACTCACATGTCTACCATTGCAAGAGACCATACACAGCGTGTCTGCCATAACCAGAGACCGTGTGGTCACACAAGTCTGCCATTATCAGAGATCACACACATTGAAGTGCCTGCCCTAATCAGAGACCACATCTGCACCAAACCTCCTTTCTATACATATCAAGAGGGGCACTTTCCTTGTGGGAAAACATCTGCATCACACTTTTTCTATAATACCCAGAATGGCAGTTTCTTTGTTGGAATATATTTGTACCATACCTCTCTTTATAATAAATATCCGGAAGAGCAATTTTGGGGGAAAATAGTTGCATCACACCTCTTTCGAGATATCTTGAAGGACAATTTCTTTATGGGAAAACATTTGCACCACGCCTCTCTCTATAGTAAATATCCAGAAGGGCAATTCCTTTTGTGAGAAACATTGGCACCACAATTATATTTATTATAGAAAAATTATTCTTTCTATTATAAATATCAGGAGCGGTAATTTCTCTCGGGGAAACATCTGGATCACATTCCTTCCTATAAATGATTTTCGCGGCAGGGGTTGAATGTTTTCTGATGAAGACACTTGAATCGCACCTTCCTCCTCCTTGGCAATGTAGTCGAGCACGTAAGACATGTACATCACTTGGCTCCATCGCTTCTTTGGTTTCACCTGAAAAATTTGTACCAAGTTCAGACCACTAAATACTAATACGGCTTTGTTAGGGAGGTTATAGGCGCCCTTGTAACGGCATGGCCGTGTTACGGCGCCATATAAGTTGTCGTTATTATTATTATTATTATTATTATTATTATTATTATTATTATTATTATTATTATTATTATTATTATTATTATTATTATTATTATTATTATTATTATACGGGAGTTTGTAAATCGCGTAGGCCTATAAGGCTATAACTCCCTAAGTTAGTAAATGAAGGTAAAGTGAGGTACAGCAATGTGATGTCATTCAATGCAACCTTTTGTAATGTCGCGCATGTAACACGGGTATTGTAGGCTATAATTATGGTAAGGTAAACCAAGGTAAGGTAGCCTATACGATGAAGTAAAGTAGGGAAAAGCAAGGTAAGACAGATTTAGACCGTTCAATACAAGATTAAGTACAAGTCACGGTATATCTAAAGTAAGATAAGACATATATTAAAGAAAATTATTTATATAAGTCAAACGGTTATTTAAGATATCAGAAACAAAGCTGTGTTATGCTTGACCTTGAAATTGAAATTTCAGACTGAACTTAAAATGTACCTTGGGATGTGAGATAATAGAAAGGTAAGGCATTATAAACTGCATTGACATTGAACTTGAGACTGAACGTGAGAAGTAAGATCAGAAAGACAAAATATCGGAAGCGCTATTGACCTTAACCTTGAGACTGACCTTGAGACTGTCCTTGAGGTGGAGTGTCAGTATCATGCCTGACTTGCCTCGAATCACGGAAGGCAGCTGCCAGGTCAGTCGAAGGCCATACGGGGTCATGACCTTCGTACATTTCTCACAGACCACGCCTAGAGATGAAGAACAAGTAAGAAAAACGTTCTGATGAATTGACGAAGTTTATTTATTTCTTGTTGAACTATCTATTGCACTTATCAAGCGCGCCAACTCTGCAAATCCTTTCCAAAAGTTATCGAAACCTTGAGTTTAGAATGGGAGGAAAGAGTTGACTAAATAAGATGACATTGGACTCGACTAGACTGGACGAAACGGGATTTGATTTGGCTGGATTATAGAAGGATTAGATTACAGTGGAAAATCTGGATTAATTTAACTAGACTTAAGTAGTGGATTACACAGGACTCCGCTGGACTGGACTCTACTAGACGAGACTGTCCTAAGTCGACCTAAGATCAAGCATAACTCAAGTAGATTAGAAACCAAGAACTCATCTAAACAGAACAGCAAGCGGACTATAGCAAACAAGACAACCAACCGACGAAGTAACCAACCAACCAATTAGCCAGTCATCCGTCCATCCATTTATCCATCCATCAATCCATCCATCTATCCACCTATCCACCCACCCACCATCCATCCATCCATCCATCCATCCATACATCCACCCCACCCATCCATCCATCCATCCATCCATCCATCCATCCATCCATCCATCCATCCATCCATCCATCCATCCATCTATCCCTCCATCCAATCCCATTCCTTTCGTTCCGTTTTCATTAATTAATTAATTAATTCGTTCGTTCGTTAAGTAATTCCTTCATCCATTAATCCATCCATCCAGCCACCCATCCATTCCCATTCATTCATTCCTGTTCATTCATTGATTCGTTCGCTTGTTCATTAATTAATTAATTAATTAATTAATTCGTTTCTTAATTAATCAATGCATCTATTCATCCGGTCATCGTCGCCTACTTAGACTGTCCTCGATGGCTGAGATGAGCTGAAGTGCAAAGTCCGATAGACGTGTCTCTCTGACTCCGTTGTCGAAGAAGATGTGAGCCTGTATGTTGCGGTCGCTTCTCTGTTTCGCTTCGTTGATTTCTTTGAACGATTCCATCAACTGCTTCATCTCAAACAGCGTCTGCAAGATTCCAAGGGGAGACACGCGGTAAGGTAGGTGACATAATGCAAGATAAAGTAAGGTGAGACGGGGTGAAATATAGCGAAGTAGGGTAAGGACCGTAAGGCAAGATCAAAACAGGGAGAGCTGAGGTTATGCTTCTTCCAGCAGTTGTTTTACAACTATTATAAACATATATACACTTACATACACACATAAATACATAACGGTACAGTTATACATACTATATACACATATTCTGGGGCGCGGTGGTGTAGGGGTATGTTCGGTGCCTTCAGCCGGAGGGTTGCGGGTTCGAATCCACCTCAAGCCGCTGCGTAGGGACCCTGGGCAAGTCCTTCACTCGCAATTTCTCATGCGCTTCGGCGTGAAACTCCGATGCAGTGTCCGCGCTGTAGTCGGGAGCGCCTCTGAGTAGAAATCTTGAAGGGGCGCTATAACAGGTGCTCATACATACATACGCGCATACATACTATTTATTTCCTCCGCCGGATAAATCCGGAAAGCAAAAATGCATGTAGGCTATTGTTTCGTTGGTAAATTATATAGCCATCAATATATATATATACGTAGCCTATATGGAAATATGACTTTATCCAAAGCTCGAGGGTACGTACCATACGTATTCTATGTTTTGAAAGGTACGTACGTTTTTTAACGTACCCTATTTTAGGGTACGTAAACAATACAAAAATACGTTAACCACGTCATTGCTCATTATAGCCTAAGAGTGTTCAATTTAATTTAAGCAAACAAACCATAAATAAAATTTTCGTGTATGATACGTACCATACGCGTATTCTATTTTTGAAAGGTACGTACGTATTTTAACGTATTCTATTTTAGGGTACGCGTACCCTCGAGCTCTGACTTTATCTTTATTCGACAGTAACCAATTCTGTCAGCTGTTCAGATGCCGTATTTTTGTTGATGATAATAGACGTTGTGTAAACAGCTGGAAGTTTCTGCACGTTTCCAAGTGAAATCATTACAGGCCCACAGACCATGTCACCATTACTTCCTTCACCAAAGATATCGCTATCGTCATCAACATCTTGCAACGCACTATCGTCATCTTCATGATCACATGTCAACAACAGCTCCAACTCTTCGTTATCTGACTCATCATCCTCATTAACATCATAGCCACTGTCTTCTAAATCATCATCTAGGTCATTTTGCAACTTACCTAAAGCATTACCAACCATTATTCGCCAACACCTTGTTGCCCGTTCTGATCTAGTTTTATGTTAACATCTGGTAGAAACTCTGAGTAATAACCAAGGTATGGTGATATACCATCGCTGCGCATACGTCGGTATGCGTCATCTTGGTGATCATAAGCAACATTTTCCGTGTACCGAGGTTATAAAAGAAACAGCGTAAAATTGCCGGATTTCTCCTGCTCTCAGGGGATACGATTTACTTCATCTAGGTAGCGAAAGGGTTAACTTACCTCATGCTAACATATTCTATAGGTATACAACTGACCTATTCACTAGAGAGTGGCATGGGGAGGCAATCTCGTCCCCATCCCCGCCCCGCAACAAGTAAGTCTTCCCCATCCCCGCCCCATCCCCGCAGGGTTTGTCCCCATCCCCGCCCCATCCCCGCAGGTTTTCTCCCCATCCCCACCCCATCCCCGCAGGACGACATCACATTCCCCGCAAAAAGTTTACACCAATTCAAATTTAAAAAATCACATTTTTAGCTTACAAATCTATTTGTATTGCAGATTGCAATAGTCTGTTATTATCTTACCGACAGTTTTCATTAACAAAGTCCTGACTATTTCTGACTAGAAGGCTTCAGGAAATAAAAAATCTCCTTATCAGTTCTCAAGTTCTTAACATCACCCTGGTTTATTGCCGGCTCATTCCCCATTACCGCGGTATTACCGCGAGAGTAAACCCCATTACCGCGGTATTGCCGCAATTGTTGTCCCCATTACCGCGGTATTACTGCAAGTGCTGTCCCCATTACCGCGGGAGTTACCGCAGTTACCGCGGTTTACCCGCGGGCAAATTCCCCATGTCACTTTCTACTATTCACCTCTCGTTTCCATCGCATTTTCACATTGTACCTGTTTATGGCTACGCATTAATTGTTTTAGGTTACCTCAAGCTAAATTATGCCATACCTCGCGGTACATGGTACTGCAGATGAGAATCATGGCTCTTCGAGCCCTTGCGACTGGATCTAGTTGACGATTGTCTGCTTCAATTTCCTCTGGATGTGAAGGATGAACAGGTGGGGGACCTCGACTGTCCAAGAGCAACCACTGGTCGACGAAGAGACCGTTGTAACCGGGCAACCAGAACAGCTTCGATGCAACAGACAACGAACGTTGTTATGATTACGAACAAAAAATATCGAGTAACAACGACGAACAATGAAGAAAACAACGAGCAACACTGAGCAACAGCAACGAGCAATTACGGCAGCAACGAGCAATAGGAAAAGGGTTTTAAGACAGCTATGATGACAACTTTACATTCATTTTTCATCCATCAGTGCATACATAATACACTTGATATTGGAGACGATGACGCTGGTGTTCACTTGAATGATGATGATGATGATGAAAATGATGATGACGATGATGATGATGACGACGACGACGACGACGATGATGATGATCATGTTTTGAAAGATCATCAAATATGATTATTTGCATAATGCTTTGATTGTTGTTGTTGACTGTGATGGAAATGATGATGATGATGATGAAGTTGATGATGATGATTTAAATGATGATGATGACAATGACGAAGAACGTATGTATGTATATGTCTATGTATATACGTATGTACATATGCGTATAAGTATGTATGCATTATTTGTACGTATAGGTGCGTACGTATAATATGTATGTATGCATGTATGTACGTATAGGCCTATGCATGTAGGTATTTGTGTATTTATGAATGTATGCTTGTATGCATGTATTGTTTGTATGTACGTATGTGTATAAGTATGTATGTTTGTATGTATGTGTGCATCAAGATCAGTGTTTCCGTTAACGCCAAAATGGACGTTTTTACGTCCGTAACAAATGTCCAAAACGTCCAAATTTTTCGAGCTAGGCGTAAGTAAAATTCCAGTGGTAATTTGCAAACGTCTATTTGTCTACCGTCGCGTCAAGCACTAAGTCCAGTGAGATATTATTTCGTAGTTATGTGTATTCGTGATTTCTGTTATGTCATACGCACGGTGTGATCGCCGTTGGAAATGAGCTACGTCCAAAATTCTAGGTCAGGACGTAAGTACGTCCTCTTTTTGGACTCTAACGGAAACACTGATCAAGATGCCAATAGTACACACACAGCGCATTTTAAGTAACTCACAAAAGCAGAAGATGAGAATGATTGATCTGCAAAGATGATGATGACGACAATTCTGATTATAACGATGACGACAACAACGACGATTACCTGAGACTCTTTCTGCATTGCTATTGGTTGCGTCTCCCAGGCAAATCCAATTGCCGCAGCCAATTGTGCCATCGCCAAACTAATAGCACCGCCCACGAAATAGACATCAAAGGTGGCGGCACGATCAAATGCAGCACCGGCGATGATCAAAGCCAGCGCCGACGCCAGACCCAAGGCCGTCGCAAAGCACTGCTTCTTAAAGCAGATGACACAGGCGACCCTTCCGAACACGTAGGACCCGAAACCACAGAGGATGGTGACGAGGAACCATGGAAACGCCTCGTGGGCTACGTTCATCTTCTGAAAGCCTTCTCGAAAGTCAGCGAAGGTCAAGGACTGAGACCGGAAGATGGACAACAGCAACGCGCAGAACATCGGAACAGCAACGACCTTGACGACGCTGGTCACTATGGACGCCTTCCAGCGCGCGTTCAGCGTCGTATCCTTGACAACCGCCGCTCCCAGGTCATAGGTCGCTTCGCCATTTGGGGGCACCGAGGGGTCTGTTTGGCGCGCCCTCTGTAGTTCATCCACTCGTTGACGACTTGGAACCAGCTGACGGCGCAGGAGAGCAGGGCACCAGGCTAATGACAGCAGGATAACCGGAAGCGGAAGTGACACGACGAGGGTAAAAAGGTCAGAGTGATAGACCCAAGGGTTAACTGTCAGCAAGATTCCGACAATGCACAAAATCGGCGAAAGAACGAGACAAAGAAGCCGCGCTCGCTGACCACGTGATCCGTTGCGTAGAAGCGTTGCCATGGCCACCAGACTTGGTATCAAGAAGACCCCGCTGGCACCGGTTGAGAGGGTGAGGTAAGGGAATGTGGAAATGGAGAGGAACTGTACGAGGAAGAGAGACACGCCAGCAGACTCCAGTAGAGCGCCGAAGATTCCCTGGCACAAAGGTAAAAGGAACACACTTTGAATTTTTTAAACAAAGGTAAAGGTAAGGGGTCGTCCATTACTTATGTCAACAAATTTTAAGCAGTTTTTGACCCCTCCCACTTGTCAACAACTGTCAAACATTGACGGATCCCCTTAAAAAATTATGTCAACAATCCCAGAACCCCCCCCCCCCTCTACAAAAAAGAAACACAATGGCTCAATACATGTAGACTCATTTTTTTCATTTTTTACACTAAAAAATGCAATCTTGAATTTCAAAATATATGAGTTTAGTTTATTACCTTCTTTTTTATCCATCTAGTTTAACTTACGGAAATCTTGTAACTATGTTTGAGCCACAGGCTAAAAAGTCAAATCTTTCGACGACTAATTCGATCACTTACAATCATTCAATCGTCATGAAACTTGGCAGATAGACTCGCCCTCGGAGACATTTCATTCTATAAAAATTTCAGCTCCCCAAAAAGGCTAGCTTATAGAATCGGGGACTCAACTTTTCGAATCGGGGAATCCCCTTTTCCCATATGCAGCGTTGCCATTGGCCAGCGTTGCCATTGGCCGCAACAAAAACGGGTGCGCTGCCTCATTAAACGCACGCTATGTTGTAAAATGAACGCGGACTATATATTTGTAGAGGTAACTGCTTCATAAGACGCATTATAGGATACTAGATGGATATAGTAAAAACTTTGTTTTTACGGGCTGTATTTTATTATCCATCTAGTTTAACTTACGGAAATCTTGAATATATGTAACTATGTTTGAGCCACAGGCTAAAAAGTCAAATCTTTCGACGACTAATTCGATCACTTACAATCATTCAATCGTCATGAAACTTGGCAGATAGACTCGCCCTCGGAGACATTTCATTCTATAAAAATTTCAGCTCCCCAAAAAGGTTAGCTTATAGAATCGGGGACTCAACTTTTCGAATCGGGGAATCCCCTTTTCCCATACGCAGCGTTGCCATTGGCCAGCGTTGCCATTGGCCGCAACAAAAACGGGTGCGCTGCCTCATTTAACGCACGCTATGTTGTAAAATGTACGCGGACTATATATTTGTAGAGGTAACTGCTTCATAAGACGCATTATAGGATACTAGATGGATATAGTAACAAACTTTGTTTTTACGGGCTGTATTTTATTATCCATCTAGTTTAACTTACGGAAATCTTGTAACTATGTTTGAGCCACAGGCTAAAAAGTCAAATCTTTCGACGACTAATTCGATCACTTACAATCATTCAATCGTCATGAAACTTGGCAGATAGACTCGCCCTCGGAGACATTTCATTCTATGAAAATTTCAGCTCCCCAAAAAGGCAAGCTTATAGAATCGGGGACTCAACTTTTCGAATCGGGGAATCCCCTTTTCCCATACGCAGCGTTGCCATTGGCCAGCGTTGCCATTGGCCGCAACAAAAACGGGTGCGCTGCCTCATTAAACGCACGCTATGTTGTAAAATGAACGCGGACTATATATTTGTAGAGGTAACTGCTTCATAAGACGCATTATAGGATACTAGATGGATATAGTAAGAAACTTTGTTTTTACGGGCTGTATTTTATTAGTAGTATTAAACATTAATCACTTTATACATTTTTAACATTACTTAATGTTTTCGCTACCATTTTGAAGGGTCTGTGTTGATTCATTGGAAAAAATTTGTTGACTTCAAATTGTACCGAACCCCCCTCCCCCTTGTCAACAACTGTCAAACTTTTCCAAACCCCCTCCCCCTGTTATGTTGACATAATTAATGGACGACCTCTATCATGAATATTTGAAAAGGTAAAGGATGCAAGGAAGGTCAAGGACAGGTTAAAGGTACAAGTAAAATGTATCACAAATAAAGGTGAAAGACTTATATGAAGAGGTTACGGTTGCAATAATACAAAAGTGGTGACAGTGAAAAACAGCACGTTGATGATGATGATGGTGACGCTGTTGATGACGATGTTGCTGAAACTGATGATGATGATTATACTGATGATGCTGCTGCTGATTATGATATTGATAATGATACTGATGACGATGATAATGATGATGATGATGACGATGATAATTAGGGTGGTGATGGTGATGTTGATGATGATAATGATGGTAATGATGACGAGGATGAAGATGATGACGATGAAGACAACGACAATGATGTACTGACGAAAATAATTCCATTGGATTTGATAGACGAGCGCTTTATATTAGATTGTAATAAGCTAGGCTTTGATTAGATTTCAATTTGATTATATGAGATTAGTCGACCTACCAGAGCGATCGATGTGTAAGACGGCCAGAGACGATCGGAACTCCATCCGCACCAGACTGACCTCACAAAGGTCAACGAATAAGGAACAAGAACGGCCAAGACGAGGAACAAGAGCGCCGCTGCTTCATTCGCTTTAACCTCGTTCTTATGATGGTCTGTCTTATTCGAATTGCCTTCGTTCTTTGTTCCCTTTCCGTCCTGTGTCCCCATTGCCACGCATTGCCCCATCCGAACGACGCCAATCCTCGTGGCAACTAGGCAAGACAGCAAGGCGAGAAAGAGGACGACGACGGCCACCCAGTGCACTGTGATGCTCGGTCGTGCGGGGCTCGATGCCTCCTCCTCACCTCTTCCCGCTAGAGCCTCCCGCCGCAGATCATCCATGGCGGTCAACCTCCTCGGCCGAGGGCACACCTGACGCGGAAGGCTGACCACTAACCTCGGGGGTGGCGTCGCATCGCCCCTCATGATACCTGCGCCGCCATGCATGATGCCTGTCTGTAACGCTGCCGTGCCCATGGATGGCGTCAAGTGGTCGTCGGATTTCGGTGTCTTGTCTGACGAAGTGACGTCTGGTGGTGACGTCACGTTCGGTGGTGACGTCACGTCCGGTGGTGACGTCACGTCCGGTAGTGACGTCACGGCAGAGCGCTGTAAATTCTTTCTAGATCGGTGGACCTGTCTGTCGTCTGGCGATCCCAACTCGTTGGATGTCCCTCCCTCGACTCGAACGGGTCGACCGACGGATGACGGATGACGGACCTCTGGCGTCGTAAACGATGAATTCGTCAAACGTCAGACAGGACACGTCACTTAGGGCCACGTCGTCCTATTCTCAATTTATGTAGCGCAATGATGAGCGATGGAAGTGGAGCATCGATGTCGGTCGGAATCAAGGCGGAGTGTCACAAATGAAAGCTAGGTTATTAGCCTACAATGTTTTAAAGGAAATTCATCTGCTGTCTTTCCGTCTTTTCAAAATTTAATCAAAAGCTTACACGAATTAGGGGGGAAATACTCGCATCACAAATTTATATAATAAACGATAAATAAAAAAAATAATAGATAGGTCTAATAGATAATAGTAATAGATAGCCTAATCATAGACGATAAACTTAATATATAGGCCTAGGGCCTACTAGATAAAAACGATAAATATGCCTAAATCGTTTATCGTTAGTTAGGCCTATATAAATTATTTATAGGCTATACAGGGTGGGCCAGCATAAATGAACCAACTTTGCATGCATATAACTCTGCCAATTATTGTAAGTGATTTTTACTTGATGCGTGAAATTAAAGATAATTCACTCTAGTATTAGCCTTGAAAAAGTCGAACTGGTACTAGTTTAAATTTTAAGGAAAATTTAATGTTTGGAACAGCGCTAGCTACCATATTTTGTTGTCATTAGTGACGCAATATGGCGCCGTTGACAGATGATGATCGAGTTTTGATCCGAATTTTGCGAACTGATAAGGGATTTAATGCGTTTCAAATGATTAAAGAGTTTCCTAACAGAGGATGAAATAAAAATAAGCCTACGTTGAATCGTATGATACGGAAAATTGATGAAACAGGAACCTATAGCGTCGTAAACCACGCGAATCGGTATACGCACATCGCGCACACCCGCTAGCATTGCTCGTATGTCCCTGTTGCAGCACGTGGCAGACATATTGAATATTCATTTGATTAGACAAGACTGCAACAGACTATCTCCTAATTAATAATTAATTTTGCTGTGCAGTACAAATTTCTGGCTATTTGGTTTAATTTTTGTGTGCAGCTACTGTTAAAATCGTCATGAATTGTTTTATTAGATATAGTTACTGCAAAAACGACGACTGTGGTTATGTCACGATCTACATCATGTAGGGACAGTAGGGTAAAGCTACAATAACAAAATGTGTTTGAATCTTAATACTAGAGTGAAATATCTTTAATTTCACGCATTAAGTATAAATAACTTACACAAATTTGCGGAGTTATATGCATGCAAAGTCGGTTCATTTATGCTGGCCCACCCTGTAATTAACGAAACAAGATTTATATAATAATAAACGATTTATATAATAAACGAGTTAGCCTACTTAGGCCTAATAACAAACGATTTATATAATAATAAACGATTTATATAATAATAAACGATTTATATAATAATAAACGATTTAGGCCTATATAGACCTAATAATTACAGACGATTTATATAATAATTAGGGCCTACGATAACTTCGATAAGCTATGATTTAGGCTAAACAATTTACCAATGTCGGCCTGAAGAGAGAGAAATGAAGATAGCTCATCAATCGCTGCTGCAGATAAACAAATTGTGACGATTTCCTCGACTAAATTAAATCTAGACTAATAAATGATCGAGAAGAGACGCTGATCACTCTCATTTTGCTGAATGTTGAAAATTGAAACCAATTAAATGCTGACGTATCCTCTGTTAAATATCCGACAACAACAGACACTAGTGTTGCCAGACCATTTATACACGTCAGTTGTTTTGGTAACAGAGCACAGTCGATTACTGTTGTCCACGCTCTTAACAGTCTGTTGGGAAATACTTAGGTAGGTGTTAAAGAGCCACACAGGGATGCGCAGAAATCACGAGTTATTTATTACCAGACGATGGACGTCTACTAATAGTTCTGTAAGACTGAAGGCTTTGTCACATTTTGTCACATTTTGTCACATTTTGTCACATTTGTATTGGTATAAACTAGTTCTGGCCGTTACTGTCTGCATGTTTCTCTGTGTCTCAGTTATATCCTGCTGCTTCCAGATCGGCCTACGCTGAGGATCGTAGGCCTAAATGGTTAGTAAAGACAAAGTGATGTCATAATACCTGCTTACGCAAGTTTCAAGTTCAGAGGGAATTCTGGACACCGACGAACAAAGTCAAATGATTCTTTGTTCTACTATTCAGAGTCATTTGGAACTGAATTATAAGAGTTTGTATTTGTGATCAGTCGGCCTAATTGCTATACAGGATAAGTCTCCTCAACCTCATGACCTCATATCGTCTTTCTTCTCTTCATCCTACTCTTGAATCATGTGACCTATTCTTCCTCATCCTTCTTCTTCTTCATCCCCTCCTTCTTTTACCCTCCATCCTCCTTCTCCGCCTCTTCTTTTCATCATTTTCATCCTCTTTTCAACTCTTAGTCCTCTCTTTCCTCTTCTTTCCAATATTCTTCTTCTTTTAATCAGTTTTCTAGACACTGAATATAGCGCCCTATGAGTAACTCACAAAGCACTAGGGCCTACCTATAGACTAGCTTTTGTCCATTGTGATTCTTCTCCTTCTCTTCTTCCAGTCCATCCTTTTCCTCTTCCTTTTCCTCACAATTCTCCTTTCTCCTCTCCATCGTCCTCCTCCTCCTCCTCCTCTTCCTCCTCCTCTTCCTCCTTCTTCTCCTCCTCCTCCAGATTCTTTAACGGGTAAAACTACATTCTGTCTGCAGTTTCAGTATCGAAAACGAAAATGACGATTCAGTTTGGCCAGTGAAACCGAAACAAAATAATGAAAAGACAATGAATAAAAAGACGATATAAGACGCAGACACTCATTGTGTGTAATTTTTGATATCTAGTTAACTAGTTAAGCTCTAAAATTGTTTGCACTTTCATGCATAACCTGTTGCTACCTTTTCCATGTACATGGGTAACCCTGTTAGCGGGACGCTGGTCCCTTAAGGGTTTCTCACCCTTTGTTTTTTGTTGGCGATTGTATAATCTATTTGTGATGTTGTGATGTTGCCTACTTGAAACAATAAAATTTTTGGTTATGGTTATGGTTATGAATTGACAAATATACAATACAGGGCCAGGTTAGATAATTAGAGCAGTTTGTTATTCAATTAATTAGGTAGACATGCACTATAGCGCCTTTCAAGCAGTGTGATTTTCGTTAACGATAACGATAACGAAAATGTTCGTTAACGAAAATAAAGTGATTTCGTTAACGATAACTATAACTATAACTAAAAAATATCATTAACTATAACTATAACTATAACGAAAATAACACTAACGAAAATTCATCTTTATTTTCGTTAATACAAAAAATAAAAATAGGAAGTGCAATATGGACGATACGACATAAATGAGAACGAAAAATGCGAAATTTTTATTGTGAAATTTGTCAGTTACTTTGGAAACTCGTGTATTGATGAAGCTGAATGTACCCATGCTTCAAAGGTTTTCATAGCTCTGAGTAAATTGTGAAACAGCGTATTAATACGCACAATTTTGCTTATAGACTTAATTATTGTAACTAAGTAGTAACTAAAATTAACTAAAATAAAAATCCATTAACTATAACTATAACTATAACTAAAAATAATACTAACTATAACTATAACTATAACTAAAATAAAAAATCATTAACTATAACTATAACTATAACTAAAATAAAACCTGTAAGGAAAATCACACTGCTTTCAAGTAGGCCTACCTCACAGGAGGATCGCTGCCTATAACTGGTGCTAAAGTCAGTGTTCAGATTATGGTAAGTGTCACCGCTGGTGGGCTCCCGCAAACACGTCGAGTCCAACCTCTTGAACCGCGTTTCACCGTGGATGAGAAGGAGCAACGACGGACGATGAAGTCCACAGCAGCTGCTGCACACGGTAACCTCACCGTCCAGCACTCCCCAGTGTGATTCTCGTTAACGATAACGATAACGAAAATGTTCGTTAACGAAAATAAAATGATTTCGTTAACGATAACTATAACTATAACTAAAAATATCATTAACTATAACTATAACTATAACGAAAATAACACTAACGAAAATTCATCTTTATTTTCGTTAATGCTAAAAATAAAAATAGGAAGTGCAATATGGACGATTCGACATAAATGAGAACGAAAAACGCGATATTTTTATTATGCAATTTGTCAGTTTCTTTGGAAACTCGTGTATTCATGAAGCTGAATGCACCCATGCTTCAACGGCTTTCAAAGCTCCGAACAAATTGTGAGACAGCGTGTTAATACGCACAATTTTGCTTATAACCTTAATTATTGCAACTAAGTAGTAACTAAAATTAACTAAAATAAAAATCCATTAACTATAACTATAACTATAACTAAAAAATAATACTAACTATAACTATAACTATAACTAAAATAAAAAAACCATTAACTATAACTGTAACTATAACTAAAATAAAATCTGTAAGGAGAATCACACTGGCACTCCCTCGCAGATGGAAGAAGACGCAGTAATCGGATGTCTCTCAATCAATAATAATAATAATAATAATAATAATAATAATAATAATAATAATAATAATAATAATAATAATAATAATAATAATAAGACGATTTCTATAGCGCCGTAGCACAGCCGAGGCCGAAGGAAAGGGCGCTGTACATGAGTTCAACAAATCAATCACAGTCAAATGATTGTTTCAACAGATAGGTCTTGAGCAATACAGTACAACTGCCTTTGATATCGCCCTTCTTCCAAAGGTGGCCCAAAGCTCAGAAGTGCACGCACACGCCTCGGCGGTGCAGATGCAATTATAATTATTTCAGAGCAATTGTGCGCGAAGGACTTGCTCACGGTCCCTACACAGTAACCGCCCCGGACGAGGATCGAACCCATACTCTCCGCGTTACAGGTCAACCGCTCTAACCAGTCGGACACCGTGCCACACACAAGTCTCTGTAGGAGAGGCTTTCGTCGACAGCCGGGCCATTCGGTCGTGGAACCTTCTCGTGACTGAGGGACATCGCCACGCTGAACCGTCTTTTCCCTTCCTTCACCGAATCAAAGAACCTGGTTGCACTGTTGCAGACTGCATACATAATTATAGGTTGGAAGCTCGACCAGTCAGAATTAACATTAGAATCTTCGTTTATTCATTAACACATTGTCAGAACGCAATGCGATTACAAGAAAAAACAAAAAATGTGTAGGCATTGGCTATTCCGTTTAAAGTTTGGTCCAGGATATTATTGGCTTTTATTTGATTTGTTAAAGGGTCTTACGTTTAATAATATACATTCACGCCACGGTCGCACGTGTGTGAACACCATTCAAAACAGGCGATAGCCTTTGTACACAATAACGCTATGGGGGCACCTTTGCAAATAATTTATAGACCTCTAAATTCCAACATCTACTTGGTCAGTCTTCATGACATAGTGGCATCGTAGACCCAACATTTTTAAAGCTAACTGCATTCTGTACTAAGACTTATAAAAGTCTACAGTAGCGTAGTTGCCTACGTCTGAGTCGCTTCATTAGTTTCATTGTAGATCCGCCTCTGGAGGTAGTCTGGTTTAAAATAGGGCAGGTAAGATATAATGCATAGCTTAGTTAGCGTTGAGATAATTAAGGTTAAACGAAGGCCAGGCAGTGAGTATGGCTACTTATGTAAACCATATAGGGGGCCTACAGTAAACCTTCGTTTTTATATCGAAGTTCATTGGACCATGAAGTCCACACCAGTTCGATATTATCCAATGTTCGAAAGAAAGGGCCGGGATATTCACGGCCTTCAGTATAAATAGTGCTGCAAATGCGTATTTAATTATAATAATAACTTTTGGGTTAAAAATAAGACAATAGTTGACAGCATTAGATTACTGTAAAACAAATGCTGAAAATATTCCCAACGACTAGCTAGGCCTACAAGCCCAAATGAGACATTCTTAGAAATAGCTAAAAAAAAATAGTCGCATTGTAGCAATTAAGTTTACACAACGATTGGAACGTTTATTGCAACAAGATTTGTCTGGGGCTTCACTGTCTTCACAACCCTACTTTTCGATTCGCCGTTTCATACGCATAGCACCCATCGATAGGCCTATCCATGTAACTTACAAATCGATGACAGCAACGCAGTTACAGACAGAGGCGCCGCTAGACGTAGCCTACGCACTTACGCAAGTGCGTAGCCTACAGCGCTGAAAGGCTAAGAGACGAAAAATTGCAAATGAAAAAGTGAAATATTATTATTAAGTTACAAAATTATAATAACTTAGGTACTAGTTTTAATATTAGGTTAACTAACAGTCTAACACTTCTAGCAGTGGCGTAACCAGAGCTTCCCAAAAATTACGCATATTCCAACCTCTCTGAGGCGAGGGGTCTGGGAAGAGGCTGTAAAGGAACTTTTTATTTGGGTGTGTATAATGGTGCATTTTGGAGACAATCTTTTTGGTTAAAAGTAATAACAATTTACATCAGTTCTTTGAGAAATTATATAATTTCATAATTATATCTTGCGAGGCGAAAAACTTCCTCATTCGTGCCTGAACACCCCTTGCAATCCTATTACTATAGGGTGTCTCGATAGTCGTGAACGATTTTGAATGCAGACAAATATTTATAATATGGAAAGTTGTATACTGGAGGATAGGTTGTTCAAATGAGAATGTTAGGCAAAAAAAATTAGATCACTAGCTCACCTATTAAAATTTTAGCGCCAATATCCGTGACGTCATCAAATTCGTGCCAAGCAAGCGTGAACAAGCAATCATTGATAGTGAATTTAGGCAATGGCATTAAATGAATCACAAATTAGGGCTCAAGCTATTACATTATTGGAAGAAATGTACAGTTACAGTGTTATATGAAAGAAATTGGGTCGTTCTAAATCGTGGATTAGCAAGTGGGCCAAACGCTACAAGCAGAGTCCAAACGAGACGCTGCGGAATCGATATCACGGTGGTCGAAAGTCCGTGATGACTGCTGCCGCTCAAAAACGGATCAAACAGTCTAAATATAGGCGAGGACAGAGTTTGCGAAAATTAGAACGTCGGTTAAAAGACAAACGCCTTGCTGGAAGCAGAGACAATCAGGCGTTAGGCCTATATGCGGACGACGCTGAAATGGAAGAGTTTCAAGAGACAAAAGTCCCAAAGTTAACTGATGCTTACAAAGTTCGCCGAGTAAACTTCGCGAAGAAGTTTAAGGATATTGATTGGTCGCGTGTTATGTTCAGTGATGAATCGCCCTTCAAACTCTACCACGTACCTAACAGTAAGAACGACGTTGTGTGGGGATCACAAGAAAGTTCTGTTCCGTGCGCTCCATGTGCACTGCAGGTGAAGTTCAGTCCCTCAGTTCTGGTGTGGGAGGCATGACATCTCTTGGATTAACAAAACTTCATATCATTCCAAATAAAACTTCAGTCAATTCGAGTTATTACATTAATGAGATACTGGAGAAAGAGGTCAAATTAATTAATTATGTGTGGATTAACAATGATGGTCGTACAATATTGTTTTCGGCCTAAATGGACGTTTGCTTGGCACGAATTTGATGACGTCACGGATATTGGCGCTAAAATTTTATTAAGTGAGCTAGTAATCTATTTTTTTTGCATAACATTCTCATTTGAACAACCTATCCTCCAGTATACAACTTTCCATATTATATTGTGTATAACATATATTTGTATGCATTCAAAATCGTTCACGACCTATCGAGTCACCCTATATTTACCAAGACCACAAAACCAGACAAAGATAATTAATTATACGAGACGAAGTCACGAAGGTACAACCGATTTGCCTCTAGTCTACGGGTCGGAATGTTGGCCAATGCGAAAGCAGGACAAGAAAAGAATTATTACAGCAGAAATTAGTTTACTGCGGAAGATCGCAGGGATTTCAAGACTTCAGAAAATAAGAAACGTTGGCATTAGACAGCATAATGGATCGAAACAATTCTGCTAGACAAAGTCGTTCAACGCAGACTCCGATGGTTTGGACATAATAATTATATAGAGAGAATGCCAGTTGACCGAATACCACACACTGCCCTACATGCAAGATTCGAAGGAAAAGACACTAAGGCAGAGCCAGACAACGCTGGATAAACCATATAAATGAGGATAAAACATCACTTTGACACTAAGGGAAACAATGGACTTGACAAATGACCGAGGAAAATACAGATAATTTATTCGTACCCATCGCCGCCAAATGGCTGGCGTCATAAACTGATGATGGTAGTGGTGATGAATGATGATGCTGCTGCTGCTGATGATGATCCAATGCAGATACATGGCGATAGGCTTCTGATAATTTCAATATGATGAACAAACATAATTATCAAACAATAAACAGCACCATTACAGTAAAATATGAGACACGGTCACTTACAATTAGGTATTTCACACATTTGATAGTTTCACTTGGATTGACTCTCCCTTCCTCCTTACCCTCCATTCGCTCCTCCTCCCTTTCCTCCATTCGCTCCTCCTCCCTTTCCTCCATTTCGCTCTCTTCCTCCCTTTCCTCCATCTCTTTCTCTTCCTTCCTTTCCTCCATTTCGCTCTCTTCCTCCCTACCCTCCATTTTGTTCTCTTCCTCCCTTTCCTCCATTTCGCTCTCTTCCTCCCTTTCCTCCATTTCGCTCTCTTCCTCCCTTTCCTCCATTTCGCTCTCTTCCTCCTTTTCCTCCATTTCGATCTCTTCCTCCTTTCCTCCATTTCGATCTCTTCCTCCCTTTCCTCCATTTCGATCTCTTCCTCCCTTTCCTCCATTTCGCTCTCTTCCTCCCTTTCCTCCATTTCGCTCTCTTCCTCCCTTTCCTCCATTTCGCTCTCTTCCTCCCTTTCCTCCATTTCTCTCTACTCCTCCCTTTCCTCCATTTCGCTTTCTTCCTTCCTTTCCTCCATTTCGATCTCTTCCTCCTTTTCTCCATTTCGATCTCTTCCTCCCTACCCTCCATTTTGCTCCCTTCCTCCCTTTTCTCCATTTCGCTCTCTTCCTCCCTTTCCTCCATTTCGCTCTCTTCCTCCCTTTCCTCCATTTCGCTCTCTTCCTCCCTTTCCTCCATTTCGCTCTCACCTCCCTTTCCTCCATTTCGCTCTGTTCCTCCCTTTTCTCCATTTCCCTATCTTCCTTCCTTTCCTCCATTTCCATTTCCCTATCTTCACTCCTTTCCTTCATTTCGCTCTCTTCCTCCCTTTTCTCCATTTAGTTCTCTTCCTCCCTTTCCTCTATTTCGCTCTCTTCCTCCCTTTCCTCCATTTCACTATCTTCCTTCCTTTCCTTCATTTCGCTCTCCTCCTCCCTTTCCTCCATTTCGCTCTCTTCCTCCCTACCCTTCATTTCATTCTCTTCCTCCCTTAACTCCATTTCGCTCCTTCCTCCCTTTCCTCCATTTCGCTCTCCTCCTCCCTTTCCTCCATTTTGCTCTCACCCTCCCTTTCCTCCATTTCGATCTCTTCCTCCTTTCCTCCATTTCGATCTCTTCCTCCCTTTTCTCCATTTCGCTCTCTTCCTCCCTACCCTCCATTTTGCTCTCTTCCTCCCTTTCCTCCATTCGCTCTCCTCCTCCCTTTCCTCCATTTTGTGCTCACCCTCCCTTTCCTCCATTTCGATCTCTTCCTCCCTTTTCTCCATTTCGCTCTCTTCCTCCCTACCCTCCATTTTGCTCTCTTCCTCCCTTTCCTCCATTTCGCTCTCCTCCTCCCTTTCCTCCATTTTGCGCTCACCCTCCCTTTCCTCCATTTCGATCTCTTCCTCCCTTTCCTCCATTTCGATCTCTTCCTCCCTTTCCTCCATTTCGCTCTCTTCCTCCCTTTCCTCCATTTCGCTCTCTTCCCTCCATTTCTCTCTACTCCTCCCTACCCTCCATTTCGCTCTCTTCCTCCCTTTCCTCCATTTCGATCTCTTCCTCCCTTTTCTCCATTTCGCTCTCTTTCTCCTCTTCCTCCGTTTCGCGCTCTTCCTCCTATTCTTCCATTTCGCTCTTTTCCTCCCTTTCCTCCATTTCGCTCTCTTCCTCCCTTTCCTTCATTTCGCTCTCTTCCTCCCTTTCCTCCATTTCGCTCTCTTCCTCCCTTTCCTCCATTTCGCTCTCTTCCTCCCCTTTCCCCCATTTCGCTCTTTTCCTCCTTTTCCTCCATCTCGCTCTCTTCATCCCTTTCCTCCATTTCGCTCTCTTCTTCCCTTTCCTCCACTTCGCTCTCTTCCTCCCTTTCCTCCATTTCGCTCTCTTCCTCCCTTTCCTCCATTTTGCTCTCTTACACCCTTTCCTCCATTTCTCTCTACTCCTCCCTTTCCTCCATTTCGCTCTCTTCCTCCCTTTCCTCCATTTCGATCTCTTCCTCCCTTTTCTCCATTTCGCTCTCTTTCTCCTCTTCCTCCGTTTCGCGCTCTTCCTCCTATTCTTCCATTTCGCTCTTTTCCTCCCTTTCCTCCATTTCGCTCTCTTCCTCCCTTTCCTCCATTTCGCTCTCTTCCTCCCTTTCCTCCATTTCGCTCTCTTCCTCCCTTTCCTCCATTTCACGCTCTTCCTCCCTACCCTCTTTTTCGATCTCTTCCTCCATTTCCTCCATCTCGCTCTCTTCATCCCTTTCCTCCATTTCGCTCTCTTCTTCCCTTTCCTCCACTTCGCTCTCTTCCTCCCTTTCCTCCATTTCGCTCTCTTCCTCCCTTTCCTCCATTTTTGCTCTCTTACACCCTTTCCTCCATTTCTCTCTACTCCTCCCTTTCCTCCATTTCGCTCTCTTCCTCCCTTTCCTCCATTTGGATCTCTTCCTCCCTTTCCTCCATCTCGCTCTCTTCCTCTCTTTCCTACATTTCGCTCTGTTCCTCCCTTTTCTCCATTTCCCTATCTTCCTTCCTTTCCTCCATTTCCATTTCCCTATCTTCACTCCTTTCCTTCATTTCGCTCTCTTCCTCCCCTTTCTCCATTTAGCTCTCTTCCTCCCTTTCCTCTATTTCGCTCTCTTCCTCCCTTTCCGCCATTTCACTATCTTCCTTCCTTTCCTTCATTTCGCTCTCTTCCTCCCTTTCCTCCATTTCGCTCTCTTCCTCCCTACCCTTCATTTCATTCTCTTCCTCCCTTTCCTCCATTTGGATCTCTTCCTCCCTTTCCTCCATCTCGCTCTCTTCCTCTCTTTCCTACATTTCGCTCTGTTCCTCCCTTTTCTCCATTTCCCTATCTTCCTTCCTTTCCTCCATTTCCATTTCCCTATCTTCACTCCTTTCCTTCATTTCGCTCTCTTCCTCCCTTTTCTCCATTTAGCTCTCTTCCTCCCTTTCCTCTATTTCGCTCTCTTCCTCCCTTTCCGCCATTTCGCTCTCTTCCTCCCTTTCCTCCATTTCGCTCTCTTCCTCCCTTTCCGCCATTTCACTATCTTCCTTCCTTTCCTTCATTTCGCTCTCTTCCTCCCTTTCCTCCATTTCGCTCTCTTCCTCCCTACCCTTCATTTCATACTCTTCCTCCCTTAACTCCATTTCGCTCTCTTCCTCCCTTTCCTCCATTTCGCTCTCTTTCTCCCTTTCCTCCATTTCGCTCTCTTTCTCCCTTTCCTCCATTTCGCTCTCTTCCTCCCTTTCCTCCATTTCGCTCTCTTCCTCCCTACCCTTCATTTCATTCTCTTCCTCCCTTAACTCCATTTCGCTCTCTTCCTCCCTTTCCTCCATTTCGCTCTCTTTCTCCCTTTCCTCCATTTCGCTCTCTTTCTCCCTTTTCTCCATTTCGCTCTCTTTCTCCCTTTTCTCCATTTCGCTCTCTTTCTCCCTTTCCTCCATTTCGCTCTCTTTCTCCCTACCCTTCATTTCATTCTCTTCCTCCCTTAACTCCATTTCGCTCTCTTCCTCCCTTTCCTCCATTTCGCTCTCTTTCTCCCTTTCCTCCATTTCGCTCTCTTCCTCCCTTTCCTCCATTTCGCTCTCTTTCTCCCTACCCTTCATTTCATTCTCTTCCTCCCTTAACTCCATTTCGCTCTCTTCCTCCCTTTCCTCCATTTCGCTCTCTTTCTCCCTTTCCTCCATTTCGCTCTCTTTCTCCCTTTCCTCCATTTCGCTCTCTTTCTCCCTTTCCTCCATTTCGCTCTCTTCCACCCTTTCCTCCATTTCGCTCTCTTCCTCCCTACCCTTCATTTCATTCTCTTCCTCCCTTAACTCCATTTCGCTCTCTTCCTCCCTTTCCTCCATTTCGCTCTCTTTCTCCCTTTCCTCCATTTCGCTCTCTTCCTCCCTTTCCTCCATTTCGCTCTCTTCCTCCCTACCCTTCATTTCATTCTCTTCCTCCCTTAACTCCATTTCGCTCTCTTCCTCCCTTTTCCTCCATTTCGCTCTCTTTCTCCCTTTCCTCCATTTCGCTCTCTTTCTCCCTTTCCTCCATTTCGCTCTCTTTCTCCCTTTCCTCCATTTCGCTCTCTTTCTCCCTTTCCTCCATTTCGCTCTCTTCCTCCCTTTCCTCCATTTCGCTCTCTTCCTCTTTTCCTCCATTTCGCTCTCTTCCTCCCTTTCCTCCATTTCGCTCTCTTTCTCCCTTTCCTCCATTTCGCTCTCTTTCTCCTTTTCCTCCATTTCGCTCTCTTTCTCCCTTTCCTCCATTTCGCTCTCTTTCTCCCTTTCCTCCATTTCGCTCTCTTTCTCCCTTTCCTCCATTTCGCTCTCTTCCTTTTCCTTAATCCTTCTTGCTTGGTTTGTGTACCATTTGTTAACTAATTCTGCTAATTGTGTCTGGTCAGCAGTATGTTTATACCTTACATGTAAGGCTTACGGCGTTCTCGTCCACGGGTCCCGGTCTATGCAATGCTATGCATGGTCGCATGCTGATTGTGCGTACACAATTAAAATCCTAACGGCGCCGCTGGTTACAGATAATACAGATCATTTTTGCGACGCCATCATTAAAAATGCACACTCATGTCGCTTTGTAGTTTGCCGTGGAACGCTAACTCCGCCACTGCTCGTACTCCGGCAGTGCCAGTCCCAAGCCTGGGAAAAGGAGGAGGGCGAAGCCAGACGCGGCGCCAGACATTTTTTAACCAGGGCGCATACCAGAGCAGTCATACAAGTAATCAGTGCAGGGGCGGTTTATGCCCCAAATAAATTCTCGGCAGGGCAGAAATTCTGGCAGGGCAACGGCTTTTTACCAGGGCATTTGCCGTGGTGTAGTGCCGCCACTGGGCGAAGCTAATCGTCTTAGTTATGGCAGTGTCGTTACACACAGACTAACCAACCGCGGAACGCTCGCCTTTTAGCAGTTCTACGGGTTAATCAAGGAGCCATATTAATACATGTATTGTATTGTATTTGAACACTTGTTATAGCGCCCCAACCAGATTTCCCATTCAGAGGCGCTCCCGACTACTGCGCGAATGCTGAGTCGGAGTTTCACGCCGAAGCGCATGAGCAATTGCGAGTGAAGGACTTGCCCAGGGTCCCTACGCGGTGACTTTGAGGTGGATCCGAACCCGCAACCCTCCAGCTGCAAGGCACCGAACATACCCCTACACCACCGCGCCCCAGTTGTATTGTGATGTGTTGTATTGTGTGTTGTATTGTACTCCACGTTTATAATGCGACCGAGCCACCCGCAGTAAAGATCCGAGAAATTAATCTCTGATAATCCGACCCGACCGGGAAGCGAACCCGGGGCGCCGGCGCGGAGAGCGGGCACCAACCCACTCGGCCACTCAGGATCCATGTATACCAGTATCTCGGTCAGTAAAACGCGGCTACGGTACGAAAGCGAAATTAGAGGACGCACCGTTGTAACTGACGGACTCAAGACAATCATACATGTGCGTCATTCTTTGTCTCATCGCTGGAAGCCTGGAACTATTCAGGAAACGAAACAGCTGTTCATCATCTGTCAGCTCAAAATAGGCTGGATATGAGCAATGATTGGCAGCTCCCATGAAACTTCGATATAATATCCTCTAGCGGCTCTAGCCAATACTTCGACAAGGCCTGAAAATGCATTTGCATTAAGCGAAACTTCAACATATGATATCCAAGTTTGGTTACCGATATAAATATGTATTTGTATTGGTTTTGGCTAACCGGAAGTTCGAACTAATACAGTTCCCGTTACAGTTAATAGGTTGGGTAAGCTAAGTATTTAGTGCCTAAAGCGTTCCTTCTGTTTAGTTTCTGTTTTAAAGTGTTCAGGTTTGCTCCTGATACTATTTTCTGTTCCTTTACTATTTCCTGTTGAAGCCGGTTCCAGCGATCCACAATCCCCTGGGTGAAAAAGAATTCTCTAATATGTAACCACACCCTCTTATCCTACAGACAGTTTCAGACTGTATCCTGTATCTTAAATTTCCAGTTGATCAGCCGTAGGACACATGTAGTTGTTGTGCATTATTTACTAGACACTGAAGTTTGTTAAGTAATCTAGCTAAGTTAGTGCCTGATGTTGCATTACATTTTTCAAGAGTTTCCACCTTGCAAAAAAGCAATTTACACAACATCCAAAAAATTCAAACCTTCATCTTTTCAGTATTTTCCATGTACAGCAGGTTTGTACAAACGACAACATTGCATAGTTTTACACACAAAACAAATGTAAGATTCATCTGTTAAGACTGAAAAAAAAAATGATATTCAAATAACAATATTATATTAATCTAATAATACAATATTTCCGAGAAAATAATAATACAATAAAATAGCTCCAATATCAATAAAATAATAAAAAAAGTTCTGTGTGACTGTGATATTTGGCACAGCTCAACATCAAAATCGTCCAACAACATCCTAAAGACGTTCGAGGTCTTCAAAATTGAAATCGAAAACTGAAGAAAACGAACGTTTAAAATGCACGACAAACATCGTCAAGAAAAATAGCAAAAATTCACAAGAAAATCTGAATAATCGATTCGTCAAGAGACAGTTACCTCTGCAATAACTTGGTCACCAAATCATCTTAAAACACACTGAGGTTCAACATGAAAGGCGCTATATAAATTCGCAGTATTAATAATAAAAATAATAATGATACATTTATTCAGTTATTTATTTAATGCACTCATTACACGATGGTCTAGTGGTTACCATGCTAGACTGTCAACTTAGAGGTCGGGGGTTCGGATCCCCGTTAGCTATAACGAGTCCACCGACTGTGCACCATTGGTGGAAAGATGAGACAGCGAGGGAGAGGACTGGACACTCGCCCTCATATGCCAAGGCTAAGAAAATGACACTAACACTTCAAACCCATGGCATGCACTTAATTACACATACATTTAATGCCGAGGATAGATGGCACACCAAAACTTTACGATATGTTAGGTTTGCCCAACACATAAATGTGATTCTCATGTAAACCGAAATGCGGTTAGCAATTGGTACAATAAATGATATACTTACTTACTTAACCTTGGAGAGCTACTGCTAGCTTAAAGGACTGCTCTTCTTCTTACTGAACTCATTCTGCAAACAGGGTTAGTAAATCTCAGGCACAGAACAACTGTGTGAGAATAACTTGTTCAGGGTCGTCACCCGGAGTCTAATCAGCAGACGTGAACCCACAACCATTGGATTACAGACCCAGCGCACTACGGAACAGACCACCACCATGATGTAAAGTAAAGTAATGCAACATGGCATAATTTCACATAATCCACTGGCATCTAATGTAATGTGTAAATGGCAGGTAATGTATCAAAATTATGCATCATGATTACCAGAATATGTTATAAGAAAATATAATTTACATGATATAGTTAATTTACCTTGATGCAATGTAATCAAATCTGAATTAACATAATAGAATGTAAAATACAACTGTATTCGATATTGTCCTCCTTCCAAACTTAGAAGTGCACACACGACCACATGCCAGACGTCGATGGTGCTGAGCAGTTGTTCGTGAAGGACTTGCTCAAAGTCCTTACACAGTGATCGCCTAAGTGGGGGTTAGATCCTATGTATGTATGTATGTATGTATGAGCACTTGCTATAGCGCCCCTTCAAGATTTCTACTCAGAGCGCTCCCGACTACAGCGCGGACACTGAATCGGAGTTTCACGCCAAAGCGCATGAGCAATTGCGAGTGAAGGACCCAGGGTCCCTACACGGCGGCTTGAGGTGGATTCGAACCCGCAACCTTCCGGCTGCAAGGCACCGAACATACCCCTACACCACCGCGCCCCACTGTACTCCCGCATTATAGGTCGAGCGCTGATACCAACTGGCAGCCATAAGCTCCCTACGATGATGACCACTGAAAGCTTCCTATTTTTTTTAATTGAATTATTAAAACTTGTATTGTGTCTCTTCAAGAAAACTTCTCTGAGGCACTACTATTTACCTAATGACATAGCAGACATTAATTGTCTTAATAATGTAGATCAGATCATAGTGCCTGGGTGAATCTGAGAAATTCCTAGGACACTGTGTAAATATTCAGATAAGTATATTATGTTTACTTACATATGTCTGAGTGCAAAACCTTAAGCACGCTTTCAAAAGGCGCTACATAATCTTCTGTTATGAATACAATATAACAGCTACTTTTCAATTCGTGGACAGAACTTTACTAAACAATGAGTGAATTTACGAGCCACAAAGCTCATTGGAAGCATCAGAACTTGGAGCAGAAATGACAAGGAAACATAACAACTATCAGAAATAGCAGTAGAAATCTCAAGAAACACTGAATGCTTTCTGTGGCAACTAACCACTATCAATGAAACAGTAAAGCTGTAGTACGCTGTAGGAACATTGAACGCTTTCCGAAAACATTAACCAATATCAACAACACATTAAAGCTCAGACAGAACAAGATCTTGGAAGAAAATTGGTCTCAATATCGGTACATTTCCATCATCAAAATGAAGATGGTCCCAATAATTCAGTCTCACAAACAAACGATAGTTTTGTGCATATTCAGGACCGACAACCTTTTAACACTTTAACGACGACAGTGTACTAAATGTGAATGGGAAACTAATGCAGTTCGTCGTTAAAGTGTTAAAGTAACCCACCCATGTCGGTGCCCATCATTAGCAGACCCGACTTTCAGGAATGACTTGAACTCTTTTGACTTTCAACTGTGCCTTGAACTAGGACCTTGTTGGACTCTTGGATATTCAGTGGCCAGTCCGAGGCTTTGGAATTCACTGCCCAGATCAGTGCAGACAGTTCGTTTAGGCCTTAGCTTACAACTGATCTGTTGCAACATGCCTATCCACCACAGCCCGACCACTGGTTCCCTGACCCACTGGTTCCCTGACAGTAAGGATTTCTACTGGCTTCTCCAACGGCTTACGACTTCTGACTACAGCTTGACTTGAAGCTACCGCCGACCGACCTCCAGTGCATCATAAAAGGAAAGTCATAGAAGTCATTAGAATAGAGAAACTCTCCCGCTTTCAAACTCATCTATATGGGCAATCGCTCATGCTGCTGCAAGTCGCTGTCTGAAGATGGCAACTCTGCGACCGTGGTCAACGGAGTCGAGCAGATTCTTCGAGTCCTTTGCAAGCACGTGAGCAGCCTGGAGCATATTCTTGCGGTACTCGGTGTGGAGCACAGTGGCGCTGTACTCTTTTGCAAGTCGCATCTTTTGAACGAGTTGAGCCATGTCGGAGGCGAGAACAGTGCGAGCCATCATGATCTGGTAAACACGGCAAATACGCATTATACAGATTTCAGCCAAAATTGGCAGAATTTGAGGCATGTCAAATTTGGTGTAGTACAGAGTAATTTGGTGTAGTTTAGAGAATTTAGTATGAGTCAAATCAAGTGCAATCACTACAGAGCTCACCAAACATGGCAATATCTGATTTTGCTGAAAATGGGCAAAGTTATTCGCCCAGGTGATCAGGTCGGGCACTGAGATGGTTAGACATGGAATGACTCAAAATTTGTTGCAATTCACAATAAATTGGTAAAATTAGTGTCATTGGGAGTCAGTTGGCAAAGTAAACCTTGGAGTAAAAAATTTGGTAATATTTTGTATAATTTGGCATAATTTTTATAAATCTGGTTTATTTAGGAAATTCACTTTAATACAGAGTAATAAAAGTTTGTATAATTCAGAGCAATATTTGTGCAATCTGTTGTAATACAAGGTAAATACTTGTAATTCAGACCAATTCCATTGTACGGTAATTAGTCAAACTTACGTAATTGATTTCAAATTCATTTTAGTAATTTGCAGTTACACTAATACAGTGATGCAAGTTTTTACTGTAAAGTTACGCTATGCAGGTACTGATGACTTACTTCGTTGTGTGTTTCTGATGGAAGTTGAGGTATTACGGCTTCTAGCTTTGCAAGTAATGCCTGAAGATGCAAGCCAACATTCTGCAAAGAACGACAAGTCAAGGATTGAGCAAGTGCATGGTGAGATGTCTGGTTGAAGTCTACATGTGTGCGAGGGCCTACCACTGGTGATTTTCAAGCTACAATCTGAGAAGGATGAGCTTAAATGACTGAGCAGAGTGAATATATAGCTAAACATTTATATACCACCCTACACCAAGGTGCTGTAAAATGTCAAAAGCTGTGCCCACCTTGACCAGGTCGACATACTGGTCAGATGTGGGTTGTTGCTGCATGACGACCCGGGTCATCTCCATGACAACTTGGACAACCCCAGTCGTTGCGTCGTATACTTCGTCGTTGGTCCGGTCAAGTTCCACTTGACTGAGAACATCTGGAGGAATGTCGTCAATGCGCGATGAAGCCTGAAGATATGCACAAGATGCACAGCTGGTTACCAGAGCACACAGTAGCAACTGATTGATTAGGTGTACGGTTGATTGATTGAATGATTGTTGCTTAGTATACCAATTGATTGACCAAGTCCTTGATTGTCTGATTCACTAACTGATTGCTCATCTTAACAGAAATCTGAGTTAGATCAGTTCACTTAATGACGGAAAGGCAGAGTTAAGTAAAAAAGCTCCTGTGTCCCATGTGGAACATAAGGAAGGCATTCATTTCAGTTCCTTAGGCCCTTGGAGCTGGCAATGGACAAACCACAAAGTCCTGGACATGGGGCCAGTGCCTTGAATGTCTTGCCATTTACTTCCCAGCTTATGCCACTACCAAATTCCAATGCTTGGACACAGAGACAAGAGTCCCAGGATAACTACATGGAGCATGCTTGGCAGGCTCAAACCTGCAATTTTTCTATTCAATACCAAGCACACTACCGATCAGATCACATTGTTGAACAAGACTGCATGGTGCTTTTAAAAGAAAAATAAATACAGCCAGGAACAAAAACAAAATGAATTTATATAAACAGACACAGAGCAATAAAAATAAATGAGCAAAAAATAAACAATAAGCAATAAAATAAACACGTAAAGATCAAAAACCTAAACACAAACAGATTATTACAGGATGAGATACTAACAGGAATAGTGTTATCGTTGATTTCTTTTGTACCCGCTGAAACACAAAGAGCAAACATGTTTAACTGTTTTATTCATTCAAATATTATATGAACACGGTCAGTAAATCGGAATCTAAGACATGTCAGACTAGCAAGTGCAAACAACATGTACAGGGTCATTCACTGAATCAGAGACCAAGCTAAGAAAGATGACTGTGCCATAAACGAGGTCAAAATGATATAACACTTTCTTTAAATTTGACATAAAATTAATTAAGCAAAAGTAACAAAGCAACAATCACTAACACTGATGTATTGAAACCGGAACAAAGAGCTCCCTGAAGTATGCAGGTGCATACATTGAGAGCTCTGTGTTCAAATTCTACGTTTTACATATTCTAGGCTTTGGGAATTTTATGCATAGGCAATGATGCCTCAGAACTGGTATTTAGATTCTGTTTTAACCACTAGTTATAATCTTCCACAATTCTTTGCCTAAGTCACGATTAACAGATTTGCAGTATTGAAAATTTTATTTTGTTAGTTAAAACTTAAAGAATTCTCTGCTTATGCAATGACTCAGCAGATCTGGTATTTTCTTATGTGTTTTATGAATTCCAGGCTTTACGAATTCTACGCTTAGACGTTTATGCATTCCATTCTGTAGGAATTCTTGTCCAACACAATTAATAATTCTACACTTAGATGAATTAATCTCGTTTTATGCATTCAATCCGTTAGGAATTCTTTGCGAGCACGATTTATTTTCTACTTAAGCAGTCTACTCTGAAGGAATTCAGTGCTTACGTGATGACTCCGCAGAAGTGTTTTTTACTTGGTCAAGGGTTCTGCAGAGCGTATCAAATCCGAAAGATGATAATCGGTTATCACGAAGAACCTACATGAAAATACTGAAACACTTAAAACCAGAAAATTGTGCCAACATGGGGTTTGACATTGTATTCATGAATAGAAGATGTTGTCTGAACCAGTGGGGTGAAGACTTGTGGGCAGAATAAAAAGCCTGACCAGAGATAAATGACTCATCTTGGCCCACAATGGTGATAAAGAACACGACGACAAAGGAAATGACATACAAGCTGAGTTAATGAGTTACTGTTAATTAGAAACAGGTGTCGGGTATGAGCTCGTAGCTTTTTATCGGGCTTCTGTTGCACCGTGAGCTTATTACCATGGCTCTGATAGATCATTATATGTGACCACGGCCAAGAAAAGGGACCACTTCTCAGGAATGGACTTATTAACAGTTTCCACAAGCTTACACCTTAGGAAAGCAGGCTAACAAATTTCAGAACATTTGGCCCAAAATGTACACACTTTTTAACGAAAATATAAAATATCATTTGGTGGGAAACTGCCTATGTCTCTAACCTGGGTCTACCCAATGCGTCAATACCTTATTTAGGCCCTAAAGCATTAAGTGAGGTAATATAGTATGTTAGACAGCGAGTATCTGCAGATAATTAGACGCACAAATTACGAAAAAACCATTTTCCGGCTGATCAGGTAAGCAACAAGTGGTCCCTTTCTCCACCAAGGTCACATATGTACAGAAATATTATTTTATGTTAAGACAGCACTGGAGTAAATTTGAACAGACCAGTTTTTCCTCTTCGCGTCGAAGCCATTCCGAGTCCTCCTCGCTTTCCTGCATCTGTTGACGCAGCTTCTGGTTCAGGTAATCCTTCTGAACCTCAGGCGTAGGCTACAAGATCAAGAAACCTTGAATTAGAGACCAGAATATGACAAGAACCTAAAAAACTTAGCCACAAATTAAAACTCAAGAAATAAAATTAAATTAAAGACAAAGAAACCCCAAACTACAGACCAGATACCAGAGAAGATCCATTTCCAATCTGGACGCTTCTATTGCACAGTCATTGTAATGCACAAGCAATCCATCGATTGTCACCTGTGGGGCAAAACTACATTCCAAAGCATAATCCATTGCAAAGAACCCGGTGAGATTCACCAGGGCCATTGAGATTGAAGGATATGCTATGGAGGGTAAGCAGTCCATAAAAGATGAGGCTTCATCCCTGATATACCCGACTTCACAGAACTCGCAGAAACAGTGAATTCCTGAACCCTTGGGACAACGACTGTAGATGACCTGGAACCAATCTGGCTCGGAATAGAAGAAGTAAACCGTGCAGCAAAATAAAAAAAGTAGTAAAAACAAGCAACACAAAATAAAACAAAGTAAACTGAAATAAAATAAAACAAAATAAATTTAAAAAAATAAAAACTGTAAATGACTTCAGTTTAATAAAACAAATAAATCCACAGATCGCTCAACTAACCGACTCAAGTGACCCATTCTGGTTGAAGTTCCTTGAAAGCGTAGAGTACCCAGGTGGAACTGAGGTGGAACGGTGCTGAGATAGCATCCCTGGCCGGTTGCAAATCGGAGATGCGGTTCTCATCTGATGATTCCAGGTGGAGTTTGGGTATGAGGATAGATCAGGATAGGTGTTGGATAGGATGCTGCCAGGGGAACTGGCACAGGTCTGCAGAATCGGGTCCGACTTAGGAACACGTGCCGGCTGGGAAACAGAAACAAAATTCAAGGAAGGCACAGTGATTTCTGGCATGTAAACGTTACATCAGCTCCTTAATGTCATTCAGGCCTAACCTAAGAGTCATCTGTTTTAACTTGCTTACCCACTGCAGCTTCACTTCTCGTTTGCTTAATCTATCAGACTTTTACTTTGTTTCTACAATGGAGTAGAATTTTGACGACAGCTTCACTTGAACTGATCAACTGATGATGCCTCTTTACATTACAATAGAGGTGCAATAAAGGCAAGTAGATTAGATTGGTTTTATGGTATTCATTAATCACTACTCAAGAACAATCTTTTACACAATCATATATGGCTGTCATTGACTTTTTCAACTCTTGTGCAGCCCCATTCCTTTGGCCTCAGCTGTGTTATGGCGCTACACAAATCGTCTTATGATTATCATTATTGTTACTATAAATATTAATACTCATGTTATTTATTAAGAATACAGATCAAATTAATATTAGTAATTAATACCTTTGGCGGTGGTTCATCAAGAAAACGAGACTCTGTAAAAAATTAAAAAAGTAAACTTTTTCACCTGTGACATAACCCAACATTCATGACAGATACTGAATATTCATAACAGTCAATGACGCATATTCATGACACATGATGAATATTTTGACAGTCAAGAATATGATTACCATTCATATGTTCATCATAACTGTTGACCATTCCTATATTCATTATTGAGATGAATATTCATGAATGTATTCATGAATATAAAATTTATTCACCTGTTCACAGGTGATCAATAAATTCAAGCCAAGTTATTAATATATTTACACAGTCAAAGAGAGCACTAAATATTCACAAAGTCACGGCCGGTGATGAATATTCACGCATGAATATTTTGTATATTCATGACAGTGAATTAGATTCACGATTCTTGGAATGTGTTGAATAGTCATACACACAAAATGAGCAGATGAAGCGCTTTTAACTTCTAATGGTTACCCACAGTGACTGATAAATATTCAAGACAGTATTTATACTCATAAATATTAACGACAGTTTTCAGGTTATATGAACAAAATTCACAGTCAAAGAATGCACTGAATAGAGGAAATAGAAGAACAAATATTCATTCATTCATGGGACGTGCTTAAAATTCATTATACGAACCAAGGAAAGACTTTGACTTGCGAGCATCATTCCTCCATCCTTCCGTCCATCTTGCATTCTCCTCTTCTAACATTGATCTTCAAATGTAAAACAGTGGGGCATTTTCACAGTGCCGATTGAACCCAATCACCCATTTATATAGCATCCTGACTGTAGTAGTTAACTAGGATGGTAGGAATCTAATCAAATCTAAAGGGCAGATCAGGTAAGACAGGTAATATAGTGTCGGTCAGGTAAGACAATGCAATGCAAGGTAAGTTAAGGTAAGGTAAGAGAAGGTAGGATCAGGTAAGATCTAGTCAAAATAGTAGATTCCCTTAAACTAGTCTGACAAGCAGCAATGGGTATGAAGTGTCAGTGACTTCATTTCTTAGTTTTGGCATACAGAACAGGTGGCCCGTCCTCTCCCTCACTGTCTGATCTGACAACTGAAAGTGTACAATCAGTGTACTTGCTATAGCCGAGTTCGCTAGGGATGCAAGCGAACCCGAAATACCAAAATAAATTTATGCCCTGGTAGGGATTTGAACCTCTGACTCCTTGGTTGACAGTCTAGCTTGCTAACCACTAGACTATACCACACTCCATGAGGTTCAGTAAGGTAAAACAAAGTAAGGTAAGGTAATATAAAGTAAGATAAGGTAAGGTACAATATGGTACAATAAGACAGTATAATTATAAGGTGAGTATACAATGAAGTACGGTAAACAAAGAAATGGTAAGGTGGGACAAGGCAAGGAAACTTACGGGGGAGGGGGTGTTGCTACGCACAATATGTTCCAAGTTAGGTGGGATGTGGCAAGGAGGTAGGGCAAGGTAAGAAGGCAATGTAAGGTACAGCATGAGATGGAAAGCAAGCTATCTGTGTGTGGAATTGGACAGTTTACCGGGTAATTACTAAACAACTATGTAACAAACTTCTTCAGTATACTACTAACCTGAGGAAGTTCTTGATCTGCGTGAAGTTGGGTCGGTCACTTGGTACATAGTTCCAGCAGTCACACATGATATTGTACAGTTGGACAGGGGATGTTGATGGAAGGGGAAGTCGCTCCCCTGCATCCAGTTTATGGATCACATCCCCATTCCGCACTCCTTGGAAGGGCTTGACTCCCAGCATTAGGATCTCCCACATGCACACGCCTGCACAAGAATACAGATGTACGGTAAGGTAAGGTAAGGTAAAATAAGGTAAGTTAAAGAAGATAAGAAAGAGGTAAAATGCAGCAAAATCAGATAGGGTAGGGTAAAGAGAAAAGGGTTATAACATAAAAGTAAAATAACGTATAAATAAGGTAATAAAATAATTGAACATTTATATAGTGCTTCTTCAAGATATCTACTCAGAGGTAAGGTTACATATCATAATTACATGTATATGTTATATTGCTACCTCTAACTGACCAAACAAACAAAGAAGGATGCATCAATAGACACAAGGACAGAGACACAGATAGATATTAAGACAGACAAAAGACACACAAGAAGAACAGAAAGACAGACAAACTGAGAGACAGAAAAAGACACAAATAGCCAAACAGCAACTAACCAAACATCCAGACGTCACTGGCGCTGGTGAATCGGCGAAAGTTGATCGACTCCGGAGCCATCCACTTGATCGGCAATTTGCCTGGTGAGGCTTCAAAAATATTCAATAAATAGATGAATTAATCAGCCAGTCAACCAGTCATCGATCTGTCTGTCCATTCATCCATTTCACACATCTATCCTACCATCCGTCCTTCAATCCATCTAGCTAACCTACCAATACCATCCATCCATTAATTCATCCAACTGTCCATCCGTCAGTCCATCCAATCACAAACCATCCATTCATTCATGTATCCTACCATCTGCTGTTCATCCCTCCCTCCATCCCTCCCTCCATCAGTCCAACTAACATATCGTCTGTCTCTCCATTCATCCATCTATCCACCAAAATCATTTGTTCGTTCAGTAAAAAACCTAGCCAGCCAGCTAGCAACCAATGCAGCAGATCACTAGTGGGACCAAGGTCCCTTCTGGTGTCCCTATTGCAACCATCCGAACATTAATGTATATGAAATAACAACTGAATAATTCCTGATGGTTCAATAAAATGATGGTTATGGTTACTTCATCAATAACTGAACCATTGCAGTCGTAAGATCGCTTCATAAGATGACCAACCTTTATAGTAATTTGTTTCCTCAATCCAGCGTGACAATCCAAAGTCACCCAACTTCACACAGTCTTCGGACGACACGAGCGCATTACGCGCAGCAATATCCCTACAGAAAAAAAACAAACACTGAATCTAATCCAATCCATTCTAATCTAATCTGAATGCATCTAATTGAATCGATTCAAGCCTAACAATCAAACTCAATATAACTAAACACAGTCAGGCATTTGCTTATATTAAGACGCATTGTTATTGTCCACCATTGTTCTACATCATCGACATAGTGATCCAGGAACTGTGACCATGGTGTCATCTATCATTCAGTACGGGAATCCGTTAGTTTAGCTCAACAAGTGTGAAGAGCCGGATACTGGCGACATTCTATTTATCTGGCAACTCTAGATAACTGATGAACTTCCTCTTCTTAATGACACTTGACAACATTTCGCTTAGTGCTCAGAGTGCCTCTGATAAGTTTCTGTTTAGGCAACATTAGATAAATATTCCATTACAATCACAAATAATCTGATCTACTGTACTCATAAAGCAAATCAGACATGCATAAATATTGCTGCTGTAGTCTAATGTAATCTAACCTAATACAACGAACTTATAGTGGAATTTAATCCAACCAAATTGAATGTCATCTAATATAAAGCATACCACAATATCAATCAATCAGTCGAAATTTATATACCACCCTTCAAGGTCTCTACTCAGAAGCGCTTCCAACCCAACCCAGACCACGCCAATGCAACATAATACAACCAAAAACCTAGGTCTCTAAAGACTCTAATCTGTGCTTGGGTCAATTACATCATCAGTAATTGAAAATCCATTACAGTATCACAATTACATCATTTCAATTACAATTACAAGTAACTGATACTTTCACAAATCAATTACAATTACATAACCATATTATAATGAATTACAGCCAAAAAATTAAAATTACAACTGACACAGGGCTCATCTAATCCAGCTCAAGACAAAAAACTGAAACCTCAGTTTACCATTACAAAATCCCAGGTAGTTTCCCAGTTGTGCATGCTTGATATAATGAATATTGCCTTAACACGTTGGCCGCTAGGGACGTGTTAACACGTCCCTTATTTCATACATTTACATAGACTGTTCAGCGGTCAAAGTGTTAATGAAGGCTACAGCATCTCAAACTGTCTTAAAACACACTTGTTTGGATCAGACAGATAGCCGCTATGTGTGCAACACTTTTGTGAGGTACTTAAAAAAGGAGCTATATTAAGTATCTTGATACATACATACATACATACATATATACATACATACAAGGCTTACCTATGTACATAGCTCTTGCTCTCCAGGTACGATAATGCCATCGATAGTTGATAGCAGTAACGGATGAGTCTTGGAAGCTCCAGTCGATCGCTATTGGCTATCAGGAAAGCTCGCAACTGAAACAGACAAGAGTGAAAGTGAAATCAAAAGCAAAAACAAATGTGAAACTAACAGCAGTAATTGAAACTGAAAGCAACATTGAAACTGAAAGTGCAGCAGATACTGAAGTGGAAGTCCAAGAAAAACAATTACCTATGACTTCTCGAACACCATAATCATCAATCGACAACTGCTTCAAAGCAAAACCACAATCAGAAATGTCGTCCACTGAAGAGGAATCCTCCAGATCAGTAATTAGTTTGGCACAGTCCCCATGTTACTATCCCATCCTTCATAAAGTCCATTGGTTCATCATGTTGCTCACATACCTCCACTTGTTTCGAGATATGGCTTTAATCAGTACTATACTATAACCGTGTTACAGCGCCTTTGTGACGCTCTTAAAACTCGTTACATAAGTGTTCTGATACATATACATACATCTGTCATCATCATCATCGTTATTGCAACCACTGTCTTCCAACTGCATACCTAATCGTTTTCCTACTTAACCAATGCCATGCATCAACATTGTCCACCGTAGTAAAGAACAAATGGAAATGAAACAATCAGGAGAGAAGAAAGGATACCTCAAGGCATAAATGGATTAACGGTAAAAAAAATTATGTGATACAAACACTGCACTAAAAATGCAAAAATTTCTTCAAAAATTCCAACCTCTCCATGCATCGCTAGTTCCATAACAATCCAAGTTGGTGAATTGGAACAGATACCAAGCAACTTGATGATATGTGGATGATCAAACTGCCGCATGATTGCTAGAAACAATCAGATAAATAAATGGCCAAATGAATAAACTTAAAACCAATTCAAAATTCAATTCAAAGTCAGTTACAGAATCACCAACAATCACCACCATCAATGTTGACAGTTGAAGGCGTTGTTCAAAAGGTCACCCAAAACGGACGCATGTCCCGCTACAAAATGGATTACCCTATTACTACAAACACATTATAGGTGGCCATAAAACAATAAACTACACATTTTACACCCATGACAACTTATTGTATGAACAAGCAATTTTATTATGTTAAAACAATAAACAAATAAAACAATCCAGATGATTTCTCTGCATTTTCTTAATACAAATTTTAATCACAACGGATTGCCCTGGTTAAATAAACAAACAAAAAGTGTAAAACAAAATGTTTATAGAAACAAAATAAAATGAACACTCAAACTGATAACAACTCAAGCACATCACTGAGCAAAACTAGAAACTTTGGTGAATGGAAAGCGATGGACCAACCTTGTGTGCTCCGGTGTCATTAGACACTAAATGCCTAATTAAGAATAAATTAATTACACTGATAAGATGAGACTTGATCACATTAGGCTATATTAGTCATTATGCCACACTCTACCAACCAGCTTCTTTGCGCAGCTGCTCCGACGTGTCTGATTCGCTCTCTGGTTTGCAAGTCTTCACAGCAACCAAAGTTTCAGAACAATCCTGTGGTGACAAGGCAAAGAATAACGACAAGATAGATTTAAGAATACGTAATTGGTGTAAGATAAGGTAATTAGAGCAATGCATGGTATGGTAAGGAAAGGTAAATATGGTAAGGTAAAGTAATTAGAGTAATAAGGGAAAGAGATAATTGGACAACCTAAGGACAGATAATTGGGGCAAGTTAAGGTATTCTGGACAAGGCAAGGAAAGCTACTTGGGACATAAGAACACACACTCAAACACACACCCGCAAAGTAAGTACACACATACATACAAGCATACAAGTATCTTGCTCCTTCCATATGTCGATTCATAGTACTTGCCTCTTCCATGAGAGTTCCCTTGTACACATCCCCGAATTGTCCCTCACCGAGGACATCGAGCAGAACAATTCTGTCACGGTTCAGGTTATGATTCGTCACTTAAGGACGAAAAGACAACAAAAACATGATTAAAATGACAGTTTGTACACATGTAACCAGTTACTTGCAAAGCGTCATTTCACAACCTGACAAGGGTGACTAAGTACTGCTAATATCAATGTAGACGCAAAGACTATGAGTATTAATAATAATGTATGCATGTATTCATCGATGTATGTGTGCATACATCGATGAATACATGATCTATGCAAGTCCAGTGGCCATGCAGTGGCCGTGAAATTTGTCCTAGGAATAGGACATCTCTACTCAAGGGGATGGCAGGTTCCAGATGGACAATCACTGCACACACATACAACTCTACCTATAACATCAAAAGGTGAAGAAATGCTTTGGAATGGCATCGACTGTCTACCAGAAAGGGGTTGTACCATCAGTCACAGATCAACCTGGTCACTCAGTTGATGTCCACCACCTACCAGGGACCATATTAGATGGTGCTGCCATCGCATACCATGGACACCAACACCCGTCACTGTTCTACGTCTTCAAGGTTGCTCATAATGCTCAACCCAAGAACTGTGAACGTTGTCATCTGTCAAGTTCAGAGGAGAAGGAGACTCATTCGTTGCATCCATTGTTAGTGATGAGCCTGATACTGGTTACACTTCTAGTAATCTGAGCATCATTTGTTAACTGATGAATGTTTTGTTCTTACTGACATTTAACATCATTCAGCTAACAGAAAGCGCATCTTAGATTCGTTTCTCTTGAAGCAAGGCTACATAAATAGCTTAGCTGCAATGAAGACAGCAATATATTTCAGCAATATATTTTATTGCTACGAGTTTTATTAGTAAATTTATTTTTACTTTCAGTACCATTATTATTATTATTAATGATAAAATAATTATAAATAATGTTATTATTACATGTAATATACTACTACATGTAATAACAACATGTAATAATAAACAGAAATACTGTTTTTAGGAACTCACTGTCTAGAGAAGAGTAGTCGCCTTCCTCTAAATCCAAAGGATCTTGTAATCCTGTAAAACAGTAACGTAACACACATCCATATTGTGCTAATTCCAGATGATGTAGATTATTACACTGAAGTCGTTGTCATGTGTATGATTAAACATTGATGACATTGACAAATATCACGATAATGACGATAACTATGCTCACGACGACAATAATCCTAATGACAAAAATAATGATGCTGATGGTATCGATGACGACAGCAAAACGAAGATCAACAGAAAAATTACAATGATGACGATGATCATGATCACAACGGTCATAATGATTTGATCACAACAACAATGACAATCATGACGATACTGACAATGATGAAGATGGTGATAACAATGACAAGAGATGATAATAATGATGACGACTACAACAAAGACAATGATAATGACGACGATAAATGATGATGAAGATGGCAATAATGACAATGACTATAATTACAATAACAATGATAACGATGATGATGACAACATACTAGAACTGAATACTTCTGGAATGGAGGTGACACTTGCATGAATTTTCGGTTGAATTTTACTACAAAAACAAAAAAGTTATAAACAACCGGCCACATTTAAAAATATTTTTATATTCTTGTCCATAATTTGGAAGTTTCAATTAACCACCTAAAAACTAGAAACATTTTTCCATACAAGCTGCCACATAGATGTTCAGATACATATCTACAGATATTTTCGTTTAGAAATGGTGAAATTAGGTCTAAATAAAATTTAAAAAAACATAAAAACCGAAATAAGAAAAAGAAACAAGTATTTCCTAAGTTGAGGAATTAATGTTGTCTAAGTATGGAAAGTACTGCCAATGTTAGGAATTATTACTATCAGCAATTTAAAGTGCATGTTTAGAATTATAAATCTTTGAAACATAATCTTTGAAAACCGGAAAATCATATCAATTTGAAGTACCTGAGACAGCTCTCATGTAGCGAGTCAACTGAAATACCACAGAGAAGAAAAGCTGCTAGAAGTGCATTTCACGGGATGGTTCTTATTCATTCATACATTCAGTGAGTCAGTCAATCAGGAAATCACAACTGAGTCATTTAGTTAATTAAGTCATTTATTTATTTACTCAGTTCCTCATTTATTCTTTAATTCATTCTTATTGAGAATTTATCCATCCATCCACTCAATTCTGATAATATACCCAAACCTCCACTCATCGATCCAATCCCACCCACAAAATCACTCACCCCATCCACCCAAACCCCACCCACCCATCAATCCACCCAACCCAGTGACCCACTCACCTACTCATCCGTCTACCCACCCACCCAACCCACAACCCCATTGACCCATCAAATCAATCAGTTTAACGAATGATCAGAGGAATAAATTACACACTACAATACATTACACTTTTTCCATACCACAGTCAGGCTTATGCTTACCACTGTTCCTCCACACGGATCGGCTATGGAAGAGCTGGCAGTAACCTTCGAGGAGGCTGACGACGCTCTCTGCAATGAGCTCAGATGCAAAGATGATGCTCAGTGGTTCGCGTGCACCGTTTACCTGTGCCAGCATCCGACTCTGTGACCTGTCACCGGTGAGTGACACGGAGACGAGTTGGTCAAAGTCAGCGATGCACGTCAACTGGAAGAAAAGAGACAGGTGGAAAGACCAGGTAGATGAACACATAATGATCATTCTGACACAAAGTTGTGATGATGATTATGATGATGATTAAGATGATGCTGATAATGCTTACGATTGTATTTGACAAAAATCAATAGAATGATGATGATTATGACAAAGATGATGAAGTCAATGATGCTGACAAAACCGAAATAAGGTCGACATTATAAATGACGATGATATTACTGATTACAATGGGGATGATAATTATGATTATGAGAAGATGATGATGAAGATAGTGTCAGTCAATAATGATAATGATTATGTATCAAGAATGTATAAATGCATGTGTCTAGACTTTTACTTCTTCTTCTTCTTTAAAGAAGAAGACTTTTACTAGAGCACGCTTTCAGTACCCCACAAAAGAGCTGCCTACAAAAACCTAAATGATGCTGAATTACAATGAAGATAATGATGAGTTGATGACCACTTCTACTTGTAGGCAGCATCAAGGCACTCTAGGTGTCCAGATACATGCACACATATACACACATACATATACATACATACATATATACCGGTATATGTATGTATATATATACATATACAATACATATATATACATATGCATACATATTTACATACAGAACTTACTGTAGCACCGCTGTCCACCTTGTAGCAGATGCCCTTCTCAGGACCTATCACCAGTTCAACAGAAATGCTGAGACCTGACTGAAAAATCAATCAATCAATCAGTGAGTCAGTCACCTGTCAATAAATCAATCAATATATTCCACGTCGTATGTCAAATCATATTATAAACCGTAAAAAATAGAATATATCATACTATACGATATTATTTTATTATTTTTTTTATTATTTTTAAATTTAGTTTATTATTTTATTTAGTTTATTTTGTGTGATATCTAACGAAAAGTATCAATCACTGGTGCAATAGGTACTACCTGCTTCAAATCAATCTGTTCATACCAAACGCACATAAAAGTACAACACCACCTTTGCCGATCTGTCTAACCATATGTGATTCTGAACACAATACTAACTGATCCAATAAGTCCATCATAGTTTTCACGGTTAAAGGAGAAGATGGTGCTGACGAGACTGAGGTAGTGACAGATGACATCCTCCTCCGGCAGAAGAGCATACTTCTTGAACGTCTTCTGGACCATCTTCCGCAACGGCTTCGGCTGCAAGTCAACAGCTCCAATGCATCACCAACACATTATTTATTCATTTGCTCACTAGTCTGGCCATTTATTTGTTTACATATTCATTTTGTTTATCAATTTGTTTAGTTGTTTGTTTACTATGTGTTTACTTGTGTCTTTGTTTCTTTATTTGGAAATATTATTGTGTTTTCTGACCTGGAAGTTTTCGATGACGGATGGCGGCAGGAACTTCCTCCATCCGAGTTCTTCCAGAAACTCAAGGTTACACTTGAGATCCAGCGCATTGTGAGACATGTCCCGGAACAACGTTCTAGAAACAAAGGTATGGTATTGTATGGACAGACTAGGCACTCTATACATGGCTACATTATTTTGTTTATTTATTGCATTATGATGCATGCAAGGTCGTTCAAGCTGAATCTGGGCAAAACAAGTGTGGACAAAGAAACTTGCTCAGGGTTATGCTCAAACTTGCTCAGAATCTACCCTGCTGGCTCAAACCCACAATCACAGGACTACATTTCTGGTGTGCAGCCACACAGGTCACCATGTTCAGAATAGCAACTTAGGTATGTTAATTATGGCACGTAACTTAGGTTACATATGGCAAGGTCTTTCAAGTATGGTAAGGTATGCTAAAGTAAAGTAAGACACAACACATGAAGTATAGCGAGGCAAAGTCAGGCAAGGTAGTGACAGTAGTCTGGCACCTGCTCAGAATGTGTTTGGGTAAAATTTTGACACCCCTAGTTACAAACCTGATTTCAATGCAGCCCAGCTGGATAGCAGTGTCTTGGTTAACGGTTCCATGATATCCATTCTTATAGTCCTGCTTCACCTGGCCACAGGAACAAATGTATCGTTAAGGTAATGTAAGGAAAGGTCGTGGAAGTTAAAACGGTAAGATCAGATGAAACAAAAGATCAGGTCAAGTCATGTGAGGTAAGACACAAGTAAGGTAAGACAACAGCAAATCATATTATAGTAAAACAAAGGAAGGTAAGCAATGAAAATGAAAGGTATGATAGGGTAAGGCAAGGTAAGGTCAGATGAGCTATTGTATTGTATTGTATTGGATCATTTATAAAGCGCTTCTCATAGCATAAGCCTTTCAGAAGCACTCCCAGTGCTAAGTACTCCGAGAGAAAAGGAAGGTTTTAAGGTGAAAGAAAGAGGTGAAGATGCTACCAGAGAGGATTGTAGAGCGTAGAGGAGGTATGTTATTATGGTGAGGTAAGGTATATGACCCCCCTCCCAAAGTCCGACTCACACCTCAACGTGGTGAGGGGGTGGCAACAGTAAGTAGGGGAGTGCCTGCTGAGGCTATGCCATCAGTGGTGAAGGTCTTGGCTGAAGTACCACCTAGGGCGCTACGCGAGGTGGACAGGCTCAGCAGGAACCCTGAAAAAGCTGGCAAACGTGGGCGGCATCGCCGCCTCTGATACCACAAGATAGTGGATATCAGAGCCAGTCCTAAGCCTGGAACTCTCTTTAAGGGAGAAGTGCGAAGGTCGAACGGATGGGTGCAGATACTCCGTTCGTAAAGAAAAAATACGTATGAAATCCAATGCAAGCATTGGACTCCAAACGGCCTCGGCCCATGGATCTGATGCAAGCGTTGGACACCTACGGGCCTTCGGCCCATGGATCCTGATGATGATGATGAAGGTATATGAGCATACATGATAACAAGATGAAAGTGACACAATTTAAATTTTATTACTAGTGTATTCTAATCTAAGCTAATGACTTCCATAGCACCGTTATCATATCAGTGGTTGCTTAGAGTGAAAACATCGTCATTGGTCAAACCTCAAAGCCCATTGGAGAAGCCCAGTTAAAACAAAATTGGAAAGGGAAACTCCTCAAACTAAAGCTATGAATGGACGAGCATGTTACCTAATGGAAAGACACAAATAGATGGTGCTGAGCAGCTTACATACAAACACACCTATATACATACATACATAGCTACCTACATGCATACGTATACACATATATTTGGCTAATAGTGAGACTTGTGTTTAAGGTTTAAATTTGGAAGCTAAATTGTCAGAGGTGTGCAGTACCATAAACTGACAGGTACGAAAAAAGAAAGTACCACCCACCTGATCGTATAGGTAGTAGAAGGTAACTCTATCGCAGTTGAGCAGTTCATTGATGTTCTTTGGATAGAAGCGTATGCGAAGGTCATACCTAGAACAACCACAAAGCAGGAACATTTATGTAGCTCCTCCACTGAAGTTCCTGCATGTTACTGTTCATGATTACATTACTTACCTTACAATCAAGCACCTCATCTTAGCCTAATGTATCGTACATTCTCCACAGGTATCTTACTTTAATCTCAACTACCATACCACACACCATAATTTACTTTACTATATAAACTTCGCCGTACCATCTTACCATAACATATGCCACACATAAGGTAAGCTTAAATAAGGTAAACAGAGGTAAAGTTTACGGCATGGTATGATGGCAAATCTTACTATACCACAAGCCTTACATGTACAATATACCTCAATTTACCTCATCTCACAATATCGTATTTCCATGTTCATCTTACCTCCACTCATCATTTGTTTGGCTGCCTTCATACTTCTCACGACATCTGTCTACCAACATCATCGGTGTTGGCCAGTAGACGTCACCAGTCGTAATGTTTGTAAGACGTAATGTAAAGCATTTGCGGAATGCCCGCTCGCCCGGGGCTAGTCGCCCTGTTACCAGATCGATCACATCCTAGACACAAGGAATTACAAACTGTATACAATTAGGGCCTATAGCCAAGACGTAATATAAAGAATTACATCCAATGTAATGTTACACATTACACTCTAGACAAACTGCAATGAATTTCACCTAAGTAGTGTGGTTAGCTGTTAGTTTCAATAATGGTTATATGCTTATTTAGATAATTATAAATAATGATTGATCTTTGTTTAATTTCTGCATAAATATTTGTTTGCATAACTATTAACTAGCTATTTGTTCGTATAAATATTTATTTACTCTTCTGCTTACACAATTGTTAACTTATTTTTGTTTAAATGTTTGTTTACTTTGATGGCTGTCATCTCGCCACACTTGACCACATTGAATCCACCATTTGCCAGATGGACCTTCACAAGCGACCGATCCATGATGGACAGAAATCCGCAGTCAAGCTTCGAGGATGTCTTATGGCAAATGGACGTGTCGCCTTTCTGCACACATACTGGAGGCTTTGATGGGATACTCTTTATTTGGGTTGTCGTAGCAGTAAAGGAGATGCGCTGGTTGCTGAAACAGGTGGTTGAGGGGTTGGTTTGCGTGAGCAGGCTGAAACTGTGACGATCCGTAGAAGTGACTGGCAGTGTGTTGGAAGATGTGGAATGAGTCCTCTGGAAAAATTGAGAAACAAGAAAGTAATGCAGAAAACTCCATATAAAACTTTACGAAAATCATCACTTTCTGTTAATCCTGTCTAAGAGTAATGTCAGATTTATCCAGTCTAAGATTAATCTTTCTGGCTAAATCATTCATTAATGTTTATAGACAAATCCCTATTAAGATTAACCCTTCCCACTTAATCCTTTGGTAATGTTTATAGGCAAATCCAGCCTAAGATTAATACTTAGAACTGGTATATCCAGCCTAATACTAACTGGGTAATCCTCCTAAGTTATCCAGCATTTTTATCCTCGAATGTTGTTAAAACGTTGGTGGCCTACACCACAACTGCTGATGCTTTGCGGACGAACAGTATCTATAAACACACACTGAGAACTAATGGTCTGCTGAAAGCAGGCATTAAAAGCTGCTAGAACATCCACAAATTGTCTGGGAGACTGCACAATCACTCTTGTAATTGCAGCTGTAATTGCTAAAGTAATCTGTAGTGCCTCTTAAGGAGAAATTTCTTCAGGGAGACAGAGACACTGCCACCTTGACAACACAAAACCTGAGATCAAACAGAACCGTTTTCAAACACTGGCCCAAAGAGGCAATGAAAGGCCACAATGTCTAGTTACAGGCCACAATGTCTAGTTACAGGCCACAGTGACTGCTTACAACCAGGCATATGATGTGTACAAACTGATCAAAGACAGTAACAGTATCACATGAATCAATAACGTAACTGCCGAAACATAGACAGAGATAGACAGACAGATATAGAGACAGACTTGCAGGCTGCACCAAAAGACCCAGCATTCCCGGAACAAACAAGAAATCCAACTCCATTTAATAAATATTCAGCTTTTCATTCTCTCCTTTAAACATCTCACCCTGTCCCTCACGTCCTCTGTCTCTGTATGTCTCTCCCTCTGTCTCACTGTCTCTCTTTGTATCTCCCTCACTCTCTGTCTCTCCCCATCCTGTCTCTATGTACAACTTTCTCCTTCCCCTCTCTCTCCCTCTCTCTGTTTTTTTCTCTCCCTTCTTCAATACTTCCCTCTCGACCTCTACCTGTCTGTCCGTCCCTTGTCCCTCTCTCTCTGTCTCTCTCTCTCTCTCTGTCTCTCTCTCTCTCTCTCTCTCTCTCTCTCTCTCTCTCTCTCTCTCTCTCTCTCTCTCTGTAAAGTTACCTTATAAATACTACCTTTATGATCAGGTGATGAATTACCTTTTACTATCAGTCAAGTGAGGTATTACATTCCTCTGTCAACATGCCTTCTAAGTTTAAAACCTCAATCAGATCACTGTGAATTAAATCTTTGAACTTTTTGAACATCATTCAAAAATATATGTAAGTGTGTAGACTATGTAAGCATGTAAGTAACTATGTATGTATGCATGAATATGTGCATGTATGTATTTATGTAGATACGCATGTATTTATACATGTATATATGACGTATGTATCTACAGATGTATGTATATGCATCTTATTTTCTCTCTGCACCTCCATCTCTCCTTTGAATGTGTCTGTCCCTCTCAGCCCATTATTTCTCCTCTGGCTAAGCTTCCGAATAAACCTCAACTACTTCCTCATATGTGCTACAGATACAGTGCACACACTGAATGTTCGACTGTAATGTCCAGTAGCAGCACACACTTGTGTGGCCACACTCTGAAATCAATGTCTCATTACGTCACTCTTATGAGGTTCATAAAAGACGCTATCTAAATGTTCAGATACACACCAATGTTCAACTACAACACCAGAAACTAACGTGGCCATACCAGTTGTACAAAGTATCTGGTAGCAGCACACGTTAAAGTGGCCAGTATGTTTCACCAACAGTCACATCAATTATTGCCAAAATAAACTGATGTTTGATTTGTACCAGTAAATAAATACATAATAGGCCTACATAATTATGAACTATGGTATACATTAATGCACAATTAAGGAAGCAATGACGTTTAGTATAAAGGGAAAACCAGATTCACCAAATACATTATTATCGTCGTTTTCATTACGGGAGGTCACCATTGAGTTCCGAGTTCAAAGTTGTATAGTCTAGTGTATTATGGCTTGGGACTGGGACTGGCACAGTACGCACAGTGGCGGAGTTATTGTATATGTATGTATGTATGTATGTATGTATGCATGAATGTGCATATATATATATATATATGTATATATATACATGCATATATATAAAGAGAGAGAGCGAGACAGATAGACAGAGACAGGCAGTCAATGTGAAAATACTTTCATTTTATTCAAATTTAACACTATTTAGAGGCTGCTCAATGTGAAAATAGTTTCATTTGGTTCAAATTTGATGCTCAATGTGAATGAACAGTTTAATTTCATTTGTATGGCCTATTGGCCTTACTCCAGTGTGAGACTTACTATATATGTATACTGTCATTTGCTAACTGAGTGACTTACTGTATGACTGACTTGCTGACTAACTTTATTTTATTATTATATATTTATTTAATAATTGTGGCTATGGCTACATAACTACGGAAGGCCAGAAGGTGAAAAACTAATTTTTCAATTTGGGCCTCATGCAGTCATCAGTGACACGGTCCCACGGACAAAAGTAACCTCATTCTATGGCATAGCCTACATTCGTTGTATCAGAGGGAAAATATTTTAGGATATGCAGAGTAATAATATAGGTGCTGTGTGTGTGTGCAGAGACTATATAAATTTAATTTAAAAAACAACACAAATAGCAATCAAATCCTCAAATTAATAAATTAATTATTGGATAGCTTAGGGGGGGGGGCGAATCCCCCTCTGGATCCGCCACTGATGCAATATACATGTATACTCCTGCATAGCTAGAATTCAGTGGCATTGAAACTATGATTACATCGAAACTTAAAATGTCCAAATATCGGAATTTAAAGTAACTTTTGAGTTGATATAAAGTTTGGTTGAGATCTATAGAAATTCAAATATCAAATGAAAACGTTCGTTAAAAATTTCGTATCCCTAAAGTGTTGCATTGAAATTCTGCCGTGGGCGTTACCACTTCTGATTTGAAATCAACGGTCATCGTGATTGGTTGCGAATCAAAGTGTTGACCTAAATGCTCTGCGTGACGTAAGATTGCATATTAATTTTAGCCAGCGTGACGTGGACAAATGGCCATACTATGGGCGGTATTAAGATAGCCTCGTTTAAACAGTTGTAAATTTAAAATGTCCATATATCGGCGTTTAAATCAAATTGCGAGCTGAAAATAGTCGCATTGACCATGACATGGAGTAATAATGTTTTGTAAAAATTTTTAAATCGCTAAAGCGTTCCGTTTCGGAGCCTTTAGACAACAGACATACATACATACAACAACTACACTGGCTTCCCATTCGCGTCCGTATCGCTTTCAAAATCTCCCTCCTCATGTATCATATCCATTCTGGAACCTCCCCCTCATATATGACCTCCATGGTCGTGCCATGCTCTGCTTCAAATCCTAGAGGACTCAGATCGGCCACGCGAGGAGACTTTACCGTTCTTCGCACCAAGAGGAAGTTTGGAAATCGTTCTTTTGCTGTCTCGGGACCTAGGGAATGGAACAGTCTTCCAGCTAAAATCTGTCAATGTTCATCTGCTACTCAATTTAAATTAAAAACTTATCTATTCTCATTATACTATGACTAAGAACACAGCGCAACGCGCTCTCGTGCAAGACTTGTCTTGTTAAAGCGCGTTATAAATGTCTAATTGTATTGTATATTGTATACAAACAAACATACAAACAAACAAACGGAAGGACAACGTAAACACTCTTAGACTTATAATATAGATTGGTCAAAGTACTAAAGGACTGAGAGGTACAGGCCTTGGTGAAATTAATAAGTTTTGAAACAAAGGCATCAAACACAGGTTGCCAAGCTGGCATAAGTTCTCTGATTGAGCCTGTCCAAAAATTGGTCTTTCAAGCGTTTCTGTGACAATTGGGCAGACATTGACAAGGGGCAATTTGAGATGTCACTTAAGGATATATGTGCTCTGACATATTGGCAGCTAATGACACTCTTCGGCTTTTGCAAACTAATGACACTCTTAGAACTGCAAACATATACGGTCTAGAATATGTTGCATTTTGAACATGTTTGAATTGAGTTGCAAAAGCACTCACTAACAATACCTGACTGTGTTGACTACATTGGATCAGCTCATTTCTTGTTTAAAGGGTTACTGTCAATCTGAACCATGTATTTTGTACTCTTTTTTGCCTTCTCTAACTCCCTGGTACACTTAAGTGTAAATAAAAAAAACTACCTTCAGCCACATCTAAATATCAACCAATCAAGCCAAAATTATGGAGTTATTAAGTAGGATTTGTAACACATCAATTGAGGGGATATCATGAAAGATATGAAACTTTTAATTTTGAGTATCATCCTTACATACATTGCATATTATAGAGACACACAAACAGACGGATACCAGCCGAATAATCGTAAGGTCACTTATTTAACCAACTACTTTGACAAGAAGAACACTCGATCAACACTCAATCGTGATCAAAAATTGCCATGAATGAGTTTAGAATGGGATGTCTCACTATTTCAAGTCAAGCGACAAGAGGCCACAAAGTAAAATTTATATAGCACCACTGGAAAAATGTGTGTATGTACATTGCACATGTGTAACTGTGTATGTATGTGTGTATGCAAGTATAGAAGTCTGTGTATGCGTGCATGTATTGTATGTATGTATGTATGAGCACTTGTTATAGCGCCCCTTCAAGATTTCTACTCAGAGGCACTCCCGACCACAGCGCGGACACTGATTCGGAGTTTCACGCCGAAGCGCATGAGCAATTGTGAGTGAAGGACTTGCCAGGGTCCCTACGCAGCGGCTTGAGGTGGATTCGAACCCGTACCCTCTAACAGCAAGGCACCGAAAATACCCCTACACCACCGCACCCCACACGTGCATTATGTTTTCATACAACCATGTACATTTCTGAACATTTATATAGCACTTTTCACTGGCCTCTCAAAAGCACTGCAGACATCAGCTGCTTGGTAACAAAAGCACAGCGATTACTGTGGCCTACAACAAGACCTTCTCCCAGTGGCGTAACGAGGGGGCAGGGGGCGGCCGCCCCCGGGCGCAGGACAGGGGGCGCAAAATTAGGCGTTAGAAAAATTTTTTTAAAAAAGAAATCAGGCAAGAATAGCTAAAAAAGTACAAAAAGTAACTATTATGCAGGAGTCTGGCAGGGGCGCGGGCGCCAGGGGGGCGCAAAACGAGGGTTCCGACAATGTAACCAGTTTTCCATGAAAAAAGACAAAAAAGACGGAAAAGCAAAAAAAAAAAAGTCATCAGAATTTTTGGCGGAACTAAGGAAAAAAAATTTCAGGAAAGTCTTGTCCCCGGGCGCACGAACCCCTAGTTACGCCACTGCCTTCTCCAGCAGTTAAAGACAACCATCTGGCAAGGCATGCTGCTCAAAAGGCTATTAGCAGACACTAATGTTTTTCAACGCCTAGGCAATTTGTGCGTGGTTATGGTCTTGTTTACTGTCCGCCTCTCTATCTATCTTACTGCCTGTCTGTCTTTATTTCTGTCTGAGACAGACTTGTTAAGAGAAAGCCTCACCACTTGTGTTTACTAAATGAATCCACCCAGCTTTAGTGTTTACACTATGCATCACCTGGCCAAGGAACCTACTCACTGGGGCACCTGCATGCATGCTGATTGGCAATGGCCTCTGCAGTTGCTGTTTGGCTCTGCGTCCATCGCGGGTTCAAACGAATCCCGGTGTGTCTTCATGTAAATTCAATGAATAGAAGTATATATAGATATGCATGAATATGTGTGTATATGTGCATTATGTATGTATGTATATATGCATGAATGTATGGAGGAATGTTTCTATCAAAGTACTTCACCGATGTGCCTATTAAGACCCTCTCAAAGTTACATAATGGCCAAACCTTCTCAACACCCTTCCCTCCTTCTTCATCACCATTTTTGTCAGAAATGGCCTAGTACTTGCCCAACTTGGCAAACATCACAACCCACTCAAAAAAGCAGTCTCTCTGTCTGTCCCTCATTCTGTCTGTGTCATGTTCTGTATACAGGTTTGTCTGTTGGTACATTTTCTGTGTTGTACTGCTGTCTGTTCACCTATCTGTCTGTATTTCTGTGTGCCTGTCTGCCTGTTTATTTGCCTAAAAAATTGTCTGTCTATCTGTATGCCTAGAGCTGTGTCTCTCAGCATAATACATGAAACTGGCAGAGCTCAATTACAAATAAAAATGCAGTATCATAAAACTTAGTCTGACTAATAAACTGAAGGATTAAATAGCAATGCCACATAATACATACATCTATAATAGATAGATATCTATATACAGAGATATATATACCCAGTATATACGTACTAATCATAAATAATATAATATCAAACAGAGATCTATACATAAATAATATACATAATTATACAACACATAATATATATATATGTATATATATATAATTGTATATATGTATAGCAACTTGTACACAAATATATATTTTGGTATATATACATTACTTATTTATAAAAGCCATATAAATAAATACATTGTCAGTCAGATATATGCACATGCACACATACATCATGCACATATACATACATACATGCATAGACATCTACATAAACTCATGCACACCAATAAATATATATTACGATAGTGCTATACAAATTAGCTTGCCATTTCTTTAAAATAACACATAAATGAGATAAACATGAGAAAATAAGAAAAATTAATAAAAGTCTTGTACATATAGGCCTACCTTCTTCATCATGTAATCGATATACGTTACAGAATGTAACGTAAATCTTCACCATACCAATCAGAAGAAATCCACATCGACTTCAGCGTAACATTATTCCATATGCTTTCACGTACAAATCAACACGGATTTCGCAATCACAGTTTATATAATGCAATGTATCTTTACACCTTCATCGGTAAACACCAATATTGGCATCATTTCCTTGCGTTAAATCAGAATCCTAATCCGTGTAATGTAATTCTTATGCTTTCTATGACTACAAAGCGGTAATTCGTTACGCGTAGCAATTTATTGTGGTCCGCAAATCCTCAACTCCAACATGACAGTCATCAATTTATGCGACACAGCTTAACGTAACATGTACACTTCTTCTTCGATCCAGGATTGAGTGCTTCATATGTCAGTATTTCCTAGTCAGATGAAAGTGTCATGCGCTCACGACGCTCTCCTCAATACACCCTTGAAAGGAAACTCATGTCTAGAAGCAGCAGACACGAAAGTAAGCGGTCGCCGGTCACTATAGCAAAACGTGTATATATACTACATTTTGTGTGGCCAGTCGAAGTAGTCAAAAATACACATGGTTGGAAAACCCAAGGTTGAAATACCCCGGTTAATATCCCCGGTTAAATGTACATCAAAACATCCTGCTCAATATAATAATAATAATCTTTTCTTCATTGAAGCGCCTGACAAACTGCGCTGTACATTTACATGTTATGCAATTGAAACAACAAATGACAGTAGACATAAATCTTAACTACTAACAGAACAGACAGCCTGCAATACACCACCAAAGTCGTTTTCACCCAGTGAAAACAACTTTGGTACAAATAGCTCCAGGTTGAAACAACATCTTGCTCAAAACTGAAATAATATCCCACTGAAAATTCCCTCTGGTTGAAATGTTTCCCTTGGTCAAAATACCCTGGGCAAAATTAAACCCTTCTGTGGTGATCAGACACAAACTGTCCACTACCCTGCCACCTTTCAACCCCTTAATAACATGATCCTGGACAATATCTAGACAATTTTTATATGAGTAATGCATGGCATATACATACACATATCAGTATATATATATATAAAAATAATTGTCATATACTGCATATGTGTGCATGTGCTCGCGCGTGTGCATCCCATTAAATTTTATATATAGTATCAGTCAGCACACAGGCACAAAGATACACAGATATACAGAGGTGTTTTGACAGCAAGACAGACAGACAGTATGCAGACAATATGACAGACACAGAAAGCCCCTATTGTAAATAAGGAAAACAATATATACCAGCATAGGATTAAGCGGCCCTCCCAATGAACGGAAGATGAGCTGAAACTACAGCACCCCAGCGGGTAACACGAGACAGTCTCAGCAAATATTATTTACCATGAGTCACTTGTTTTTGGGGAAGGGTTCTCCTGCACCTCTCCCAGGATCCCAGAGTATTTCATTTGGGATTGCTAGCTCTGGCACATTTGACATGGGATTGGTGGCCAATTATTTGGTTCAAGATGGCCATTCTCAACTACGAAATGAGAATATTTTTCATAGGACCAACTTTTACTATAAAATGCAAATATTTGACTCAAATCATAAACGAAAACATCTTGCATGGGATGACCAGAATGTCTTAAATGAGAATACTTGGCTCATGATAGCCAGCTCTGTTATTCATATTAAAAGAGAACGAGGTTAACCACACTCAACACTTAAACCAGAGCATCTGAGAATATTTGGCAGGGGATGGTCAGCTCGCTTTCATTACAAGAGAATATTTGACACAGGATGGTGTGCTGCTGTGCCTTTTACTATTGACAAAGACGAGAATCAATCCCTCAGAGGGAAGTTGTTTTCACTAAGTTCTCTCCACAAATTTCACACTGATGAAATGAGACCAGGATTTCGGATGACAGGAGCAAACTAACGGCATTAAATAAATCATTAATAATTAAATTAATTAGTACTTTTTGTGTCTTTGGGACATGATGGAGGGCTGCATGATACAAGCCTAAGCTTTAATCAGTGATTGGAAAATTGATGAAAAATTTCGCAACATTTGACAAGTAACACCTGTTTGCAAAGGTAAATGTACATTAAATTTATTAAAATCTTCAAGGTAACAATTGTTGACAAAAGAAAATACGAAAATCAATCAAAAAGGTAACTTAGGAAAGACTTGATTATAAAAGTAAAGTTAACACTTGATATCAAAGGTACAGATAATGCTTGTTTACAAAGGTAAAGTTAACACTTGTTTCAATCTATACGTAAAATGAACACTTGTTCTCAAGGATAAAGGTAACACTTGATTATAAATGTAATGGTAATACCTGTCTGCATATAAAAGGTCAACAGCTTTTTTAATCACCTCTGCAGAAACTCATTAGAAACATGGTCCAGTATCAAGGTGGTCTTAGTCATGGTGGTGGTCACATATTTCTGATAAATTACATTACAATAATTATTTCTACAACACATAACAAAGCCACAATATTTACAGATCACAGTTCAAAAGGTCTGACCTCTGAATTACCATAAATTATGACACCAAACCAGGACCTAATTAACGAAAGGCATCTGTGAATCTGAAACTTCCAGACAGATGGCATGAGAACATACTCGACAATTTTGCCCAGTAATTGCTCAACAATGATTGTATGACACATGCCTACAATGTGACAGATTGATAGATATGCATCTCCATTTTTACTTTCTCTCTCTGGACCTCAAAACTTGGTGTAATGTGAAAATTGACAGGTAATTGTTGCAATGCACAACCAGATACATACTTTGCCCATGCACTGGATTACTGTTGGCGTATTTGTGCCTCAGCTGAATGACCTTTGAACCCTACGGTCACCTGTTTGAGGGATACAGTTGAAAAAGACGTATAATAAATGAGTGATTACCTTACCATACACTAATCTAAGACTCGAGGTTTCTTCACTGCCCAACAGAGAAATCGGTCATCAGTATATTCTATCTAATTCCAATCGGTCGCTACAGAAGCTAGAGGATTTCAGACTCAGCACACTACTACAAGATCATCTGGATTCAAAGCCGAAAGAGGGTGGGGTGTGGGCCTACGCGTAGGTCGTGACTTCGGCAAAGTCGTCGCAAAATTCGCAAAACACTTCGTAAAGTTCTTAAATCGTCGCAAGTCTCGTAACGAATAAAACATGAATAAAACGAACACAATTTTACAATAACTCACCTTCAAATAATTTATAATAATACGGCTTGTAAAAGAAAACCTATCAGCTCAATTTCAAGCAACGACATCAAGTCTCTGTGGGGCGTGTTCCAGTTCTTACAGTTGGCTGTGGATCGTTTAGCGCCAGGCATGTGGTGGGACTTTGCCAGTCAAAGGGAGAAGGGAATGCTCCAGTCTGTAATGAACAGATTGATCCGTCAGCGATACCTCCCAAGTGATAGCCCAACCTTTGAACAACTGTGCCTTAAAGCCGCCACCTGCCTGTTTTCGGCGGTCCTTGGAAACCCGGGCCATATTCTCCATAGGTTTCTTCCTCCAAAAATGCCGTTGTCCTATTAATTCCCTTCGACCCCGGTCACTTGACCGTGTTTTACCTCTATCTGACCATAATATGAACAAAAGTTAGAATGCTTTATTCATATTGACTATTGATTGTTTATTTTATATGATGTAATGTACACCGGAATGCGGATTGCAGCTGGTTCAATGAAGAATATACTTACTTACTTACTTAGGTTACTCATCAACTGCTTGCTCTAAGCAGATACTAATTATAATGGTAGTGTGAAATTTAGTCTAATAATAATTAGAGCGAAGCAAATAGGAGATGGAAATATTTCTTGTTAAGGCAACAGACACAAGCTTAATAAAAAGGATCAAGGCTAATTATAAACAGAAATTATTACTTTAATGTTAAAAAAATAATAATTTCATAATATTGCTATTGCCACCATTATCTAACGAGTTCTGGCTCATTCAAATAAAATGTTTGATATCATTTTGCTACAAATTAATGCTAGAATAAAGTTTTTGTTAGTAAACCATTTATCAGTATTTTCAGTTGTTTATCACCAAAGAAGTACGCCATTTCCGTTTTATTTTCCTGAGCAGGGCATGGATGATGGTGTTTACGAGTAGAGTAGGTTTTAATGATTAAATATTTTTATAATTAGTTGTCTGTTCAGTTAATTAGGAATCTAATATTGTATTAGTTTGAGTAATGTTCCTAGACTGTTAGCAAATATTAGATAGGTTAATTCCGAGCATTTGTAAGGAGACTAAGGACTTTGTAAGTGATGCGCTGTCATTGAAGTCGAGGGCAACGCACATCAGAAGGACATTTCCACATCGCCGTAAATATTACAAATTATTAAATTTTGCTTTCTAAAGTGAAATTTGAACCAAATTTTGAATGTATTGTTAAAACTGGATATCCAGTTGCGTGGCTGATAACAACCGCAATTCGCAACGTTTAAGCAAATCATTCTGCACGACCATTATTATTATTGCATGGACTTCCATAATAATAGTTTTCTTTACGTCAGATGAAAAATTAAAACTTAAAACCTAATTTGCAAAAACTAGGTTTTTTCACCCTTGTATTCTGCTTCAAGTGTAAATGTTTACAATTAATTTTCTTACCTTACTGCTTACAACTAGTAATAATTTTGTGGGTTTCAGCTGTACTTACATTAAAGAATATCAAGAAAATTTCTGAAGATGTCTGGTGCTTGGAGAGTGCTGTCTGACCTGGCTGGCCGTCACAAACTTCTCTCAGGCGTCTTGATATTTGGGGCAATTTACATCGCCACATATCCGCTTGGTACTCCACGTGTTCCAACGGCCAGTGAGCGTGCCGAGATGAGAAAACCCTCTTCTATGGAGTCGAAGTGACTTGACCGTGATCAAGCAATGCTTCTGTTACAAAATAGTGTGTGGACTGGTAGCAATGTTTCAGATGGGTAATACAACAGCCCTTTTGGTGACACACTCATCTAGTCCGTTCACCGATTTGCTGGGTCTGTAATCGAGTGATTGCATGTTTACACCTGTTAAGTGGACATTTGACAAGTTGCCGCAGAATTGCGACGAGCCTCAGATTCTGACTTTACTGACCTTGTATGCATAACAAGTGCATTAAATAAATTTCTAAAAAAATTAATAACAGGTGCCATATTCAGACTTTATGCACCTTACGTGCATAAAGTCTTATATATATATATATATTCGTTTAATGTGAATCAGGTTGACAAGCCGCAACCGGTTACAAGGTAAAGTGAAAAGAGATTAGTAATTAAAATTCTATAGGTTATTGTTTGTTCAGGGGTTATTTTTTGAGGACCCTAGCTAAATAAATTAAAAAATAAAATTGCCACGTCACATTTACTGAACTTGCAACATAACAAGTGCACTACATAAATAAATTAATAAAGAAATCAAAATAAATAGGTGCCATATGCTACTCTAATTTTTGCTCTGCTTAAATAGTGTGCGAGAAGGAAATAATGTGACCTTGGGAATGAAATTTTGAAGTTAGTATTTGATTGTGAAATCAAGAAATTGAACAATAGTGAGGAAATGACTGACCAGACGATACCAACAGTTTCGTTTGTCCATTGGTGTACTTTAACTTTGCAAATTTCACGTGTCCACTCCTTGGACTCCCACAATTTTTTTTAACTTTTCTTTAGTTTCAAAGAAGTCATTGAGATTTATCTAAGGCAAACTGAGACTTTATTATCATTATTATTTTATTAAGAACAACTGTAGTACACATTATTTAAATAATTATCATAAACACATATTACTTGTATGTTATTATTGGTTTTATAATCAATACTGTGGTGTATCGTTAATATTTCCGTTATTTTTAAATACAAAACGTAAAAATATTTGTTTTTTGATGCCGAATCATCTGTAAGAAATTTGCTATTTAAGATAACTGTAATATGGCAGCTTTTGTGTAAGGCAAGGCAACATAATCATTCAATTACAAATTACAAGCCTCTGTTGGTAACGGTATCAAGAAAAGGCCACTTTCTACTAGAAAATTCATAGCAAATATTAAAAAACCTGCAACACATATGCTAAAATGTATGCCAAAAAAGTTGTGCAGACGAAAATTGTGACAAAACTGACTGAAAATTTATGACAGATAAAGGGGTCGTTTGTAAAGGACGTTCGCAATCAAGAGGGAGGGAGGTGTCATCACGCCAACGTGGTCATCACCCCAACGTGGACAAAGGTAGGGCGGTTATGACCAGTGTGGATGACCGCATCTAAATTGTATACACAGTTTTTCAGTACAACCTGTGCCTTGAACACCAACTTCAGGCGGATGGTAGACAACTCTGTACTGCATTGGTAAATTATTAGTACTAATGTTCTATTGTAGACAGCTCAATAAGCATTTCATCAGCATGTGCAGGGACTGTTGAATAATAGTACAAAGAATGATGACATTAAACTGTGGATTCTAGTTAGGCATCCAATGAATGAGGACATTAAAATGTGGATACTAGTTTTAGTTAGGCATCCAAAAGCAGCAGAAAGAAAGTTATGACAAACTAGGGACTGCTTGAAATTAACAGTAAACGAGGGTGGACTCTATCCAAAATTCATAGTAAACAGCAGCACATTTTACACAAACTTTTATGGTAATCAAGACAAGCTACTACAAAATTCCTGGTAAATATAACTTACACATGCAGAATGCCACAGTACAGAAACTAAGTCTTCTACGTAACCAACATTGATATAGTTTCACTAGCAAAAATATTCCAGATCTGTTTACGTTCTGGGCATTTACCCAGCACACAAGCACACTTCTGTAGTGCCCATAGCCTAGAAAGTCATTGATACGATTTACTAGTAACAACTACAGAATCAGTTTAGACATGGCCTACGAATCAGTTGATGCTTTATGAGGTATGACAACAGCCAGCTTACTTTGGTCAACAAAAGCCCACAGTTAAGGTAATAATATCATTGTTCATTTATTACTGGCCTCTCTCAAATATACCCGAGAAGCAGATTAAGGTAGGCTAAAGTTACGTATTAATCTCGGGGGTTGATGTCAACTACAAAATAAAGATGCAGGCTAATAATTTAAAACTAATTTCTATGCCTAACTTCAACAATTATTGCATGCCTGAGGGATCGTTCATATTTCGGCTTAAAGAATGAAAATAGTGATACCATGATAATAATAATAACAATAATAGCCATTCCAGAAGATTTTTGATCCAAACAAATCCTAAGGGATCTTCTACCTTGCGTAAAATTAATAATAAACTTCTGGAGATGATGCAAAATTACAATTCAGTGCTTCTGTGCCATTGCCTTCCATGGAAGGTTTGCCTGCTCTCTGTCGGAACTTGGCGAGATGTATCTATTGCACATCGTTTCGTTTCATCTGGACATTTCTTAAATCCTAAAGATTTAAGTTTCAACCTTGAAATTAAAAAATAATAATAGACAACAATAGTAACTCGTTTCTTTCGTGAAAACATCAGCAATAGTCCTCGGAGGTAAGGTACTGTAAGACAAAATAATTATACACTGTTCACTTTCACTAAGACTGGCCAGGGAACGCTTTCTGGTGCATACATTGTGTAAAGGAGCTATACAATTTACTAAACGAAATAAAGATCGTTAATTGCATGCCTCTAACAGTGATTTGAAGGATGCTTAGGCAGAATCTCCTCATCACAGTGAGAATCCAAACACAGACTCAATAACAGAACGCCCTAACTCCATGGCCAGTTTATGTATGGGTAACTGCGCCGTAACGTGTTACGCCGCTATATGCTAATTTACAAGCAGGAGCATAGCGCTGCAGTAAATTATGTGCTTACACATTCTGATGCACTTGAAATTGGCACGTAATGCGTTACGCCACATAACTAGTGCGTGTCGACGGCATGTATCAGTACGTTTGTAAGCACTTGGTGTGGCAGTAACGTCATCTCTTCCGGAATGACAGTCTGCGGTATTGAGTCCACAGCGCCACCAAACTCTGATTTCTTCATGACGCCAAATTCCGGCACTTTCACACCGACTTCCAGCAGCTTTGTGACGCCAAATTCCGGCACGTTCGTGGCACCAAACTTCGGCGCCGCATCTTTGCTCGAGTCCATCTCGACCAAGAGACGCTGGTGCTTTCGTGCAGTTTGTGCCGTCGTTTGCGGTGGGGGCGGGAGGATCGCAAGGGCGGGGTTGCGGACGGCAGGGACCGCAGGACGGTATCGATCGCGGCCCATGACAGTGGACTCGACGCAGGTCGTGCTGGCCTGTTCAGAATCGTCGCGAGGCGTCATGGAGCTGTAGCCGAGATCACTGTCTGTGTTGGTCGGGCGGCGGTACGACGTGTTCATGAAGTACGGGTTGACGTTCGCAGCGGCCGCAGCTGCCGAGTTGTCAAAGGTTGACAAGACAATGTTGACGTAACCTGAAAAGTACAGAATGTTAAAAATTAGGTAGGTTAAGGTTGTGTGGGTGATCGCCATGATTATTAGCAGTAAGGTGCCATCAAAGCAGGCCACCCTGGCTTTGTTGCGTCGCTCCATCAGCTACCGACATTATGTCACAATCGTAAGGGCAGATAACAAAACAAGAAAAGATGCTCATGATCAATAAATCAATCAACCAAACATTTAAGAAATCGACCAATCAATCAATAAAATCCTTAAATAACTGATAAATAATCATTTAATCAGACTCAGTCAATCACAGACTCCCGTCAAACACAGATGCATTCAGTTCAGTCATTCAGCCCAGTCATTCAAAAAATCAATCAACCAACCATTCACATAACTAATAAACTAAATGAACAAATGATTCAATCAACTGTTCAATCAAACTCCTCCATGCAACTACCATTATGTAAGTCATCCAAGTCATCGAAGTCGTTCTCATTGTTGGAGTCACGTAGTTGTCCATCGGGGAGCGATGCTGTGTAGTGTCTCGAGTGCTGACAGACGCGGTGTCGGTGGCAGTATATGCCGAGAGCGAGCAACAGGAAGCCGCCCATGATGCCCCCTGCGACTGGGCCAACGGGCATACTCTTAAAGGTCACCGGGTCATCCTTCAGATGGTCTGTAAAATTAAATGAACTCGGCAGTCTAATCTAATTTCTTCCATAGCATCAATCAATGGTTGCTACAAGTTAAACCATATGTAGTAAAAAATTGTAATCTCTTGGTGAAGCTGGTTGAAATCTGATAGGCCAGGAAAACCACAAGAACTGTGAAGTATTTTATGCATGCATACTGAGCATTTTTATATGATCTGTTTAAATTCAATAAGTCAGGTAAACCAGCAGTTAAAACTCAGGCATGAATGGTCATCTAACACTAAGCATTTCAGTATCTTGGGTACGTAGACTATAAACATTTCAGCATTTCAAGCATGCAGAATAAGCTTTTCGGTAGTTCGAGTACGCAGCCTAGGTAAAGTAAGTTAAGTATTCTGACGATGCAGACAGTCTATTTTGAGTATGCAGTCAAGTACGCTTGGTATGAATGTTTAGTATGCAATTATCTGAATATAGAAATCAAGCACACACAAAACTGCTGGATCGGGTACTTACCACGATAGGGAATGTGGTCATTGTAGGGGGACCGTGCTCCCAGAATACCCCCAAAACACGTTCGCTGGGTGGAGCAGAATGCCTGCCTTGCTCGGGTGACACCGTCACCCTCAAGTTCGCACCATTCGCAATCGATGATGCCAATACAATCACTAGAAAACAATTTCAATCAACAGTAAAAAAAGTTCAACACATCAAATCTAGCTCCTTTCTCAAGTCAATTAATTACATCAGTAACTCAAGCAATCAAATAATTCTATAAAACAATCAATCGACCACTAAATCAACTGAACATCAATCTGTCGATCATCAACAAATCAGTAAATCAATCAATATATCAATCAAATCATTAAATCAATGATCAAGTAAACAAATAGGCTAATACACAAATAAAAAATTTGAAAATAAAGAAAGAATTAGTTGAAGCAAATAAGTGAAGTGACATAATAGATGGATACCTGCGTGTCATTTTCTGGGCACAGCTGGACTGGAAGCATTGAGGAAGAACTCGTCCAACTTCCAGCGAAACCTTGACTGCCTCCGTCTCCTCTGGAAATTTTGGACAACTGCCCTGACTATTAAACAAAAGACAACAATGCAGTGATTGCACAATTGCCCGAATTCAATTGATTTGGACTGATTGACTTGGGACTGGTTCTGAATGACTGATAGACAAAGCAGTAATAAAAACAGACAAGACTTCCACAAGATTGACTCAGCCTTCCACTCCCTAAGTGGCAACTGTAAACTGAGCAGCAGGACATATGGGTGGCTTGCAGGCTGCCATACAGTTAAATTCGACTCCTCTTAAACTTGTTATCATCTGTTGCTACTATATCGCGTAGTCTTACTTCGTACTTGTCAGTTTGAATTACTACACGAATATTATAAAAAAATTATATACTATAAAATTCAAATCGGTAACATTAAGACCAGACCTGTCATTGACCTCGACCACGGTTTCGCTGCACAGGTTCATGCGAAGGGCACACTCACAAGGACACTCGCATTCCGTCTGCTCCATACGGTGGCAGTTCAGACACAGACGATCGACCTTGATCGAAAGGAAAGCAACGAACCAATCACTCGATCAGCACAGCCCAGACAAGAAACGCCATGGATAACTCAAACCAATTCTATTTTGGTTATGTCCTAAAGTGGATTGCTGTTGGGCTGGTAATGGGTGAATCCTGGACATGGAGACAGGGCATTGCAGGATGTGCCATATGCTTACTTACTTCCCAGCTGATTCCTATATTTTTACTTCATGATGACAGAAACAAAGGACTTCTTCAGCGTCATTATACAAAGTCCTCTCTTCATATAAGAAAATTAACCTACATTGACTGATCAATCAACCACTGACACCAGTGAAAGATCAACAAGAGGAAATCAATGCTCAATCAACAGCATTCCAAAGAATCGAAAGATCCAAATCAGATCCAAAAAATTAAGTGATCAAACAAATCATCAGAAAGATCAACAGAAGTAGCACATGAAACACTGAATGCAAGTACCTAAAGGTTTCAATTCTATTTTGGTTATTTACAAAAATGTCCTAATATATTACAGCAAAATTGTTAACTTACCATGCTACAGGGACAGAATGCACGGATCATGTCACACGTCTGGTTGACAATTCCAAGAAAAGCATTTGTACCAAAGATCGGAGTTATCTACAGCAAAACAATTTCCGAAAACTTCTTAAAAACGTTCATACAAAAGTCTTGTATAATCTAATGTAATCAGATCAAATTTAATCTTAAATCTAAGAAGCTAATCTTTCAAGCACTTTGATATCTAACTGCATATTTTCCTGGCAGCTGACTATCTGCGCCTCAGATTCACATTTCGTGTGACATGTTAAAAAATTTAATAATATTACAGCAGATAAGATAAGTTTACCTGGTATCTAGCGCAATGTTCACCATGAACAAGGTTTGTTAAAATGCCATCGAGACTTGTGTTGAACTGGAAGAACAGAAATCAAGCAGTCATTAAATAAATACCCAAACACATGTAATACTAAATATCTGGGACAGTTTGGAAAAATTCAGATTCGCATGTCTGTGTGACTTCATGCTCATTAAAAATGTTCGTAATAATACAAATTTTCATAACACATCAGGTAAATAGTAAGTATGTAAGTAATCAGCTGCTGTATGTCAAATATTAAGTACCCAAGCTGACATACCTGGTAATACCGCTGTGTTGTCCGATCCATGAAGCTGTGACACGCTCGTTTTGTGACGAATCCACGATGGTTTAACATGTCATTTGTAACCAACGGCTCCTAATTGTAAAATAAATAATAATATTTGTGTTTATTGACAAGGTCACTGACAAACCGCAGTAACACTGAAAAACGACGGTACAAATTTCATGATCTTATTGAACAAATGTCTAAGCAACCTGTTAGCTCCCACGAATTTTACAGCTCCCCCTATGGAGTGGAAGGCTGAGTCGCCCTAGAGGGGCTACGGGTATCGAACTACGTCTTTCAAGATCTATTTGTTCTTCACACAATAGTATTACCATTTAATTATCCCCCAGTCAAAAAATGAAAACAGCCCTTAAGTGATTTTTAATTATTTTATTCATTTCTGAATGTTGATTTCCCCAATGAAATGACATTTTGGAATTTCTATAATTGCACCGTTTTTACCTATCACAAAATTATGTACAGGAGAAGAAGTATTGCAAATTTATACTTAGAATTTGACGCTGATGGCCAGCACATATTATTGGGGCACATTCATGAGAGCCTGACTAACTCCTACTCATGGCTTAAATCTGGCCTACGCGGGAGTAGCGGGTTAATTCGCTATTCATGAGACAGGCGCAACGCTCTACTCTGCGAATAAGGCTATTCCGACTCTGAGGTAGGAGTAAGTCCTCTATTCAAGCTTAAAGGCGATTAACAAAATGGCGGCCGTCGTTTTTCGTTGCATTCGACGACGTTTTAGACACCAATAAGTGTTTAAGAGAATCTGTAATTAACTCGTTTTATTCGCCAACGGCGACCTTTAAATTGCCTTTCATTTCGCCGTCACAAATGTTAAAATTTGACGAGATTTCTGATGTTGCATTCGAAGTGCCGCATCTTTCCGTTAGGCATTGATCTGTCCCAACATCACCGTAGCTCTTGCGCATGCGCGATCAACGATAACCACTCAAATATTGGGAAAACCCAGCGTAAGCGCACTTTACGCCCAGAGTAACTAATCGGCCTTCTACGCCTGTTTATGAATACTGACTACGAATAAGTTTTATTCAGAGAATAGTTATTCCCAGAGTAGGCGTTACACCCGGAGTAGCTTACTCCTGCCCCATGAATCCCGCCCCAGTGCCACAGAAGCAATGTGATTAGATTAGATTAGAAAAGTTGCTCTTGCCTTGTGTGTGATGTGTTTTTCTTCCAGAGGACCTCGATCATTCGGTTCAATCAATCCACGATGAGCGATCAAATATCCACGATCATCCATGATGAAACAACTGTTCACAAAAATCATCTTAGGGCTTAAATTAAGTAAAGGAAACGTACACAAACCTTTCTTACCCCATCACACAGAAGAAGAGCAGTCCCCTCAGAAACCTTTGAGAGGCAACCATGGGCAAAAAATTGTTAGCAACTTCATTTTCTTACCCTCGACATGTGAGGTGGTCAGCTGCCTCCTTGTGGTCTCCTTCAACCATGATCTGTACGACGTATGTAAGATATGCATCGTAAGCATGTATGTATGACATGAGACATACTTGAACCCCTAAGTACCTCACAAAAGTGCTATACATACACAATGCTGTACATTTACATGATGCTCACATATAACTGATCAAGTGTTTAACAAGGGTACAAAATGTAAGTTGAACTGGGTAAAAGGAAACACTATGTAAATGCACTGCAGCACTTTCCCATGAGTATCGTCAAACACAGGAGAAAGCATGATGACCTCTGAGTAAGCTTATTGAATAGGTGCTATATACATATTCGGAATGAATGAACATGACCTGTGATTTCGGAAAATGGTTTTGCTTAGGAGTGACGAATGATGTCTTGTGTATTATAATAAAGGCACCATAGAAGCTTAAATATTAGATAAGATTAAATAAATAGTTGCTTAGCAACATCAATTGATGCGTTGCACATTCCAACGGCACCACAGAAGCGCTACGGCCAGTTTAGATTACCGGATGCTTTCCTGTTCACAGATGGGAATTTGGTCGGTCAGCATTTTGTAGAAGTACTTGAAGGAGATGTCCATTCCCATCACGGCCGCTATGCGATCTGCAGGTCCGTGCAGAACTGCCGGTCTGTCATAAAGTAAACAAACATAGATTAATCGAAAGTCAAAAAATGCATTTATATGATGCCCAAATAAGATTTTGAATCTTCAAAATCTAGTCTGTCATAAAGTAAGCAAACATAGATTAATCGAAAGTAAGATGCCCACAAAGATTTCAAATCTTCAAAACCTTTCACTGCTGATTCCAGATCTCAGAACATCAAATAAAATGGAAATTGTATCCTATGTGAGTGTGAGCATTCCTAGAGGTGTACTTTCAATTATGATGATGCCACTAAATCAGCGAGTATTAAGACTTAGAAATTTAAGCAACAATTAACTCACTTTCCTTCGTAGATCGTGTGACTAATGGTCACTATGTAGCCAGCCCCACCTATGTCCAGGTACGGAGGGGTCAGGGTCACCTTTCCCGGATTCTCAAGAGCCCGCAAATACCTGTACATGGCACAAAAATGAGGAACAGTAATAACAGTAGCAGTCATTATTACAAACTTATTTAAGTCAAAAACGCTATTTAAGGTAACACGTTCACCTATACAAGTACTAACAATGCCTGATTTGTGTGGAAATCATTATGCCTATAAGCATTGTGACACGCAAAACCAAGCAGCCACCACTACTGCTATTCATAAAGAAATCAGTCCATTAATCAGACATGTAGAAATTAAAAGTTAAGCTCTCACATCCCATAGTGGAATGCAAGGATGCACTTATTTCTTTCTCTTTGGCACTCGAGCTGGAAATGGACGAACCCAAAGGCCACATATAGGAGCCAGTGAATCGCAGGACGTACTATTTATTTCCAAGCACGCGCTATTCTACTGCTTGGCAAGAGAGACAAAAACCTGCAAACGACCTGCCGAGAGTTGCTACGTGGAGTTCGCTCCACAGGTTAGAACCCACAATAATTAGATTATAGACCTAGCATGTCACACTTCTTGCAAGTAGGTGGGAGATTGTTATGTAATGATCACCTACCAGTGTCGCCTCGTAGGATCGTAATTCTTGCTGAGCAGAGTACCAGGAAACATCCGAAAGACACCGCTTGGGGTGGCAACATATCTACAGGCAAGATCAGTAAAATATTATTGATAACTTATTCTTATCATTATTATTACCATTATTATTATTATTGCTATTATTACTATTAACATTACTATTTCCAATCCAATCTAATAGCAATATATGTATAATGGAGAAAAAATTTTCAACACTACATTACATTTTAGAAGATTCGTCCTGATAATTCCAGAATAATTCAGAATCAACAGAGCTGTGCTGGAATCATTCTAACCTCCGTACAATGTACTCGCTGAGACTGCTCCTATGGTTCTGTCGCAACCAGTCAGAGTTGATCATTGAAGTTGCCGCAACATCAGTTCGGATGTGATCCTAAAAGGTAACAAGAAGCATTGTGCCAATTGATCAGCACACACAGAAAATCATTAAAACAATCAGTATAGGAGAAAATGACATGTCAATCAATCAATAAAACATATCAGTCAGTCAATCTTCCATTCATCCCGCCTATATCCATCCATCCATCCCTCCTTCATTTCACACTCTCACCATTCTGCTGTATTCATTCACTCACAGCACAATCGTATGCATATATATGATTCTATACTACCTATATAAGACGCTCTCCAAACCTATCCATCACACCCTAAACAAACTCAACTAACCAATTCATGCACGTATGCTCTACTATGCACGCATCTGTATGTATATATATCTAGAGCCTTTTAATGACCTCCTGAAGCCAACCTATGATCCCCTTTGCATGTATGGAAAACAATCAGATTTCTACCAGGCTTCTTCAATGGACAGATGTCTTGTAGATTATGACAATGGTATGTATTATGCAACAGAAATGGGAATCAAGTGGAGTGAGGCAGAGAAGGCCGCAAACAACCGCACAGAATGGAGAAATCTTGTCGACCAATGTTCTGGAAGGAACGGAAGGAGAGAGAGAGAGAGATGTATTATGCATTGTGACACATAATATAGCACATTCTTACGTATCTCACAAAAGCGCTTTCTCTGCGCTAGCCTATATGATGTTAAATGTCATTCACAACTAGACTGTCACATCAGGTAGCAAAACAATGCACAGTAAACTAGAAAAAGAGTCACCAATGACTGATCCATGCACAAACGTGGAGCCAACCTACGAGATTCACGCCGACATTTCACCAATGGCACGGATGTCCACAGTCTCTCGGACCAAGTTGCGTCCGATATAGTGATTATATTATTAGATTTGATTAGATCAGGGAATTCAACGCGGGCCACATGTGGCCCGCAGGCTGTTGATTGGCGGCCCGATGACCCCATGTAAATAAATATTTTGGTCTTATTTTATGCCTACTTAGCGGCTCAGCCCTACACAGGGCCTACTACTACATCATTGCATAATAATGATGTCTAAAACACCAAAAATTTATTGTTGTAGTTCTAATGATATAGTGTAGTCGTAGGCTACCTGTTTTTGAAAAACAATAAAAAATATGAAATAAACATTAAATTTTGTATTTCTGTCGAGCCTGTGAGGACAAACACTTGCGGTCCGCCGCATGCTTACCAACAGCTACAGTGGCCCGTGGGCCAAAAAAGGTTGGCCACCCTGGATTAGATTACAGGTGTATCTAGACATTTAAACAGCGCCTCTACTGAACTTCATGACCATCCATTGACAGAGGTACTCACAAGGATGCCAGGGTTGCTGATGAGGTTGGTGTTGTCATTGAGGAACGCGAGATATCCCTGGACCATGCGCTTCGTCTCATCCTGGATCAGATGCTCAAATGGGTGTATGAATGCGCTTGCCGACAGGAAAAACGTGCTCGTATCTATGGTAACAAAATCAAGGTAATTTTCTGTTGATTCCATCCATCCATTACCCACCCTAATTTATTATGCACCTTTTCAGCAGTAAGATATAAGGTAAGTTAATGGTAAGGTAAAGTAACTGCTAATTTATTACTAATAAAATGAAGATAAGATAACATTAATAAGCAGACAATATAAACATAAAATAAAGATAATATAAAGATAACGTTAAGGTGATTTAAAGATAATATACAGCTAATATAAAGACATCAAAGTAACATAGATAATAATAAAGGTAATATAGATAATCTACAGTTAAAATTAAAGTAAGGTAAGAAACTTGCTCATATATGTACAATTGTACATGCCTCTTAAGTGGTGCCATCAGCAAAAAATTTCATCTAACAAAACAATGTGAATTATTTTCTTCCTATTTTTTATTTATGCAGCTTTGCAAGCTGCCATCATGAAAACTATGATCAAAACTATGATCAGCACCACAATCATCTCGCAATTGTTCTGGCAAGACCTTGATCAAAACGCAAACCATTGTCATGATCATCTTACCAAATGTTGCCAACTGCTTCAGATGCATGCAGCTGTTGTCTGTTGGCAGGAGATCGAGCCGATGGTAGATAAGAAGCGGATCGTTCAAAGCTGAAAATGGCAAGAACATGGCGTAACAGCAAATTTAGGTATATAATTTACAATAAATAATAAAAATAAGTAAGTAAGTATGGTTTGCATTTGCAAATGCACAATGGGACAACAGTTACATAATGATGATGATAAAACATCGAAGTAATAATATTAATAATAAAAATGTAAACAGTTAAATTGCTAAATAGCACCAATGATGACGATGATGATCATAATAATGATGACAACAAGCATAAAACTATTAACAGTTAATGAATTGTTGTAATAACTTCAGCTTTTTTAATTATGGAGGAGGAATTGATATAATTTAACAACATCTCAAGTTTTTTAAACAACCAACAGCATAATAGTAGACAGGGAAATTGCATATATGAGATGCAGCTGTTTCAGATGCTTGTTTGATATTGATTGATTGATTGACTGATTGATCGATTTCATTGATAGATTCTCCACACACTTTTTAACATCTTGATCATGCCTGTTGCAGATAAAAAAAATAATAAAACAGCAATAATAATAATAATGATAATAATATTACACTAAATCTGATTCTTATTCCCACCAGTGCTTGGTTTTAGGTCTCGGCTCGTGTCCTGGAAAACTTTGAGAACAGCGATGAAGATGGTTCGGCCAGACTGGTCAAGTGAGATGTGTTGCCACAGGTAACTGACGGATACAGAGCCAGATGGATCTTGCAGGCCGTTGCTATGGATGGAAGAGGAGGTCATACTATTGTTGCTCGGAAACCGGATAACTACAGTCTCCTTGCCGATCGACTCACTTCAGCAGAAAAAGAACACATATTATTTTTAATACCTGAGGTGTATCTGGTCATTCAGTATTACAAAAAAATTTAACTGGAATGGTTATTCTGTGTTGATGCCAGTTAGGTATTTTAAATCTATAATTATGATTTTTTTACATTTGTATCAAAGTAAGTATGATCGTTTGGGATTTTATATGAGGTCCTCAGATTAAAGAATCACATCTCTTAAAGATTTTATATGGTGAAAACCATCGACCTATATTGAGTGGACACAGCATAGCACAGCGAAAGTTGTACGGTGAAGTGAAGCTTCCGGTTACTGAACATTTTGCCAGCCATGACGTCACAGGCAAGCAATAGCGCATGCGCAAAACCATTTACTTTCTGGAAAAATATAAGGTCAACCGTTCATAAACAAAAAGAATGGTGCCGTTAGCGATATCGATGTGTGTTTTAAATTTACTATGAACTAGTATCGAATAATACAATCAAATATTTTATAATATTTGGAGTCAAACTAGATCATAGCTATATCGCTAACTGTTTTTTGCTGTTTGTTTATGAGAATGTTGACCTATACAAAAGTAAATGTGCTAAGAGCGCATTGAGTTTCCTGTGACGTCATGTCTGGCAATAACGTCGCAGGCACGCAACCGGCTAGGCTTCAGTTTGAATCTCTTATGCTGTGTCCACTCAATATAGGTCGATGGTGAAAACAAACATTATTTGAAAAATACTAACATCACTTTTTCATGTCGTTAACATTACTATTATTAATCATTACCATGCTACAATCACTTTTTCATGTTGTTAACATTACTATTATTAATCATTACTGTATAATTAAATGTGATTATCGCATAATCTAGTCACAACTGACCAAAACCATCTTCACCCGTCACTACTACCAAGATAATTAATTACACTATATAAGTACTTAATATAAATATCTACTTTTAAACATTAATCTATGAAATATCAATTTACAAAATTCTACGAAATACAAATAATAAATTTTACAAAATGGAATCACTAATAAGTGAACACTTAAGAAGTTAATCAATAAATACCTGAGCATGCGTTTCTGTAGGTCTTCGAGTCCAGGAATATTTTCAAAATGAACAAGATGAGCAAACATCGGTTGGATCGAACTGAGGATCGGTCGATCAAGCGATGGGTGGACCATCACATAACCTGATCATAGAAGAATCTAATCTTAATCTAATCATATATATAATCTAATCTGAATCAAGGTAACTTCTATAGCATCAACTTATTGAAATTCCTATGTATCTTCAACTATTCACGAGAGACACTGTACAATGTTATTAACCTCACTATAACTATTATCATTCCAAATTTAATCTACCTTAATCAAATTTTAAATTAATCTAATTTAATTTAATTAACTTTTAATATATTTAATTTCTAACTTAATATACCTCTAATTTAATCTACCTTTAATTATACCTTTGTTCAGTTTAAGTAACCTTTACTCTAATTTACTATCAACATGATTCACTTTCATTTGATCATCCCTAAATTTAATTTAATCTACCTCTAATTTGAGCCGCCTTCAGCTTAAAATTGGCAATTTAACTTTTGGCTTGTCTTCTAACCTCGACTGTTGAGGACAATGGCATAGCTGTTGTCCTCAGTGTAGTACGTGGCCGGTTCAAGGACGTCCCCTGCATGAATGTCGATGCCAACAATACCAAATAGGTGACCGTCGTGCAGGCAAGGCCAAGTCAGAGTCACGATGGTACCTGAAAAATGCATATATCATGCATATGTATGGGGCACCATAGACAAATGATTTGTGGGGTACGGTAGCCGATAATAATAATAATAATAATAATAATAATAGTATTTGCTTATTAATTCAAACTGACAAGTATGCAGTACGATTGCAATTGCTCATGTGCTTCGGCAGAAACTCTGATTCAGCGTCCGCTGTAGTCGGGAGCGCCTCTGAGTAGAAATCTTGAAGGGGCGCTATAACAAGTGCTCATACATACATACATACGATAACATGATACAGTAGTAACAGATGATAACAAGTTTAACAGGAGTCGAATTTAACTGTATGGCACCCTCCAAGGCGCCCATCTGGCCTGCTGCTCATTTAAGTCACATCTAGGGAGTGGAAGGCTGAGTCAACCTTATGGGGCTAGCGGATATCAAACTTTTCCTGAACCAGTACATGCATGCTCTGCGTGCAAGGCTAGCATGCAGAGCTAGCTTTATTATTATTATTAATTAAATTTGTAACGAGCGCAGTTTCACACCGAAATGTGAATTTGAAGGCTAGCATTGATAACAAAAGAGGCAATCCTTGACCCACCTTTACCGACTTCATCCTTAACCGGGAGGCTCAAAGCTGGTTGGCTGTCGATCGGCCAATCAAACGGCTGGAAAATGTCGCCCAATATGGCACCGAGGTTGCGTGTTGACATTACAGACGTTGCTTTTCCACGCTTGAAAATAGCAATGACAAACCAATCAACCAATCATCTCACAGAAACCACTGTGGTTACCGGTAATCATCATCATCAACTTCCGCTATTCTCACAATCATCATAACATTATCATAATTATCATCACTGTCATCATCATCATTATCAGCAAGCACGTATGTATGCATGTATATATGTATGCGTGTACCTCACAAAACACCATCAGTTGCTATAATTATCACATAATCACCATCATAATTATCATATCAACATAATCACAACCACTGTCACATCATTGTCATCACATAATCACCATCATAATTATCATTACAGTACAAGTGGACTCATGATACTTTGTTTAGTCCCTCACCCGTACTGGAACCACGATCTCACGCTCGACAAGATACTTGGTGAAGTTCTGGTCAGCCACATCCTGCAGGAAGGTGCGTTCGTACATGACCGATTTCATCTCTGGGAACATACCAAACCAATTCATCAAACACAGATGCATAAGAGGTGAGGTATGTCCTATGGTTGGGTAAAAGAGAAACTTCATGTGTCATGGTTGGGTAAAAGAGCAACATACACAACGGTATAAGATCTTGCGTAAGGTATGCTGTGAGGTATGGTATAATGTCCACTATAAAACACACAGCACCAAGCATCACATAAAACATGGTAGAAGGTAAACTAAATGATATGCTGTAAAGGTATTGCATAAGAGTTATGGCACACGGCGTAGTTGGATAAAAACATTTACGATTGACTTCATCTATGAAAACAGACCATAACACTTCATCACACGCAATCATGTACACACGCAAGCACACACATAAGAAGGGGTACATGTAATAGTTATGTCAAAATGGAAAGTCAAAAGAAGGTAAGTTATCTATCAACCTACCATCGATTACAGCATATGTATTGATGAAGACACGCTGCGAGGTAAGAACATTCTCATCGTAAATCGTTGTGAGGACATCCTTGGCCTCAGCAAGCGTTGACAAGAGGCCACGACTTATGTAGGCAATGAGGACATCGTCTGAAAACAAAATCATTTCAAAGCATACAGTAAGGTACGGAATATTTAACATATTACATTGTCTTAATCTCCAGCCAAGTGTCTGCATATGTATAACATACAGAAATACATCTTATCTAGAACACCCTATTTTGCAAAACATCTTACCTTATATCTTACTATAAGCAGCAGATAAGAATAGTTAGGTGAAATATGGGAAAGTATAGCATAGTAAGGATCTAAACTGACCTAGTTTCACATGTCCTTGAACCGACCTAATTATGCAAGTCGTCCTTTCGTAAGTCCACGATACACCATTCTGCATAACCTTGACTAACCACCCAAAAGTCAGATAAAAGTTAAGAAGAGAAAATTACCTTGCTTCAAGCTGTCCTCTTCATCCTCGGACCTCAACAATGACCTTCGAATGAGGCCAAAGGCAGTGGAGAAGGCCAGCGAATGATTCATAGCAGCTGAAACAAATAAACATTAAATAAGTATGTTAGTGTATCAGTCAGTCAGTCAGCCAGCCAGCCAGAGGCAGCCACGGTTACGGTTCTTAAGTGTTAGGGACTTCCTTGTCTAAGCCTCTGCATATGAAAGCAGATATCCCATTCTCTTTCTTGGCACCTCATCTTTCAAAAGTGTACAGTCAATTTACTAATTTTATAACGGTAAAGTTCACCTAAAATAGGCAAAAGAATCAGAAAAAACCACTGAAAGAGGTAAGTCGTGGTTTAACTTGCAATGACCATCGATTGGTGCCATGTGTATTATGGTAACAACATTTTAGAAGCCATTGGATTAGATATGTGAAAGATTACTTGATTCCTTTTCAATAAGGTCGATGAACGCAACATGGAAGAGCTTCTTCTCATAGGAGAGGAAAGTCAGTCGGTCAAGAATGCAGCTGTCGTCACGCGAGAACCTCACATCCGAAGACACACTCATCACAGCCACCTGTTTCAAAAACAATTACAGTCATTACATTAAGTAATGAAAATAAAAGATACAAGGCATGCACAGTTAGTCTAGCAACATCGACGGGACAACTTAATCTAGGTCTTGGTAAAACTACTAAATGCACACATTCGATAAGGGGGTTTATTCAATTCAATTTTATTGATCCCAGTACACAGATACAAGTGTTGAACAACATAGTCATATAATCGAACAATCAATGATTAAAACAACACATTGAGCTAGTAAATAATGAGGGTTAATCAGGAACAATAGGCACACCAGACGGGACGAGTCCCGTTAGATAGGTATGGAGAAGGTAATACCAAATTCAGACAAATGCGGAAATGGGGTGGTAGAGGACATTTAGGTGGTAGAGGACATTTAGTAGGTCATGTTCTGCAGATGCCCTTTATGGATGACCCTTTTAAATTATGCACTACAACACAGTCATCAAGTTAGCAGACACGATGATTGCCTTACCCGATCACCTTCATTCAATGAATAGATAATGTGCTTGGCAATCGCCTTGGCAATCTTCAGCTGGGCTGCACTTAACGAACTCCCCTGATCAATGACGATCACAATGTTCTTCGATCGCTGGTAGATCGTTGAGTAGAACACTCCCCTACAAAAGAGTAACAATTCATCAAGTATTAGAACTAAAAAGTATCATTACTATTGCTGAACATTATTTGGTTCAATTTATTATTATGAACTTCACTCTGAAGCCAAGTCAGAAACAAATCATTATCATTATTATTTATTCAGCAGATATTATCACAATTTAAAAGGAAACTTCTGAAGAAATTACAGCATATATTGTATATTACACCTCCTTCTCATTATTTAGTTTAATATTATCCCAAACAATAACATTATTAATAATATTAATATCCAAATCAAATATTAACATAATTCAGGTATGGTAACATCGGTCTAACTTACGGTAACTGTCCTTTACCCTATTTTACCTTACCATTCCTACCCTACTTTGCCATCCTTTACTTGACCATACCATAGCATACCTTACCATACAGCCCTCCAGATAACTTACCTGTGTCTGAAGTCATGAACGTTTTTGCAGTCGGAGTACAGGAGGTTTGGAAAGTTGTGTGCTGGAAACTCATTGTGGATGCCGTCTGTGGACAGGAAGTACTGCCATTTGATGCTCTGAATGTACTGGACATTGTGCTGGAAGACTGGAAAGACAGCAACGACCAAGGTCAGATAGGAATCTAATAGTTGACTCAGATAGTGTCAAGTGGAGAAACTACAGTAGGGTTAACTAGGGTTACCAAAGGTAAACAACAGTTTAAGTTATGAACCTTGTTACATGATTGGTTAAGTAAGGAAACTAAAATTTAGGTCCAATAAGATAAAGTATAGATACGGAAAGAACAATATTGTTAAGTAAGGTTAATAAGCTTAGGTAACTTCCTTCATTTGCCTCAATCTTTCTCCCCTCTCTTTCTCAGCCTATTATCTAAATAGCATAAAGCAAAGGTGTCTAAAGCCGGCCCGCGTTTTTAGCCTGCCGACAATGTTTTTCTGGCCCGTGCAGCCTTGCCTAAAGATTTTTGTGACTGATAAAGAAGATTAAACTTAAGATTTTATAAGCCTAATTTGACTATTTGCATGCTTTAAAATGCACCATTTAAGATTTAGTGTTGCAAAAATTTTCTATGTATGGGTTCACCAAGCCCTCTCTTAGATCCCTACCCCATGTTACTCAGGTACCTTTGGCACCCTGGTCAGTGCCACTTGCTGGAAAATATTGCCACTGGTCCACCATTACAAAACTTTTGACACCCTTGGCATAAAGTAAATGAAAGTAAAGTTATATTCTGCAACTACTGATTCATTAAATGAGCATTTGAGCAAAAGTTGAAACCTTAGATGACAACTTTTTGCCAATCGACAATTGACACCTATGAATGAGAAATGGTCATAACGTTCAGTCTTTATAAGCCTCACCTTCAGTCAGGTTTCTGCCAGGATTGAAGACGTCTGCATGCAACAAGGTTGAAGGGAAAAGGTCACAGCTGAACTCCTGACTGACCTGGCACTGATAACTGTCATCCCACCTAAAATTGTCATTTTTATTAAAATGCTATAATAATAATGACAATAATAAGAATATGTTAAGGCCATAGGATCACAAGAACAATATTATTATCAATGATGATAGTTTGAAGACAATGATGCTGATGACAATACTAAGCAATGAAACACAATGCATTAGAATATGATATAATACAATATGCTGTACTACAATTTATTATCATCATCATCATCAATCATCATCATTATTATTACTGCTATTATTATAATTATCAGTATTATGTATTTGGTATGCTGGTTAATTATTGATGTATATAGCCTCTGATGAATCTTACTTGAGGTCAGCATTTGGAATATTGCAACATTCAAGGCGTTGTCCAGTTGCCTGGCGAAGATGCAACTGGTAGAGATTCTCGACTGTGATCTTACTCGTTCGTAGGACCTTAAGGTACTGACTCAGCTTCGTACCAAGATGCCTTGAAAGCTAACAACAGTAAACACAATAAGAACATCAACAGTAGTAACAAACAAGAACAATACGAATCCTAATACTGCTGACATTGCTGAGCTACAGCAATGCTAACAGTATTAGGTTCAGGTTCTCACACTCGTCAATTATTTCTAGAATTTAAGCTACTAAAAATTGAACAAATTAGGACGGCACAGATTGGTGAGTTTATGTATCATTATGAACACAATTCCTTACCAGTAATTTATAGACAACTGTTCCTGCGCGCCTCAGACATTCATTCCTACGCTACAAGAAGTTCTAAGTTATACCGAAAACCTTTTGCTAATACAAACACTCGGTTGTTCTCTATCGATTTGCTGGGGCTAACATTTGGAACAGTAAACCCTTATCTATTCGTTAAGTACCGACCAGGTCTGCACATCTTTAAGAAGAAACTACGTCTTTTTCTGATTCAACAAATTACTTGAATACCTTTTTTCATTGAGTGTGTTTAGTTAAGGTTTAGTTAAGTTATGTTAGTAATCTTCTATTAATTAAGCCATTTCCTGAATATAAAAAGTATTCCCATAACTATATGAACTGCTTGTCATGCGCCATTGTGACTTTATGTAATTCTCAATTACCAGGTGGCCCTATTAGGGGTCATTGCATAATTACGTAACGCCAAAAATGACCGTTTTGGACCCACCCACCCACCCTGTAACGCTTCGTAACGTTTCCCTAGACCCACCCACCCACCCTCCCCAGCGTTACGTAATTATTGGTAGCCTACGAAAAATCATTTTACATTTACTATGTGAAAGCCCACATAGGCCTAATTCATATTTTATAGCGAATTTTATATGGTATGTGAATTTGACAGTAGGCCTAAAAGGCCTTTACATAATTAAATGTTTTATTTATATAAACGACAGTCATGTTTGAAATGCAATTTTTTTTAACTTTTATGCTACGTTAAGAGTTAAAAGTTTTACACACTGCTGAAAAGTGTCATGGACTAAATTGCTTATCAATAATTAATCAAAAGTAAGATGAACTAATTATTTGCTTTCGTCTTAGCACTTCGATAATTATTAATACAAACATCACCCAGTTTTTGTCGGGCATCAATATTGAAATGTTTGAAATTCGTGTCCACGAAGTACAATATGCTTTAAAGTGGTTGTTCGAGGCAGGGAATCTAAGGAGAATTACCACGTTGTTCCGACGGTAAAACTATGAAAAATCCAAATAATTCGAACAGCGATTTCCAGTTTACACAAATGGAAGAACAGACATTGTTCACCTGAACTTCCGCTGGTGCCTGCTACCGGATCTTCTTCGGCTTCTTTGGCACCAGGTCCTGTCGGTATTGGATCCTTCGGCGGCAGTTTATTAAACACTAACTCAGTGTTGATTTCAATGGCACGAAGTTTGAACTTCGATCACATCGTGTCTAAGGTGTCATTCGATGTTAATTTAAAATTCATTTATAACTAAACTGTTGGTAAAAGCGTTACGTAACGTTCAGGTCGACCCACCCACCCACCCTCGTAACGTTTCGTAACGTTCTCAAGGACCCCACCCACCCACCCTGGAGCGTTACGTAATTATGCAATGACCCCTTAGCAAGATTCGTCATCCCTTCTGGGTCTCCCCATTGTCAACCAATACTACAGTAACTGCCATAATTGTATTATGTTGGTTCAGGAAAGAAACTGAACTGAATTGAATAGCCAAAGTCAATAACACGTAACTGTCAGTTTAACAACACTATCAATGACAGCAACAGCAAAGTCAATAAGAATGTTAGTCAGATTAGGTTAGATCAGAATATGTTGGATGGAACATTATTAGAATGGTATGGATTAGATAAGACTAGATTAAAATACCTCTGTGAGTTTGGCACTGTAGTCAGGGGATGAGTCAGAGTAGCCCAGCGAATCGAAAATACCCTGGAAAATGCAAGCAGAAATTTTGCAACATAAATCAATTGACACGAATTATTACATACAATATATATATATATATATATATATATATATATCAGCAACCTCTGTATGCAAGACTCATCAGAGGTGCTATTTACTTACTTACTTGCATACTTACTGACCTAACAACAGAAAATAAGAATCAAACAGAATGGTTTTCAAGATGCATTTACAGAAATGTGATGTTGATTAAGGACTTCAGCATTTACTGCAATATATGTTAACCTCTGTTTGCTTTACTATAGCCAAGAATCCACCACCGGTCTGCTTTGGCATTCCTCACTTCGAAGGACTGATCATTAAATTCTAGCAAAAACTCTAGGATTCTTGTGGCACCTTAGAAGTTATTAGACATACTACAAAGACGTGATAATATAAATTCACAAATGAACTGCACATATTTTGACAGCTACTTTGAAGGGAGGGGCTGTTACAGAGAATAACTGGTGAAGTTGTGGTTATTGTGTGATATATAAAATGTACGAAAGACCAAGGAGTTCATGTCATAGGGTGCTAGGCAATTTATTCCACAAGGTTGGACTAGCCACAGTGATGCAACGTTGGTGCAAACGATTCTGTATATTACACATATTTTCAATCTACAGTTGTTTATGTTCAGTGCTTTTCACAAGTCCTAAAAAGGTGCTATATAAATTGTCTTGCATATGTATACCGGTACACAATTTCATAATCGTACAGCAAGGCAATGTTTGGAAACATAAGGTAAGAAATGGTATTAAAGGGTGGAGCAAGGCAATGTAATATAAAGAAAGATATTAAATGCAAATTCAGGAAGATTAGCTAGTAAGGCGTTATAAGGTAAGGCGTTATAAGGTAAGGCGTTATAAGGTAAGGCATTATAATTTTAAGGTAAGGCGTTATAAGGTAAGGCATGATAAGGTAAGGCATTATAAGGCAAGGCATTGTAAGGCATTTTAAGGTAAGGCATGCCATGGTAAGGTAAACATGACAAGGTAAGGCATGACAAGGTAAGGCATGATAAGGCAAGGCATTGTAAAGCATTTTAAGGTAAGGCATGCCTGGCATGGTAAAGCATGACAAGGTAAGGCATGACAAGGTAAGGCATGATAAGGCAAGGCAAGGTAAGGCATGGTAAGGTAAGACATGGCAATGGTAAGGCATGACAAGGTAAGGCATGATAAGGCAAGGCATGGTAAGGCAAGGCATGGTAAGGCAAGGCATGGTAAGCATGGTAAGGTGAGGTATGATAAGGTAAGGGATGATAAGGTAAGGCATAACAAGGTAAGGCATGGTAAGGCATGACAAGGTAAGGCATGGTAAGGTAAGGCATGACAAGGTACGGGTTGACAAGGTAAGGCATAGCATGATAAAGTAAGGCATGATAAGGTAAAGTAAGGGCAAGGCAAGCTATTTTCAGTAAGTTCAGGTGAAGTAAGCCAAGTTAAGATTAAAAACATAAAGCAAACAAAAGGCAACATACAGGTGGCAAAGAGTAAAGCGAGGCAAAGGCAAAGAAAGGTGATGAAAGTCAGGACCACATATAGAGACAGTCATACACAGGCAGACTGCAAAACAGACAGTTTTCTATGCAGATAGACCAATCAAAGCCAACCGACTGACAGATGCACTGGCACAGAGAAAGGTCTTTCTGGCTGGCCGTAACTGGTAGGTCAGCGGCGGCGGCGGCCTAATGGAGGTCATAAAGCGATAAACATTAAAGGAAAGAGACTCGTAAAACCATTAGCAAACTAATAAGACGTCAAGCCCTGTACACAACCTCTGCCTGTGTATGCGCAGCTGTCTCCCTGCATGCCTGCCTGTCTGTGTCCATCTGACTGCTTGTATGTGTGTACGTGTTCATGCATCCGTCTGCATGTGTAACTGCCTGTTGTAGCTGTCTGTCAGCCTGCCAGACTGACTGTCGATCTGCATACTTGTGTGTACATATGTATGTGCAATTATGTATGTATGTATGCTGAAGTACGTACTTATGTATGCAAGTGAGCGAGCAAGTGAGCCAGTGATAGAACGAGTGTGGGAGCAACTCAATAATCGACATATGAGTCAATCTGTAAGTCAGTTGATAAGTCAGTCAGTCAGTCAGTCAGTCAGTGAGTAAGTCAGTTTGTAAGCCAGCCTGCCTTTATATCTAACTAACCAAACAACCAGCAAAGCCAGCCGCGAGCCATAATAACAAAACCGTGAGTGAAGCTGCAAGCACTGTAATAAGCACACACATCCATCTTCGAAGATCTGCCTTTGAAATTGGAATCTGTTTATTGTTCTGTCTGACAGCTGCACACTCCACTCAGCTCTCACACCACCAGACACTAACATGGCTGACATGCTAACAAACTAATGCCTAGAAACTGCAGACACTATTAGTCCAGGAGCTTATAGACACCATTTGTCTGGTTAAATCAAGTACAGCCATCATGACCTACTTAAGAGCAATGCCTGGAGACAAAAGACACCACCACTGCCCTACATGTGGTAGTGCCAGTCGCAAGCCTGGAGAAAGGCGACACCAATCATCTTTGTTATGACACAGTGGCGTTAAGCAGCAACTAAGACAAAAGACACTAAAGTATCCAGAAAGTTCATGAACATCAGTTGTCTGGCAACAAACCACAGTCACTGTGACCTTTCGCCAAAAGCTGTAATGTGGCTTTCAAAGTAAATGACAGACAAGACTGTCGGACAGTAGATACATTCTAGCCACAACAGTGATGCTGTCACTAGACATGACTGTAGCCATGGTTTACAACTAGACATTACTTTTAAGAGAGTATGATGCTTCAGGATAAGCATCTGATAGCAATTGGCCCTCTTCCTCGAACAGCAAGAGCGCAGAGTGCACTACCAGACAGACACATGGACAAGGACACACACACACACACACACACACACATACACACACACACACATGCAAAGACAGAAGCCATAACTCCAGAGTAAATAAATAGCCAGAAATACCAACAAGAAGCAGACTGGAAGGGAATGAATGAACAGATGAATGATTGAATGAATTAAGAATTGAAGGAATAAATCAATGAAGGAGAGGTGTATATGTAAGCATCAGTGAATGAAAGATTCAATAAATGGATGAGCTAAGGAACACACTGACGTTTTTGGCTGACTGCCCGACTTAAATAAACTAACAGCCAGAGCCAGACAAACAGACAAAGAAACACACACACACATAGAATGACAGATTAACACAAGCCTTTAATGTGAAAGGGCAATTGCAAACAAGGCACCCCCCCCCCTCTGACTTCAAGTCATTCTTCAGCTTCTCTTTTAAAAATGCCTGCTAAGAACAGACAATAACGCTGGCAGAAATTAACAGCCCATAGAGCCTTAGAGTGCTCCTAGTCTCTAACCGCATGCGTTTTAATTAACAACTATAATTAATGGTAGCTGTAATGGCCACAGTAGTGCATGGTTAGGCTGCAGTGATTACTTTACTACCAGACAATTGATATCCATTCACAGTTCTCGCTACATTAGTGTCTGTTATTTTCAGACAGTACTTTTAATATTGCATAACCACACTGATTGTGCTATATTACTAGACAACTGGTGTCTATGAGCACTCTGGATACATTCACAATTGTAAATTGCAATAACAAAATATGTATAGAATCACAAGTAGATAGCTACTTCAAGGGTGCTTTACAATATCAGTTGTCAGCTTAAGTTCAATAGAATGAGTTAGATAGAATTTCGAGTGTCTTTTCAAAGTATAAACACTCTCGGCCTTCTGAACAGATACCAGAATACCGTTGCATACAGCTGTCTTCCGTTCCATACATTACTTCCAAGAATGCAGCTTCCCAAATTTTTTACTAGGTAATTTGGAACTCTGTGCCCAACTGATGAGATGAGAACAGAAGCACTCTGTACTTGGGCTCCACTAGATCAAAGAAAGCCAGCCAGTCAACACCTTAGGGCAGGTGCTACAGTGGGCACGTGCAGTCCAGAGCCGAGGTGCATTCTTCAGTGTGTGTGTCTGTATGTACAGTCATAGTAGCCTCTACTCCACCAGGTACGAATTTTAATACCCGGAGAGACAAGAAGGAACAAACCAATGGAACTGTCTGTCTGTCAGTCTGTCTGTCTCCACCCTTGACCTCCCTCCTACTCCTCTTCTGTACCTCTCTTTCTGTCTGTCTCTCTATCTCTCAATCTGTCTGTTTGTCTCCCTCCCTCCTTTTCAGTATCGGTCTCTCTGACTAGACTCATCAACGTCCTGCATCACAGGAGACAAGACATTTAATTTGGGAATGGAATCCATTCCTTATCTTATCCATCAGCGTGGAATGCAATATACTTACATAAAAACAGACATTTGCATTCTTTAATGACCTCTCATAAACAGCCTGATGAGGAAAAGGATTGAAGATGATAACGAGTAAGGACAACACAGATGATCATTGATAATAATGACAATGAAGGACAATGATGAAAACCGTTATGAAATCTTAGAAGCAATATATTAATCACTGAAATTTCCAATAGCATATCAAACCTGCATTGCACATTCTGATAATGTACAATGCAGTAGTGCCTTTGTAAAGTTCTTGTAAGGCACTATATAAATGGTCATATACATACATACATAAATACACACATAATAGCACTAGACAATCGGTGGTTTTGATCGGAAGAACAGGAGTCCCTTAAGCACAGCCCAGAAGCAGCATGAAGTATTAGTGATATATTGTATTGTATTGTATTGTATTGTATTTGAACACTTGTTATAGCGCCCAACCAGATTTCCCATTCAGAGGCGCTCCCGACTACTGCACGAACGCTGAATCGGAGTTTCACGCCGAAGCGCATGAGCAATGCGTGAAGGACTTGCCCAGGGTCCCTACGCATTTGCGAACCCGCAACCCTCCAGCTGCAAGGCACCGAGCATACCCCTACACCACCTCCCAGTTGTATTGTGATGTGTTGTATTGTGTGTTGTATTGTACTCCACGTTTATATGCGAGAGCCACCCGCAGTAAAGATCCGAGAAATTAATCTCTGATAATGGACCGCACGAACCCGGGCGCCGGCGCGGAGAGCGGGCACCAACCCACTCGGCCACTCAGGATCCTAATTATATGAGGCAACAGCATGAAGTACTTGTAACATATGAGGGTGGTTGACCAGTCCTCTCCCGCATTGCTTGATCTTCCCAATGACAGTGTACGAGTATATCAGTGTTCTCATTTCATAGCCGAGTATGCTGAGGTACTAGACTATCACCTCTGTTGGATTTCAATCAGGCTTCTTCACAACACTGTGGTTTCTCTTTAAGTCACTATCAATTGATGCCTTGTGTGTTAAGATAATGGCAAGATAAAAAATCACAGTAAAATATCATTTAAGTACCAGCTTTAGCTTCAGGTAGTGGTGGAATGATTGGTTTTGTTATTATGCACACACGTTATTTATTCATGTTTCTTCCTAATTAATTTTGTCTCTGATTGTTTTGTGCTTATTTTACATACACTATTATATTCTGGTGTGTGAGAACTATGCAGGTTAACGTTGAAATTAGCTTGTGACGCTTAAAAGATATGCTATAATGGTTGAATAATAGGCGATGCTAAAACGATATTTTAGCTAAATCAGAGCATCAGCCTAGATTAGACCATTCAATTCTGACTAAAAATCTGTTACAGATTACAATTTCTGACTTTGTTTTCACTTAAAATGGCAATATTCATTACGATAACCACAAGACTGATCTCATTCGATTTGGTAGATGTTATCTTATTCAAACGCGGCGCTATATAAATCTGCGATTATATATTCACTCGATAACCAACCTGCATCGTTGTAATTCCAATTTCTTCATTGCTTAGCCGTCGTAAACGCACGGCGAACTTTCTCGCCTCGTCCCTTAGTCGAATTCCGCCGAGCTTCAAGGGGTCTGGGTCCTCCTGGGTCGTGTCGAAGGGGAACGGAGCGCTGTCGACATCAGACGACAGTAGGGCAGGGTTGTTAAACCGAACAAAAGACGGTAAACCCTCCGTACCGACGAAGCTCGAGTTCATCACGGATTTGGCCCCACCGAACACGACGATTAGGACCATAACCGTCTGCAAACTGACCTCGTGTGTCATTGCACTGACGCCTTTACGTGAAGCTAACAGTAACGATAATATACGGCCCTACGAAAAGCAGCGCTATAAAAATGCGCCCGTTTCAGTCAAACAAAGGTTAAGTTCTTCCGAGGCCATCGTAAAATGCGATCGTCATTCGAAAAAGTTTACAGTCGTATAGAAACGATTAAGGCGATAATATAGAGAATTTTATTAAGTGTTCAGCGATGTGGAATAACAGACATTTTGTTCATTTACGATAAACTCTCCAAAACTGGATCGAGTCAAATAACCACCGAGGTATCTGCAATAGATTGCTACCACAGAGTACATATTTAAATGATGGGCTGTACAACATACTGACGTCATTTACACGCTGGGCTCTTGCTACAGGTGCCCAATCGCTAGATCATGGCATTAACATTTAACATTTTATCTGAGACGGCTCCGAGCCATCAGGAGATCAGCAGCCTCCGAGCCTCTTTTATCACTATTGTTCACACTTTTGTCTGCAGCCGCATTATTTTATTATTCCACAGTTTTACGTTGTCTTATGACATCAAAGGTCGTTGACGACTAATTTGATAACTGCAACTCATTATATACTGGTCTTCAGAAAGTACGACCGTCACTCCTCCAATCGGTCTTGAACTCCGCTGCCAGTATACTTTGCCCCTCTGACCCTTTGGAAACCGGACTCAAACCTCCTTCGGACTACCCTTTGCATCACCCCTCTGACTCGACGCAGTGCTCGTGAATAAGCTGGTGCCTACGCTTGGCTTCCGAGTGGCGCCTTAGCAGTTTGGACAAAGATGTTAGAGCCGTAGGCTAAGATATGACACTTCCTATCTCCTCTGTGTATTCGGTTTGGATGGTGGTCAAAGTACATAAACCCGTGGCGCCTCTAGCGACTGGCATGAAGACTTCTTAGCAATGATAGACGCGGCATATCACTACAACAAATACTGAATAATTGTAGCAGCCTTAAACTAACACATTTAAACAGTATATTAAATATTATAGTAATAATGAATAAAAATTATATAGTAATGTGTTTTATTATAAGTTTTATGCTTATAACGCGTGCTGGCGGTGCTGCATTTACGGACACTTCGACAATGCAAACGCTACGTCGTGCCTTTAGTGGTTGCACCATCCATTTCGAAAGGCATAACCTACCAATAGATCTGAGCATCCTTGCAATCCATTCATTCATTACTTGAATTTGTATAGCGCCTCTTCAAGGGAACTACTCAGAGGCGCTCCCAACCCCAGCACGGCCGAATAGGACCAATTAAAGTTGAGAGAGGAATGCCTGAGAATGGATTATAGAAAGGAAGCGGAGTGTCAGAGGGACCCCATTCCAGGTCGATGGGCCAGCCACAGAGAAGGCACGGACTAAACTAAAATACATAATTTGTTCAATCACGGACTTTGCAGGACCCTTCACAAGCACTTGAAAATTGTTCTTTTGCTGAGGTTGGACTTGATGTGCCTCTGATTAGATAGCTTTGAGGGGTGCAGTATGAATGCTTCACATGAACCCGTAGTGTAACCGATTGGCTAGAATTACTAGAGGAAATAAAAATAATATATTTTCATTGTAAATAAAGATCATTCAGTTCATATACACTACGGCTAATAACACAGCACAACGCGCTCTCGTGCAGACTTGTTTTGTTAAAGCGCATTATAAATTTCAATTGTATTGTATTACATAATTCAAATATACATATTTACATATTCACATTGAACTACATGCATGCAGTTGACCAGTATTACACAGTTTCACATAATATTTATTACCTTAATCATTAGTAAAGAAACATTGTCAACAATTACGACTCAAAAGTCCATTTCCATGACCAAAGGTTCATTCACAGTTTATATAATTCAAAAACATATTTACAATTAACATAATTATAATATTTATGATCCCCAAATTTATGTGCAGAGAAGAAATCTAAGTTCTTGTTAACATCTCGATTAAACCAGGACTGCATAGAGAATTTTTTCCAACGATCCATGGTTGTGGAGGACACAGGGACAATCCTGATGTCACACAATTTCGTTCCAGTTTTAGATATATCGCTGTCACTAAGCTGTTTGTTGATAATTCTGGACGTAGGCCTAATTGTGAAAATGATTTAGATAATGTGCTTCTGGATATATCGTCATTGTCAAATCTGTTGAAATCCAGGTCACATGAAGATAAACGTTGTGTGTCCACTTCAACGCTTGTGCAGTCCAGATCTGAACGCCGTTTGTTAACTCTCCACTTCTTACACCTGTTCTCACATAATAAAACAATAACAGAATATGACTAAGCAATTCGTATCAGAGAATTTTGCAGTGCATGTTATAAGCAAATTTATTTATGTACGGTCCGTATGTAGACACAGTAACCGCCTGGATGAGGATCGAACCCGTATTCTCCACGTTACAGGTTGACCACTCTAACCAGTCAGCCACATTAGCAGCTCTGACTGAATTTAGTGTGGTGTGGCACGTGGGTGCCCAATATGGTGCCTTTTGTGCAGCGGATTTACAGTCTCCAACACAGACAACCCAAACCTCAAAATTATGATTATTTAGTACAATGGTCAAAATTGGTCATTCAGAATCAGAAGCCAACCACTGAGAAGTTACTAGTCAATCTTAGAATCTCTTTGCTAGTCCGATGACACAGGCAGTGAAGGGACACAAAAAATATAATTGCAACTGTTGGGCCCCTAAGTGGTGGTGGCCTCTGAGCTGGCGCCCATGTTGACCATGCTCAAATCCGGTCCTGATAATCAGGCATAACAATATACAGCCAACAACGATGCGGTGTCTAAACAAATTGGAACATAAAGTTACATTTTAAGCTTGCATCAGAATTAAGCATTTGATCACTGCACAAACATCACTCTAGCAACGCAAAGTTTCACCCTGGAGTTTTGTTAGTATTTTTATAGCTTCCGAAAAATCGTTTTCCGATAATTTATTCGAGCGGACCGAGTCCTGAGAAGTGTGTCAAGTAGCCTATTATCACCGACAGCAGTCGTCAAACATTTATTAAAACAATTTAAAGGTTACTTTATACATACCTTGCGGCATCTTTCGGAAATCTAAATAGTGAAATATTTTGAGAATTGTACGTGCCTACGCTACAATTAATTGCAGCACAACAATTCCCTCCTCGCTTCGAAGCCATGTTGGCAATGTTGATAACGTGAGTGGCCAAACCCTTTCGGAAGGTGGCGCCACACATCCCAAGGTAGGTGAGGTGTACATTCAGATGCATGGAGTGTCATATCTTAGCCTACGGCTCTAACATCTTTGGTTTGGATATTACGATTACGAGTGTTGACGAGTGAGCAACGTTTCGAAAGTATTGAAATCGGATGAGTTGATACGATCACTACCGATTGAACAATTTCCTAGTTCGATCCTACCTGTTTTAGCAATTTCTCTGATCTTCCAGACTTCCATCCTATCTATTCGCCACAGGTGGGGTGAAGGCTAAGCATAGTCAGGGACGTCATTTGGGGCAGGGCATTTGTCCCTCAATTTCGTGGGGAAATCAACTATTTCTATGTATATCTGATTCAGTGCATTTGATGAAATTTATACATCTTTACTCTAGTTGATTGTGTGTAAGCTGGCGCCCATGTCTTGCCTTCTTTGCTTTCGACGGGACTCACTGTAGAATTTCACTTGCATAACGGTTTTCTTAGCCTATAGCTAATGTAAGAGCTATGAAAATTCCTACATTAGCCCCTCGTGTAACTTTGAATAGTGTTTAATAGATATTTCGTGTGACATTTTATGGTCAGAAGACGTGCTCAAGGTCTATGCTCGCTTCTCGTCGATGGTTACGACGTGGAGGCCATAATAAACAAAGATGGCGGGTGACGGAGGTATTCCTATGAAAGATGTCGTGCGAATCGTATGTCTCTGTTTGGCCTGGTACGTGGCTAGTTCGGCCAACGGGGTCGTCGGAAAGATAGTCCTCAGCGACTTTCCCTACCCCATGACGGTCAGCATGGTTCAGCTTCTGTCGATCACGCTCTACTTGATGCCGGTACTCTGGGTGTGGAAGGTACCTTCGGCGAAGCCCAGCGAGATACCTTTGAAGTACTGGTTCCAGATGATCCTGCCGCTCGCCTTTGGAAAGTTCTTCTCTTCCGTGTCGTCGCATGTCAGCATCTGGAAAGTACCAGTTTCCTACGCACACACCGGTACTTAATCGTTGAATTAATTTGTGTAATTATTATTTTATTAACTTTTTGTGGCTGATACGGAAGCGGTCTCTTGGTCGGATTCAGTGCAAGCCCTAAACCAGAACGGCTTAGGCTGTAGAACTGTGTAAAGTTGTTTTATATAACTCAATATTACTGTAAAATGACAGTCATCTGTTTTGTTTTCTTCTTTGCATAAATCAAAGGAATAAAATAAATGCCTTGTTTTTCTTGTAGTGAAGGCAACCATGCCTTTCTTCACAGTTCTTCTGTCTAGAGTGATCATGGGTGAAAGACAGACCAGTCGGGTAACTATTTTGCCAAATGATACCAGGCCAAATTCAGCATTTCAAGCATATTTAAGTGGATGTAAATGTCATGTCATGTAAGTGTAAAGTCAGAAGAATCACAGACAATGAGCTAACCCCAGAGTCAACCATTAGGATTAAGTATTGCGCTGTGATTTGCTTGGCCTCAGTGTATCTGGAATTTCACACAGAAGAGCAGTACCTTTAGCTGAATCAAAGAGTAGCCATGAGTGTGAAGTGCTAACAGCTGCACTTAACTTCGGCACAAGCAGGTGGGTGGTCAGTTCACACCATCTCATCCAAACCCCCACCAATGTACAATCAATGTACTTATTTTTTGTAGTGTTTGCTAGGAAACGCAGATGGAACAGAAACATCTCTCTGTCGTGACTGACTGTAATGTCAATTAATGTAATATGTAATTAATTAATCTATGTGTTAGGCTAGTGCAGAGTAAAAATGCTGTTAATTTAATGCTACAGTAATGTAATTAGTCTGTAATGTTATGTAATGTGTGATGTAACTGTAACAAAGTGAACCATAAAAATACGGGCTTGAAACTTAAATGTAGTATAATGTAATGGCAAATTTTACTGTATAGTATTATTATAATTTATGGTATTAAATTATAAAATGGTAAAATGACATTTTTTGTACTTTTTCATGCTAATTCACATTTCTGAGCAATTAACTAAATCTGTTAATAGTTTCATCTTTTTCTTGATCCATTTTAGGTGTACATGTCTCTAGTTCCGATTGTCAGTGGCGTCGTGATTGCTTCGATTACAGAGTTGTCGTTCGATGTCATTGGTCTTATCAGTGCACTCATAGCCACAATTGGTTTTGCGATACAAAATATATTCTCTAAAAAGGTGATCTTGTCTTATCTAATGTGATCTGATCTAATCTAACATGGAGACACAGTGATACAAAACATTAAAAAATCTCTGAAGAAGTTATCTAGTTTAACTTAATCATATGTAATCTCGTTGTGCTGTAATCTAATCCGAAAATACGCAGTACAGTAGAACACATGCTGTAATAAGTAATGTAGTCTATTGTTATCTAATTTAATCTGTTCTAATGTAATCTATTCTAATCTTATTTTATCTGAAGACTTCTGTATGTATAGGACGGAGGTGGCAACATATGGCCCGCAGGCCAGGCCTCTGGGGACCTTTGAACCGGCCGCTGACATGTCTTTCATATTAGCATTTTACCTGGCACTTGGGAACCTTTTATCTGTTTTATGTATTTTTAAAACTGAATAAACTTAAAACATATTTTGTATTTTATTGCAGTGTAGGACTGTAGGTATTAGGATAATTTGCTTTTCGTTATAAAAATTATCTTCATTTTAAAAGTTATTCTGCAATATTTAGTTTGAATAAAATTAATAATTGTCTCATTTTATGGGGCCAATGAACCTCCAAAAACTAGTCCACGATTGGCATACGGCCCTTAGCTGCCCTTAAAATGTTAGGGCGGCCCTCTGTTAAAAGAAGTTGCCCATGTCTGGGGATCAAAATGAGTCGGACAATTTACATTCCTGGAAAACAGCAGAATATGATCGATGTCACTTTTTCTTATTTTCAGATTTTAATGAAAATGGGTGAAAAAAATTGATTTCTACATTTGATGAAATTCATTGTTTTAATATTTTGTACAGAGAATACTTTTATTTTTTGTGATTATATATTAAAATAAATGAAAAAATTTTACCTAATCATTCGTAACTTTGTCAAAAAATAAGGTAGAACCAAACTTTTGGTGTCATTTTAAAGCAAAAAATGTGGTCTTTAAGAATATGTAAAATACTCATATTCTAAAATTTCCGACATGCGACTCATTTCGATCCCTTGGGTCACATTGGACTTCGATAGGATTCTAGTATTTGTAAATTTGCCTTTTACCTCTGTGTCCATAATTCAAATCCACAAGCCTTGTGATGTGGAATTGGTGATAATATGAGGAATGGGTTGTCTTGGTTGTTGGATAGGTTTTGTGCTTGCACATGAGCCAAAATATTAAAACCAATTGTTGATAGTGTATTCTCTTGTTTCTTTTGGCAGTGCTTCTTGCACTACACAGGACTTCATAAGTTAATATGCATGCCTCGAAGGATCTATTTAGTTTCAACCCAGAGAACCATATTTCAAGGATCAGATGAAGAAATTATATTTGAGACTTTATTTATTTATTTTACAGCATAAGGAATATTTCTTGTTTCCCTTGGCAGTGCTTACGAGACACAAAACTTCACGAGTTCCGTTTGCTGTTCATACTTGCAAGCATCGCAGCCGTCTGTTTCACGCCCCTCTGGGTCATTTACGATCTCGTCAGGATCATCAATGACTCAAGTCTAGTAAGTATTTAATCATTTACAGTGGCGTAACGAAGGGTTTCAGCACCCGGGATAAGAGTTGATGACTGCGCCCCTTTTTAATTTTCTTGCTGACTTTTAATCGTTCTTGTCATAGTACTGTGTACCACTGAAAGTTAACTGCGCCTCCTTGTGCTGACCCCTGGGTGGTTGCCCCTCTGCACCCTTCGTTATGCCACTGATCATTGATGTATCTATTTCATATTTTCTAATATGAATATTATTACTAAAGTGCTACACTGCTGGTACAGGTACATGTATGTCTGTATGTATGATGTATCAAAAGACTATATAATAATAATAATAATAATAATTTATTAATTCAAACTGACACACTGTAGTATGATTACAAGTCATAGTATGAGCAGATGATCACAAATGATTACAGAAGTCGAATTTAAACGAATGTTTGGCAGCCATGCAAGGCGCCCATCTGTACTACTGCTCATTTTACCAACGCCACCTGGCGAATGAAAGGCTGAATCCAAACAGGTGTGTTATATGACAGTTTGAAAGTGTGCTGAACAGAGTCAATGACAACAGTTCAAAAATGCAACCAATGACAGACTGTCCCATGAAGCTGGTTCCTGGCCCCTCCACTTGGAATGGGCTTCCGCTAGCGTTACTGCCCCGGAATAGTTTGCCTGCTTTCTACCAATTGCTAAAGTCCTTTCTCTTTGGCCATGGCTGGTTTGGGAGCCCTCTGATGAATGCTGGTGAATGAATGGTTCAGCGCATGAGAATGCACAATGGACTCGAGTTGAAGTGCTGAAGCGTGGCACTGGCACATCTCCATGGGCTACACAGAATGCAGCAACTGCTCACCCAGATATATAGATACTGGAACACAGAGCTCCCTAATGAATGCTGGGGCAGTGCCAACAGGTGAGGCATGTACTATGATCTTGAATGATGAGCAGTCAGCAACAAAAAACCAGTGTAGCTTTTCTCGCAAATGTGCTATAGGTGATGTAATTGGGGATAAGGAATGACAATAGGCGATGTGATGTGATTGGGGATAAGGAATGACAATAGGTAATGTGATCCAGGACAAGGAACAACAATAGGCGATGTGATTGAGGATGGGAACAACAATGAGTGATGTGATTGACAACAATGAACGTGTATAGTAGTATTTTGTATTATATTTGGAAATGTTTTATACTAAATATGGTTGCATTGCATTATGTTACATATGACAGGAACATTGTGTACATCTAATAGATAGTATTGTATGGTATGTTGTAGAGTATCACGTATTGTATTTGGTTGTATTTCCAGGCGCATAGCAGTCATACGCCGCGTCTTGTGGCACTGCTTGTTATCGACGGCTTTTGCAACTTTGCACAAAACGTGATCGCATTTTCGATCATAGCACTGATCACGCCGCTCAGCTATGCCGTCGCTAACTGCTCCAAGCGAATTGCTGTGATCACGGTATCGCTCCTGACGCTACGCAACCCTGTCACTATGATCAATGTCATGGGAATGATGACGGCTATACTTGGCGTGCTCATGTACAACAAGGTAATCTAATCTAATCTGAAAACTTATGTAGCGCAGGGTAGACCTGGGTAATTTATTCTAATAATATAATCTAATAGTAATCATCATCATCATCAGTTCCTGATGCTAGCCAATTGGTGGTGATGGGTATGAATTAATGATCTCTATTGTCCTCGGTCATTTGTCAAGTCCTTTGCTCCCTTTTGTGTTAGTCCAAATGATGTCATGTCCACATTGTAATATCTGTACAGCATAGTCTTGATCTGCCTTTGCTTTTTTTTCTAAGAATCTTGCATGTTGTGCTCTGTGTGGGCTTCGGTCAACTGGCATGTCCAAACCATGGGAGTCTTTGTTGAGCGACTTTGTCAGTAATAATCTAATCTAATCTTCAAGTTTATATAGTGCTGTGGATACCATAATCTGATATACAGACTGTACAGTAGGTACTCTGATCTAACGTTTCTTACCTTACTCACTTAATTTTCTCCACAGGTCACTGTGTTTTATAATTGATGCATTATATCATCTTGCCCTACCATACCCTACTTACCTTGCAATGCCATACTCAATTTACCTTACCTGTAATTAATTTTCCCTTCAGGCCAAGTATGACCAACACCAGGAGCAGAAGAAGGCACTACTGTTACCGCTATCTGCCGCCAGCGAAAACCCTCTATTGTCTTCCGAGAATGGGCAGAATCGATCCACAATGGAATATCTCCGAACTGCCCCTTCCCTTGGGGCATCCCTTGGCAGCGAGGCATTCCTCTCGAATTACTACGCTACAAATGGGGACATCTCGAGGACGTTGGGCGATCAGGAATTCTCTAACAGACAATCTTTTTATAGGGTTGTGTGATTTGGTCACAGGCGATTGGTTTTGATCCGAGTTGAGGCGGAGTCAACTGGTCGGGGTTGAAACTCCAGTTTAATCAATGAGATTGCAGTGCGTTCTTTAGGCAACTGTAGGTGGTAAATTTGGGCGAGATGTTTGTGAAGGGTGTATGCTGTGGTGCGCAGCAGTGGGAGGAAGACCTGCACATCGGATCACCTTTCAATTGGAATTAGTTTGAACCTGGAGAAAAGATTTATGAGCAGGAGCAAATTGTATGAGGAAATGGATTGTCGTTTTTCCACAAGGAAAATTTGTTAAAATCTAAATATAAAATTTTTATGGGGTTGATACCCCTTAAGGGTAAGATTCATTTACTACTCGGCTATTCCCTGACTTTGCTATGGCCACCTCTCAATATGTTTGGCGTGGCCTCGACATCTCTAGATATTTGTTAGAACAATGTTGTGTAGAATCATTGATTGCTCTTTTAAAGTGACATTTGCTGGCAATAGGAGACAGCGTGGCCTGAACAACGTAGATGTAAATTGTAATTGTCTTGTGGATTACTGAGGTGCTTCGGATTTGCACTGGATTTGAAAGCTAATTGTACAAAGGTAAAGGTAAGATGAACAATCATTGAACACTGGAGTCTATTTGTATGTGGCCCTTCTGAGAGTTCCCATATGACGTGATGTAAATTTTCAGGTAAGCATGCATGTGTGCAGGTATTAACATTTATGTAGCACCTTTTACGGAATTGCCATCAAGTCCTGCGACGCATTTGCCCCGTCTCCATGACCTTAGGGATATGTCCATTGCCAGCTTAAGGGGTGAAGGGAAGGAAATGATCGACTCCACCATATTACACTATGAGACATCGGGGACTTTACTGTTAAGGACCTATAAATAGTGCGCCATAAATTTCTGTCTTCTGAGCTAAGCGAATGTGTTTTAAGGGAGCCTGCCACTTTATGCTGAGCAGAGTTGAATTAAACAGCGCTCATTGGCAATGGAATGCTCTTCCAGAAGGAAGGTCCAACACAGGAGAAAGCATGTTGATGGTTAAAAATTGATATTTATGCTGTAAGTGTCAGTGCAACATTGGTAACCATGCACAGTTGTCTGCCTTTTGTAGTCAGACAGTTCAATTCACAACTGTCTGGTCTTGTCGACGAGTGTTTGGACCACGCTGTTTTTGAGCGCTGCGGTGCTTTGTAATCTCGTTTAGTTTTGGTCGATTGGTAGAACGTTTTGTTTCATGCGGGCGGATTTAGTTGTGCGTGTTTTGTGTAATCATGACCTCTATGTTGGCTGACTGATAACGTTGCTTTAGTTCTTACCACAGTGTCTGGGATTGATTCCCACTGCCTTGTGTAAAATGTGTGCCACAAGCCAGGAAAATGCAAGGAAAAGTTGTTAGGTTGGTTTGCGCTGTGTTGCAGTGAGAACATCTTTCTGTTGCAGGTCTGCACGTTTGAAGTGTACATTTGAAGATGTATATAAAGTAAATTAGACTTGTGTAATGTAATGCATTTGAATGTTTGTATAGAACAGCTGGGTGTGTTTGTGATATGCGTTGATGTACTCGTAATCAAAAGCAGGATTCTTTGGTGCTTGGAAGCAGTTGGACCATACTTTGACCTCTGGAATCCCTGGGGTTCGAATCGTCGTGCATCTTAATGTGAACTCAGTTATTCATTGTTGAGTCATATAACCCATAAATAGGATGTCTGGGTGGTGGATTGCTGTTTGTGCTTCAGCAAAAGCCGAAGAACAAAACTGTACATTTGCGCTTCTGCATGCTAGTGCCAACATCTATGGTATCTGCGGTTTCCTTCAGTTTTAACGGACAGTGAACCTGCGGGATTCTGCTACCAGATGTTTTAAGTGGAGCGCCTGTGGTGAGTTTTCTTGAAGTGGCGCTATATAAATTTTCAATTACAATTTCAAAAGCACTTTGGTCTCAGAATCACGCTTTTGAGGTATGCAACTAATGGCCATAAGACTTGTTAACTCTAGGTAATAGAACCACTCATTCCTCTGTGTGGTAGCTGGTATTTGCCACTTTGTTCTACTAGGTTTTGTGTTGTGTGATAGGAAATTGAAGGTCCTTTGTTAATTTGCCAACCTTTAAGGTGTAGTAAATATTCATGTAATTTAATACAAATATATTACTTTTTAAATACTAAATAAATAGTGTGATTTGTTTATTTAATATAAATATTCATATTCATGATTATTGTGTTCATATTTGTGAATACATGTATTATGAATATTCATGTCATCAATCATGCATCATGATTATTGATGGTAAAACTGAATTTTCATGTTTGTGATATATTTATGATAAAATGAATGAAGCATACAAATCACATAAATTCATATTATTGGGACATGGATGTTACTATTCATTAGGCGTTGCTAGGAATATTAATTGGATATTAATATTCATGAGGTGTTGATATGAATATTAATGTTTATGATATTATAAACATACCTTGTCTTGCGTTTACTTCTGGTTTAGCATCTTTTAGGTTTTGCTAATGATAAATGGGTTTCTTTAAGCAATTGTATGTGCAGGGTAAATTCAAACATTGTTCAATGAAGGCTGTAGGACAGGGGTGTCAACAGTTACTGTCAAAACTTTTTTAATGGCGGACCAGTGGCAATATTTTCCAGCAAGTGTCGGGCCAGGGTTTCTGAAGGCATCTGAGCGAAATGGGGTAGGGATCTGGGAGGGGGCTTGGTGAACCTGTCCCAGAAATTTTTTTGCAAAACTAAACCTTAAATGGTACATTTGTTTAAGTTAAAACAGTCTAATTAGGCTTTAGAAACGTTAATTTCGATCTTCATTTCAGTTGACGAACATAAAACTCGTTAAGCCTTAAAGGTGACAAATATAAACTTTTATTCTCAAATTTTATAGTCTTTAAGCAAGGCTCTTCAGGTCAGGAAAACATCGTCGGCGGGCCAGAAATGGCCCATGGGCCGGTTTTATGACACCCCTGCTTTAGAAGAACGTTCAATCCACTTGCTGGAATTTAACCCTTTCATTATTTACACTAATGACTCCAAATGGAGTCATTGGGAACGAAAGGGTTAACTGTAGTCCTGTCTAACTCCACAGTCCTGTAAAATTCATGCAATTTGGTGGTTATGGTGCAAATTGATGAAATGTTCGTGGAATGTCTTAGCATAACATCTTTTGTGTATTGATGGATTTGGTCTTGAAAGTGATGCTGCGTCAAATCCATTGTGGACTGGATTTCTGGTGTTTACCATTTTTCCCTGTGAATGGTGAGAGGAGTCCCGGTTCAAAGGTTCTGGGGTTCAATTCTTGCCCGTGAAACACCAAGCGAGTCTTAGTGTAAATAGGTTAACAAGTAAATCTGAGTTACAATGTTTGACGTTGTTTATCAAATTATTCCGATATTAAAACATAGACCTTTTGTAAATACGCATGCATTGTATATTTGTAATGGATGTGAAAGAATGGATCAGTTTGGTCTTGTGTGTCGCTCAAAAGTGTAGCCAGGAAACAATTTGGGGGGTTCCATTGGACTTGGCCTCAGAGTAGGCTACAGGGTCAGTTTAGAAAAAATAATTTAAAAAAGGCAATTTTTGTTTTGGGGATTTTACCCAGTGCCATGCTTGGTTTTATGCTGGCGTCCTTCAGACCACACGCGAACGGCGAGAATTGTTCAAAAAATATTTCTGCAGACGTTAACGGCCTGTATTGCCATAAGATTTCGTTAAACTGAGGATCCACCTCACACGTGCATGGCGATCTGATACAACGTGGCGCTCCTCTTGAAATACCTTTACCCCCACGCACGTAATCTTGGATCGGCCGCTGCTCCCACCACACACGCCTTCAATGGCTTCACATGAAGCCACAGCCAACTGCTAGTTATTAAGCCCTTAGACCGTTATTACGCAATTGGCATTATGTTTAAAGCATTATGTCTCTTCGGCTGGGTTTTGAGTATTGATTTACCGGCCCGGGTGCAATCGTTCAAACAAGTACCCGGCATCCGGATACCAATTGACAGCTCTAGCTGCTACCTGTATATATATATATATACATATATATATATATTCATATTCATTTATATAGGCTAGGCCTATATATTTATTATAAGGTACAGTCTGCTTCACTTTGTCTCTGTTTGGTTTTTATCTATCTCATTGCTGCTTCTATGTGGACGGCGCCCAAGCTAGGTTACTAAATCTGAATGTCTACACGATAAAAGTACAGTAATCTCAGCTGAATACTAGCCCTGCTTCATACAGTATGTCTTAACTTCATTGCGCCTGTCCGCAAAGGCGGATCCAGGGGCAAATCTGGCCATGAGTCCATGACCCCAGCGGAGTTTGGGGGTAGTCACTGAGGTAATACAAGTTTGTAAAAATGGCAGAAATTAACAACTATAGGAAATCTAAAAGGATATTATATAAAATAATTAGAGGTTATCAACATAGCGTCCGTTTAAAACTTTTACAAAATATGTCATAAAAAGAGTAGGAAACTAAAAGGGCAATGAAAAACTATGAAACTGTAAAAGGTACATCTAATTAAACTTTTAAACCGTAATAAAAACTGGGAAAAACTAAGAAGACGATGGAAACTGGAACTAAAGGAAATGTCACCAAGAAACACAACCTTGCCCCACTTACACCCCACTGTAAACTTTGACATCTGAAGGTGCCTTCCAGCGTCGTATCCACAGCACCAAGCGCCCACCCTATTACATCAAGTGCCCTGCCACTTCATAGGCATAACATGCATCTGTAATAGCACCTTCAAGAACGACGACTCTGCTATAGAGCAGGTGCGGCTGTTTACAAGACGCGTCAATCAAGTTCCTGGCATTGCCTCGCTTAGGCTGTTCGCTTTAAACAGTCTGCAAACAGTAGTCACCACCAACTGTAAAATTAGTGTGACCAGAGAAGCGACGAGCCATGCCCATGGCCTCGATCTAGCTCTACTCCTTGCCGACGCCCTTAATTGTCACATGATATCTCTCTAGTCATTGAAAGGCTATAATAGGCCTACACATTTTTACTTCGAGTTTTTATTGCACTTATCGTTTCCCATTCTTTAGGATTTTTGTTTTTATGTAACACGACGGTCTTTTCAGTAGAGTTCTATAGGTCTGTAACCTAACGATTTCGTGTTCGAAGCTGCTGATGATAGTCCATAAGACTTACGACCCCGGAGACAAGTAATAATTAATTAATGTGTGTACTTGGGCTTAACGACACTTTTTCATATCGAAGATGATTAGTGTCGGAGGCAGAAAGCAACCTCGTACTCCACGTTTAAATTGCGACCGAGCCACCCGCAGTAAAGATCCGAGAAATTAATCTCTGATAAACCGACCGACCAGGAATCGAACCCGGGCCGCCGGCGTGGTGAGCGGGCTACCAACCCACTCGGCCACTCAGGATCTCTACAAGTAATAATGTAAATGTACACATTTTTATATAGCGACCGTATACGGCCTCAACCCTGCTTATTTTTCAATGAATTGATCGGGTGAGTTCCAGTGGAGGCGCCAGGATTTCAGGTTTGGGGGGGCTAAAGCTCCAAGCCCTTCCCTTTTGTCTCCTCCTCCCTGTGATTTGCAGTGATTTTCCACTTTTATGGGGGCTGAGCCGCAGTTAGGGGTGGCTAAGCCCCCTATGGGCCCTATCCCCTTGGCGCCGCCACTGGTGAGTTCCTTCGCCATCGCTGCCCTTTTGAATGAGTGCCACACCATTTAAGGTCCCCGTGTAAGGACTCCGCTAGCCCAAGATTTAAATCTCTGAAATGAGTCACCATCGGGAGGCGATCCTCACGCACTCTCGCATAGAGGCGCAAGGTATACGTACGCTCCAATCAATGTAGCTAACTGGGCCAGTCGTTAGCGCACAGTGCCGTAGGGCCTACACTTGTTTCGATCCCCGAGATTAAGATCTCTCTTAGAGCCCTCTTATTGTGGGCTTAACATAGGCAATAATTAAACCAATAGTATAGAATCGCGAGCTGCTAATGCATAAAACAATTCGTACGAACAAGTAAATGTAATTGTACGCGTTTTTATACAGGGAATTTTTTAGAACTGCACAATCTCTTAAAAAGTTGACGACGGCCGGGGGGTAGTCACGAAAAAGTTGACGACCGGGGAGGGTAGTAACGACACTTTTCCTCAATTTTTCACTGCACAAAATTGCTTTTACAGTTGCACAAATTGATTTCCAACTGCACATTTTGTGTAGAACTGCACGCTAAAAAGAAAAAGCCCTGTTTTATATAGCAACCGTAGGCTATAAAATATGGTCTCAATCCTGAATTGATCGGTGCGAAGCTGATACTGAACGAATTTTGCACGCGCAGGGTTAGAAACAATGCAGATTTTACTCTTCGATGAAACTAAACCTAACTTCGAAACAACACCTGCCCAAGTGAGTGTAAAGTCATTAGTCCACGCCGTACAATTCCGTAACAGTATCGGGGATAGTGCATGAAGAGTAGGCCCTACCTTTAGTAAGGCTAGAGTTTCGGAAGTTGGGAAATCAAGAATCAGCGAAGGTGGAAGGGGAATGTGCCTGCGTAAAGACAAAGAGGGGCAGTAGAGATTGGGAGGTAGGAACAGCAGAAGCTGTAAGGGAAGAAAGCAGTGATTCCGTCCTAAGCAACAAGGAACGGGATGGCCAGCTTCAGACGCCATGCTAATCTAGCCAATCCTTGATGAAAAATAATGAAACGAAATGTTCCTGCCAAAAAATGAACCGGAACGCCGTTCCGGTGAGTTCCGGTCGTCTCAACCGATCCCTGGAAGGAAGGCGCGTTGTAGGTAGTGGAAGAATAGAAATTGGAGTGGCATGAATTTGGGTACAAACAGTAGCAGGGTGGGGTAGATTCATTGTGGCCGGTGGGAGTGAGAGACGAACGGAGGGAAGAGTGTGGTGGTGTATTAGGTAATATAGAGGAAGGGATGGTAGAGATTACGCGAAGAAGGAAACTCAGTATGTTAAAGACGGAGGGAGAAAGGAGGTGAGGGAAAGCGTGCAGTAATGAGTACTGGGGTAAGAGAGGGGAAGGTGGGGTCCGGCGACGTAGGGAAGCAGGGTGGGGTGGGTTTCAGCATGGTGGGGAGGGAGGGAGGGAGGGGAGTGGAAAGCGGATAAGTAGGCGCGTGGGAAAAGAACAGGCAACAAGAAACGACAATCCGCCGTCGATCGATGTCACATAATTAGGCACTCAAACGACCGCTTAGCTACATCGTCTCTCCCTCCCTCCATCCCTGTCTCTCTCCCTCCCTTCCTCTCTCCGTCTCTCCCTCTCCTCTTCCCTTCCTTCTTAATTCCCCTTTTGTCTCTGTGTCCCTGTCAGTGTCTGTCTGTCTGTCTGTGTCTCTTTGTCTATCTCTGTCTGTGTCTCTCTGTCTGGTGTCTGTGTCTCCGTTTCACGGTGTGTGTCTGTCTGTCTGTTTGTCTCTCTGTATTCTGTCTAACCTTGACTCACTAACTATATAAAATATAGACCTTCTCTCTTTCTCAATCCGTCTCTGTTACTCGGTCTGTCTCTCCTTTCCTCTGTTCCTTGTCTGTGTTTTGCTGCTTAACGTCTATCGGCTTATATCTCACTCCTATCTTTCCCCTCTCTCTCTGTCTGTCTGTCTGTCTCCCTCTGTCTGTCTGTCTCTGTCTCTGTGTCTCTGTGTCTGTCTGTCTGTCTGTCTGTCTGTCTGTCTGTCTCTCTCTCTCTATTTCTCTCTCTATTTCTCTTTCTCTCTCCTCTTACCTTCCTCTGTATTCTCTTTATTCTTACTGTCTCCCTTCTGTCTGCCTGCCTGTCCGTCTCTCTGCCTATCATCATGACCCTCGTCCTTTCACCGTTTCCCTTCACAAATTCACCCTTCCCTACCACCGACTTTCTTCCAATACTTGTACGCAAATTCCTCCATCAGCTTCCCTTTCTTCCCCATTTCTCTATCCTTCCACTTCCATTTTGTACTCTTTCTCCTCAGTATTTACCAACTCGCCGCTGACGACTGAAAAAAATTACGGCGCTATATAATGGCTAAAGCGCGTCGTTTTGGACAATCGAATTGAGTAGGACTTGACATGCATCATCGAGGGCATAATCAATCAATCAATCAATCAGTCAATCAGTCAATCAATCAATCAATCAATCAATCAATCAATCAATCAATCAATCAATCAATCAATCAATCAATCAATCAATCAATCAATCAATCAATCAATCAATCAATCAATCAATCAATCAATCAATCAATCAATCAATCAATCAATCAATCAAATCAATCAATCAATCAATCAATCAATCAATCAATCAATCAATTCATCGTTCAGTCGATAAGTGAATTGATCGATTTGTCGAGTCACAGCATGATCGTTCGATTGACAAACTCATTAAGAAACTGAGTGAGCAATCAATCGATCAGTCTAGGAAACCAATAAATCGATTTGGTGAGCTAATCAATCAACTATAAACTTCAAACCACTCATCTAAACACCGAACACATGTCTAATCGTTTGTCGATCCAGCTTCTTCGCAAGGGCACAATTTATGAACAACAGCATAAGTTACGAACAGCGTATGTTATGAACAACCATTACAAGCCAAGGTAATACAGCAGATCGTTCTAACGCACAGCACAAAGTCAAAAGCTGACTCAGTATAACAATTACAACCTTTGGCAAAGTGCTTGCACTCGCTCGTGTCTCTCTCGCAATGCAGTAGAATATGGTAGCAATATGTGAGCTCATAAGTAAACGGTTGGTTGGTTGCTGTTTAGCGACACTGTGTCATAACAAAGATGATTAGCGTCGCCCTCCTCCTTTCTCCAGGCTTTGGACTGGCACTGTCAGAGTACGAACAGTGGTGGAGTCGCTCTAGGGGTTCCTCAGCTGTCGGCTCCGGATCCTAAGACTTAGGACAATTAGACCTAAGTCTAAGAGAAGGCCCACGGTATCAATGCCCCCTCTACGCTTCACTGAGGCATATTGAAGACTTACTTGAACAGTTATCAACAGCAGTGTCTAAATACTCAGAAATATCAACTGCACACTCCTTCTCAAGCTGTCAAACTGTCCTTGCACTGGTAAGCAACATTTCAGGTATTAGAAATGAAATCGTGTAGTTAGTTGACTTGAACTAATCTCTGAACAATGCAGATACACACTGCACGCTCTATAGATAAGTCAACGGCACACTCAAATATCTCACTATTCTATGCCCTGATCAACATCATAAATTCCAAACAACACAGACAAGAATAACTTAACAGCAACTTATATGCACAACGCAAATTTATTATTTATATACAACACTAATTTAATAGCACAAAATTTATTAACAGCATTATGTATGAACAACAGTATAACCTACGTAGAGGAATAATTTCTCCAAGCATAATTCCAAAAGTTTGAAAGATGTACAGGAATGTAGGCCTATTTTCGTAAGTGGAATTGAGTGTTGTTTCTGATAGTTCAGAGAGCTGTTTGGGAAATTCAAAATTGTCGTTCTGGAAATCGCTCCTACGGTATGGTATACATTGACTAGTGCGTCTGGAATGGTTTCGGCTCGAATCCTTCGAAAGCTCTGACGAGCGCATGGAACGAGTAGTAGATGCCAAGTCCGCTGCAGGTGAGTCCGAGCAGTATGATGCAGATGTCGAAGATCATCTTCGGGTAGCCCATCGAGCGTCCCTTTATCGCCAGATGGAAGTACGCCGGCCAGACGAGCGATAGCATGTTTCCGGTGAAACTCCCGATCAATCCCATTAGGATCGCGAAGTGTGGTACGACGATTGCCAGCAGCATCGTGACTACGACCAGTGCCAGTCGCAGCAGCAGAGCCCATATCTTCAGGGTCCCGGCGACGTCGAAGCACGCCGGAAACGTGGTGTCTGGTCTGCCACGAAAGAACTTCGACTCTAGGAGGTCCGCCGTGGCAAAGTACGGCAGCGGGTAAGATAGGAGTGCCTTCGCAACGAGGAATATGTTGACGATGACCTTCATCGTCTGGTTCGGGAGGTTGTTTGTGATCACCTCCTTCGTGTCCGTGCCGAACGTGACGAATCCGATGTAGGAGAAGGCGGCCTTGAAGATGGCGGCGGCCAGGTGCGTCCAGTGCATCATGGCGGCGAACTTCGTCCGATCGACGAGGTTGCCCTCCAGCGACGGCAGGAAGATCTGCGACGTGTAGCTGAAGACGACGATGCCGAGCGAGATGGGGAACGTCCACATGTCGATCTTGATCTGAACGGCGTCCCACTGCCATTCCGACGCCCGCGTGAAACAATAGATGATGATGATGGCGTTGATGAACATGTGAGCCACCGTGCACCAGAAGCTGAGCCACGCCACGTGTCGCAGACTCCGCAGGAAGGCGCAGGGCAGCAGCGGAGCGGCGCTGATAACGATCCAGGCGCTGAGGGTCAACGACGTCCCAGGAAAGATGCCGACCATCAGCTCCCCGCAGAGCAGCACGTACAGGATGCAGGTCATCAGCAGCTCGATCAGCTGCGCGACGAACACGACCCGTCCGCCGATCATCTTTCCCCACACGGTCTCTGCGATCTCCACGTAGCTGCTGCGTACGCGCTTCCGACACAATGTGGTACCAGAAGTGGGGTTTCCCGGTGACTTGATGCCAGGATCGGGGTCTTCCGTCGACTTCGTACAACTGGTGGGGCTCTCCGTCGTCACAGGTTCATCTACGTCTTCGTACAGACAATCGACTAGGATCTTGCCTGTGTAGCAGCAGACGTAGGCGATAACTATCATAGACACGATCGCCCAGTAACCGCCCTCAAAGACTGTATAGGGAAAGGTGACGATGAACATCCCCTGAAAAGACACCCCGTTAACGCATCTTATATATACGGGAACCCTAAATGATGTATATTATCTATTAAAGTTAAAAGCAGGTGTCCCCCAAATAATCAAAAGCCTGTAACAGTTAGCTGCCAATGTATAAACAGCTTACTAAGTAGCCTGCCTCGAAAATTATCTATGATGCATACTCATTATAGTATATTCTATTTACGAATTTCACACAAAATTTAATTACGTCAGTTTATTTCCTATAAAAATAAACTGAATTGACCTGATAATAAAGACGAGATGTAGGTTATTCAACCGTTATTGTAAATTTACGGTTTGCCGGCGACCATTTAATTAAGAATACAAGTTAGCCGTCTAAACCCTCGCATAGCTTAGTTCACTTCATCATACAATGCCATAAAGTTTGTATTACGACTAGAAACCAATTATTGCATTACTGCATAGGGCCTACCATGCTAAACGAGGAACTAAATAAACCATACATGTATCAGACAGGTTGTCTTTATGCCTATCTGTGAAGTCGGATTCTTCTGTATATATTTCTTTATTCATTCTCTGTAAATGTCTCTTGGTGAATAACAGTTCAATTGTACACGACTGCTATAGCGACGATGATGAGATAGTTACTAAGATTGCAACAACTTCAAGAACCCTTATTCTAGATTTCTTAAGACGAACGCCTAGTGTCTACTGAACACTAGACATGACAATCTAATACAGAATGCTGACGTATCTGCTGAACCAGGGCTGTCCCCCAAATTGGTTTTCCAAAGCCTGTAAATTTTGGTTTTTTGGTTTTTTACAAATTTTGAAATTATAAATCCACATAAATTGTTATATGGTCTTTGTTAACTTCGTTTTATGGCATTCTACAGTTCTATATACTGTTCTAGTTAATTTCATTTACATGCATCTGATTACTTTGAACGGTATTATGCCATTTTAATTAGTTCTAGGAACCGAAGTAGGAAAATCTCAATTTCAAAAAACCAAAAACCATAAAACCAAAAAACCAAAAACCAACTTTTCATTCAAAAAAGTTTGGTTTCCACCTATGGTCTGAACCACTCATCCCAGAACTCTCTCTACACTGACTTCTTATCCTCCGTCAGTCGGAAGCTCTTGGTAAAGGTATAGTCGTGATTGGTCAGTCAAACTGTCGGACCTCTACCTTGGATCCCTAGATTGACATTACGTAGGCCACTGGAAGGTGTGGCATCAGTCAAACCTTACCTACTTATACTAACCTATAAACTAGCTCCTTCAAATGAGGGCGGGACCTTCCAGAAGATTCTGGAATCTAACATCTGGTGTCCATCTATTATCTTCCTCGAATTATATGAAATTCTTGAAGCGGTCTGCCTCTTTAGAAGTCGATGGTAGATTACAGTAATAACTCTTTCATCAGAACTTATTACATGTCCTCTTATTTCGGATCCTTTCTCTGTAGGCGCCATGACTTGCTGCTTCTATTACTGGTATATGTCTGCGGTCTGCAGATTACTAGTTAATGCAGAGCTGAGTTACTTTACATTACCTTCCAAAACCTATATACTAAAATTGGACTGTGTGATACATGCATGTAGCTTCACCTTACATGTATCCGCGATGATGCAGCCCTGTAAAATAAGTGGGAAATTAGACTGCATGCATACGCCTACCTTACCTTACCTTATCTTAGGCCTACCTTAATATAATTATCTTACCCTACAAAATGATTTAGATTGACCGTGTTTGTATGCGATATGAGCAATTGACATTAACATACCACACGAAATCTTAGTCTACAATTTTCTATGGTTGTTGGTGATCATAAACTGTGCAATAACCTTATACCTACCTCACTGTATACACCATATTTTCAGTTCGCATTAGATAGGGGCGCTCTTAATAAACAAGCAACCACCTTAACTTACCGTTTACCGTGCTATACCTTACAACTTGCATTACAAGTAGTAGTAGTTTCAGTTTAACGACACTGTGTGATAACAAAGGTCATTAGCGTCGCCCTCCTCCTTTATCCAGGCTTGGGAATGGCACTGACAGAGTACGATCAGTGGCGGAGTTTTGCATTACAAGCTTGTGCTTGGTATTAATAAGCAATTACCTAACCTAACCTTGCCCACGCGTTGCATGCAGCTCAAAACGGAACATTTCCTCAAGGATGGATCTCAGTGGCAACCACGCTATTAGTTTCTTCGGGTTGCCGACCTTGTCGCAGCCGAGACGTCTTGGAAGACGGGGGGAGTCCAGCACCAGATGTTCTGACGATTTCAAAGGGAAGGGGCCCTGAGTTTCCGTTCACTAGTTCGACGTAAACTTCGCCAAGGAACTTATATGACAGGCACACTGTCACGCCAAACGTACGTAACGCAGTATTTAATTAACTGCAAAACATCGTCCTCCGCTCGGATGAGGAGGAGGTTTCGACGTGAGACGACACCCTAGCTCTGCAGATCCTGTCAATATTATCTCCGCGCGCGGCGCATGAAAGATAAGCCGCGTTCAGAACGTCACGCAATATTTCTCGCGATGTTTCATTAAGTCGTCCGTCTGCCGCTCCCGAACTCGGCGATATTGAATCCGACGACGGTTGTCCATCGGAAACGACGGGGGCTCGTCGGGGATGGGGGATGGGGAGTGGGGCGTGGGGGTGGGGTGGGTCGTCCTAGTCGTGTGTCATCTGCAGCGTCCGTCGTAAGTCAATAATATAGTGTTCTAATTGATGGCGACGCAGCCGGTTGTCTGGCCAGTTTAAAGAGCGAATGATAGACGTAGGAAGCGGGGTATGGAAAAATGTGGGATGATGGAAGCTGGGAAGAGACGACTGTATTAGAAGGGTTAGGCAATGGGGTTGAACGGGAAGAATAAACCTAGATAAGGGAAATGGTAGATACACTCCGGTAGATTGAGTTAGTTAACAGAGGTTGTTTAGTAAGCTTAGTGTGAACGGCAGTGATTGGCACTAACTAATTTTTTAAAGTTAAACTTTAACTATTTTTCAACTGAAATAAAAAAGTGTAACTAAAAGTTGGCAACTTATTTTATAAATAAGTTAACTAAACTAAAAATATTTAGTTAAACATTTTCCAACTTTTCAACAAACTTTTTTCACAAACATTTCCACAATGACAGAGGTTAAGTGAGCTGTAATAATGCAGAGCGTCAATGACAATTTCACTTTCAAACTATGCACTGTAGGACTAATTGTCCTACTACAGTTCTTGAGTTCTACCAGAAAATCATGAAGAAAGTTGCTAATGCAACCGAATTATGCATCGTGCAATGCAATGCAGTTCACTTGACTTGAGTAATAAACCCAGTTAGGCCTACTCATGAAAATCATTGAGGAAGATAGTTACGTAGTTGCTGATTTAAACAAAAACTTGTTAGTTAATAACTAAAAAAATATTAGTCTAGTTAAACTTTACTCTTAACTAAAAGTTTTTAGTTTAACGAACAGTTTTCAACTTTTTAGTTAACTTTTGCCCATCACTGATGAACAGGTGTAGAAAAATGTTGAGAAGAGTGAATCTGGTATAAGGGCGACTGGCTGGAGAATTTAGCCAGCGACGTTTGTAGGAAGATAGAGATGACAAGACTGGTTCTATCGACATAAATTTAAAAGTGCGAATCTGGAGAGAGAAGCAATAGAATAGGCTTTAATACACTATGGGCGAGCGGTTGAGCAACAGCGGTTGTTCGTATATCTGTGGGTCCTCTGGGACAGCAGTCTAGGATATGACTGTGGGAAGAGCTTGAAGGCTTTGGAGAGGCTATGAAAGACATAGGGCCAGCCACAGGAGACTGGAAAACACACGATCTCGGTTACCAAAGTAATGTACCTTCTAGCTCTCGACCTAAACGACACCCACCTTAGCAGGTACTCTGACCCATCTGATCCTCTGGAAACCGGACTCAGACCTCCCTCGGACTACTCTTTTGGACAACCCTTCTGACTAGACGCAGCGCTCTTGAATAAGCTGGTGCCCTGCGCTTGGCTTTCAGTGGCGCTTTAGAAGTTTGGAGATTACGATTACGATTACGAATGTCTAGAGGTGGATCTAGGATTCGAACTTCGATAGGCAGATATGGTGATCTGGAGCGTAAGCAATTAGGAAAAATGCAAATCCAAAATTTTTAGGTCGAAACTAGGCCATCGTTAGCCCATCATCCCTTAATTCTGGTGCATGCTGTTCGTACATATACAGAGTGACAGGAACGCTTAAGCGTACACCATTCACAAGCGTAAACACTGCTGAACGATTCAAAAGCGTCCAAACAGATAAAGGACAAAGTAAACCTCCCAGCTTGCGAATAAATCCCTAAATCCGGACGACGAAATCCTGTCGTTTAAAATAGCGAAACTCGAAACGAATAAGACTCGCACGGAGTCCGTCAATCGGCCCCAAGGCGTCTTGCCTTCTGGAAATTGCCAACAGACGGCGCTCTAAACCGAAACAGCTGCTGCTTCGAAGTCTGAATGGCGACCTGTTTGTTTGCTCCCCGAAGACGTTGGAATGAATAGAGTTCGGTGTTTCGGTGGAGAAAATCTCCGTCTGATTAATCATCGTGTGTGTATTCGTCGATTAAATCGCGGATCCGTTACGGACGTTAGAAAGAAAACAGTTTAAAAGAGAATTTAAAAAATTAACGCTAATTTAGTGGTGAGAAGATTCAGACTATAAATAGTAGGCCTGCCCTTAATAAATTATCTATCTGTCTAGCTGTATGTCTGTCTCATACTCACTGTCTGTCTGTGTGTCTGTCTATCTTTTCCACCTATAGCTATCTTTCTATCTATCTGTATTGTCTGTCTGTCTGTTCATAAGACATTGGAAATAAAAACTCAAATTTTTAAAATAATAAAGCAAAACACCAAGTTGTTTGGCACGGTTAGAGCGGTTGACCTGTAACGCGGATAGTACGGGTTCAATCCTCGTCCGGGGCGGTTAGGGACCGTGAGCAAGTCCTTTAAGCACAATTGTTCTGCAATATAATTGCATTCGCGCCGCCGAAGCTTGTGCACTTCTGAGCTTTGGGCGACCTTTGGAAGAAGGGCGATATCAAAATGCAGTTGTATTGTATCATTGTATCGTTGGTGATGATATTGGTGTTTGTCTATTTGCCTCTCTGTGTACTGTGACAATAACTGGGGTTACGTCTCAGGAGGCGAGTGTAAGGCGCGAGTCGCTCAGGATGGGAGCGTTGGTAAGGCCTCCGTCGTCTATCGAAGGGCTTCAGCATCTGCCAGTCGACGAGCAATGTCACCCACCGAAGGAATCGAACATCAGAGTTCTAAGACGATCTTTATTCACACACCAACCATCACAACAGGCAAGACTTCCAACCTAAAACCTCTAATACCTTAACTCTACAAAAAAAAAATTGTTTCGGCTTAACGACACTTTTCATATCGAAGATGATTAGTGTCGGAGGCAGAAAGCAACCTCGTACTCCACGTTTAAATTGCGACCGAGCCACCCGCAGTAAAGATCCGAGAAATTAATCTCTGATAAACCGACCCGACCGGGAAGCGAACCCGGGGCGCCGGCGTGACGAGCGGGCTACCAGCCCACTCAGCCACTCAGGATCTCTTCTTAACTCTACACAAGAGCGCCCTCTATATATACCCAGCCGGGGCAGGGGTAGGACACCAATACCACGGCCAATCAGGAACCACGGGCAGGAACCATGGGCTAGGAACCACGGGCTAGCAGAACCAAGGGCAGGAACCATGGGCAGGAACCATGGCCTACCAGAACCACGGGCTAGGAACCACGGGCTAGGAACCATGGCCTAGGAACCACGGGCTAGGAACCACGGGCTAGGAACCACGGGCTACGGGAGCCAAGGGCAGGAACCACGGCCTACCAGAACCACGGGCTAGGAACCATGGCCTAGCAGAACCACGGGCAGGAACCACGGGCTAGGAACCACGGGCTACGGGAGCCAAGGGCAGGAACCACGGGCTAGGAACCATGGCCTAGGAACCACGGGCTACGAGAGCCAAGCCTAGAGCGGCGACCAAGGCAGAAGATTACAGCCAACAGGGTGGTCCAAAACAGGGAGGCCCAAAAACCGAGGGTGGTCCCAAAAACCGAGGGTGGTCCCAAAAACCGAGGGTGGTCCCTGGCAAAAACGCCACAGTACCTAGGTCATTTATGCCTAAATAAAAGAGTGATTTTAAAATTTTCTGTAAATTAATATTGAAATTAATTTTAAATTACTTTTGAAGGTAAGTTTTAAAATAAAACAGGTTGTTCTTAAACAGCTAATAACTAAAACCTGAATTGCGTTGGTGACGTTCCACCCAGCCTGCCACTCGGAAATCCGATTGAGCTGACTATCGTCCTGGCGTCCCTCTCCGTGTCCGTGTCCAGTTTCGGCGAAGGGCTCCGGTCGCCCTTTGTCGTCCACAGAGGATGCCTTCGCGGGGCCAGGGACCGCGTCCTTGGTGCCTTCCTTGGCCACTCCGTTCGACTGGAAACAGGCGAGTTCCGTGTCGTCTGGTTCGTTGTGGAAACGCGCGAACGAGAAAGTCTCCTCGGAAGCGGAACCGAACGGAACCAGAGACCGAAACTTACGGAACAGTCCGGTCATCGCTGCTCAGTACCTGCAAAAGATGCAGGTAGGTAACCGGTCAAGTAATCTGAAGGAATCTGATGTTTTTTCTGTGTTACCTAAACGTTCTGGTTAAGCTCAGGTTGGCAATGCACTCGTGAGGTTCTGAAAGGCGCTGCATAAGTACTTTGATAATTATATACATCCACAAATCATCATCATCATCATCATCATCATCATCATCATCATCATCATCGTCGTCGTCGTCGTCGTCGTCGTCATTACCACAACTCCCATCATTGTCATCGCCGCAACCACCACCACCACCACCAGTTCCTGACGCCAGCCCTCTGGCGGCGATGGGTACGAAAAAGCGATCTCCACTGTCCTCCGTCACTCGTCAAGGTCAATTCTCCCCTCAGTGTTAGTCCAGGTGATGTTATGTCCTCGTTTACATTGTCTGTCCATTGTAGTCTTGGTCTGCCTTTGCTTCTTTTTCCTTCGAATCTTGCGTGTAGTGTACTCTGTGGGATTCTGTCAGCTGGCAACATCTCTACATGTCCAAACCATCAGTCTTCGTTTTTTTTGTCTAGCAGATGTTGTTTGGATACCTCATCCAGTGGCGTAGCAATGGGTTGTGCAGGTTGTGCAGTGCACAAGGGCCCACGGCGGTCAAGGGCCCCCCGACGGTCAAAGGCCCACGGCGGTCAAAGGCCCCCGGCGGTCAGACCGTCAGAGGGGCTTTCCTTTCAGAATGTAATCAAATCAACCAAGCCTAAATCTACATGAAGTCTACAGCTTACGCACTCAATAGTTTTATTTGCATTGGCAGAGACTAAATTAAGTCTGAATGCCCAAATGCGTGATTTAGTAAACAACCAGTGTCTTTAATCTTTGGCCAGCAGTTTTGATGTCATGTCCTATACGTCACGGCGGTCGACATGTTTATAACTTACATAATGGATTTTTTCATTTGTTGATATTTTCCACAACGCACTACACAGTATGAAAAATTATTAGTTTGTTGTACTTTGCGCAATTTAAATCGACAATTGTATAATGAATTTCATAATTTAAATCACCACAGTCCATATATATAGTCCTTCGGACTTCTCAAGCCTCAGCTATGTTTATAAGTCCAAGGATTGGTCTAAGTCCTATTTAAGTGGCGCTGCTAAGCGATAAGCATGGCAAGAACGTGCAACGAAGGTCGCCAAAATGCCGAAAATTTCCGCAATTCTGAAGCTTTCGTTCGAAGCTGTCAACGAGATCAACCATCTTCGAAATTGCACAACTGTTACTCGTATACTATTATGCTCTTTCGTCTACATTCAGTGATGTCTGCACTGCCTACATGTTGCTGCTGACACTGTCTGTGACTGTTGCAACATGTGAACGATCATTTCAAAACTGAAGCTCATCAAAAACTATCTACGAAGTAGGCCTACCATGTCAGAAGAGCGGCTGAGCGGCCTGGCAATGTTGTCAATAGAAAATGAACATGCCAAAACGCTTGACACTTCAAAAGTGGTGCACATTTTGTGCAAGAGAAAGCGCGCAAATGAACGTTTTAACTTTTAATAGGCTATTCTTATTGTCACATATGACGTCACACTAAGCAGTGAGAGGAAGAGAGCAGAAGCACTATGTTCAAACGTCGTCCTATGTCCAACCGTCATCCTATGTCCAACCGTCGTCCAACCGTCGTCCGTTCAACAATGATAACGACACAAGCTGTGGCAACTGTGGAACCATCCACCCTCCGAAGTCCTGTCCAGCCTTTGGCAGGCAATGCAACACCTGCTCCAAGCCCAATCACTTCGCGGCGCAGTGTCGTTCATCCCATGCAGCAAGAGGTAAATCAAGATCATACAGACACACATCATCTGTCCATGATGTCTCAGTGGAAATGCCTGAAGTGGATCGCCTGGTCATCTCCTCCTGCAACCTGAGCAACAAGGAAGACAGATGTTGGTACAGAGAGTTTGACATTCAGGGAACACGAATCAACTGCAAGCTTGACAGCGGTGCCGAGGCAAATGTTATGTCTGCAGCTGTGTTTTCTCTGGTGAAGCACCCGCCTGTTCTTCGCTCCACCTCTGTAGTACTAACAGCGTATAGCAACACAATCATGAAACCTATCGGCATAGCCAACCTGTGTTTGAAATTTAGAGGGCAGGAACATGCAGTTGACTTTCTCATCGTGAAGCATAGAGCCCCCACCCTATTAGGCCTTCCCACTTGTATCAAACTGAACATTTTGAGACAGGTCGATGGGGTCAGCCTCGAAACAAACAGCACACTAGTAGCAGAATATGCAGATGTGTTTAACGGGCTGGGATGTTTTCCTGGAGAGCATCACATTACAACTGACACATCAATCTCGCCGGTCATCCACTCTCCACGCCGAATTCCATTATCACTTCAGCCAAAGCTAAAGGAACAACTGGACAGAATGGTGAACGCAGGGGTGCTCATGAAACGTGATGAACCAACCGATTGGGTGAATAGTCTACTACTCGTGGAAAAGAAAGATGGTTCCCTTCGTCTGTGTCTGGATCCACGTGATTTGAATCGGGCCATCAAGCGAGAACACTATGCCATTCCAACAAGTGATGACGTCACTGCTCGTCTGCATGGAAAAAATCTATTTACCATAATAGACATGAAAGATGGGTTCTGGCAATTGAAGCTGGATGAAGAGAGCTCCAAACTGTGCACATTCAACACCCCGTTCGGAAGGTATTCGTTTGCTCGTCTTCCATTTGGCATTTCGTCGGCACCGGAAGTGTTCCAGAAGCGCAACACTGAGGTCTTTGGGGACATCCCAAACACACACGTGGTATTCGATGACCTGATAATTGCAGCAAGCAATGAGAAAGAACATGATGATACACTACGCCAGGTGCTAGAACGGGCACGCAACTACAATCTCAGGTTCAACAAAGACAAAGTCCAGTTCAAGGTCAAACAGGTCAAGTATTTGGGCAGCCTACTTTCACAGGAAGGAATCAGACCTGATCCAGATAAAGTAAGAGCAATAGAAGACATGGAGCAGCCAAGAGACAAGAAGGAACTCATGCGTTTCTTGGGCATGCTTACATATTTGTCCAGATTTGTCTCAAATTTTTCAGCTGCAACACAGCCTCTGCGCGCTCTACTGAAGAAAGACATGCCTTGGTCGTGGACTGATCATCACGAATCAACATTCCAAGCGCTAAAGAAACAAATAACCGCAACTCCGGTTCTGCGCTTCTTTGATATTTCTAAACCAACAGTCATCCAAACAGATGCCTCATCGACGGGTTTAGGGTCGTGCCTGCTTCAGGAGGGTCGTCCAATTGCCTATGCCTCACGTGCCCTAACTGACGCAGAAACACGCTACGCACAGATTGAAAAGGAACTGTTGGCCATCGTCTTCGCATGTGAAAAATTCTCACAGTACATCTATGGCCGGGAAACACTGGTTCACAGTGACCATAAGCCACTCGAATCAATATTTCGCAAATCCATCAGCACTACTACTCCTCGGCTCCAGCGCATGTTGCTTCGCCTGCTCAAGTATCAGCTCCATATCGAGTATGTACCAGGCAAGAACATGCATGTTGCAGACACCTTGTCACGGGCATACCTCACTGCATCCCCATCGGCCTCCGACCGTGAGCTTAGTGAAGAGATTGAAGTGACGGTACACACAGTGTTGCACGATGCACCGATTAGCAACCGAATGCTTACTGTATTCAGATCGGCAGTGCAGAATGATCCGGAACTCCTGCAGCTTCGTGAACTACTGCAGTCCAGCACCCAGTTGAACAAATCGGCACTATCTTGTGAACTGAAAGCCTATTCCAAAGTAGTGTCAGACATATACGAGGCCGATGGCATCCTCTTTCTGAACCACAAGATAATTGTTCCGCATGCACTGCGTCCTGACATGCTGTTACGCATACATGAAGGTCACTTGGGCATGGACAAGTGTAAAGCATTGGCACGGACAACGCTGTATTGGCCTGGAATGGCTCGGGACATCGAGAACTTAGTGGCTCGTTGTGGAATATGCAATGCGTATCATCGTAAGCAGCAACAGGAGCCATTGTTGCCACATCCTGTACCAGAACGCCCTTGGCAGAAAGTTGGAGCAGACATATTCACGCTATATGGCAGAGACTACCTCCTTGTTGTCGACTACTTCTCTAAGTTTCCTGAGATCTGCCACCTCGAGAGCAAGACAGCATCCTCTGTTGTGGTCAAGATCAAGTCAATCTTTGCACGCCATGGAATTCCAGACGAATTAGTAGCGGACAACATGCCCTTCAACAGTAGGGCAATGAAGACATTTGCAGAGGAATGGAATTTTATCGTGACGACAACAAGTCCTCGGTACCCGCAAGCGAACGGTCAATCAGAGCGTGCCATTCAGACGATCAAGAAGCTCTTGAAAAAGGCAGAGGAGAGTGGTACAGATCCGAACATCGCCCTCCTGCAATTTCGCAATGCACCGATCGCTGACATGAACCTCAGTCCCGCACAACTCCTGATGAGTCGAGTGCTGAGAACGAAGTTGCCTGTTTCCTCTGAGGTCCTGCGTCCAATGGTCGTGGAAGGTAGACAACCGCTTCAAGCTCGACAAAACCGTCAGAAGCACTACTATGACAGGTCCACCAAAAGCCTGCCACCTCTCAACCCAGGAGATGTGGTGCGAGTGCAACATAACAACGAATGGATTAGGGGTGTGGTCAACTCCAAGCATCATACACCTCGATCGTACAATGTTGTTACAGAGAATGCCTCGACACTCAGAAGAAATCGTCGAGATATAATCCGGACAATGGAAGACCCACCAACCACCTCACATCCACCTGCAGATGAGTATCCTGTGTCCACGGCTAGACCACCCTCAGACCAGCCAGCTGTAACATCACAGAACAGTCTGACTGGGAGTCCAACAGCGTCCTCTTCAAGCGAACAGCTATCTGATCTCCCACCGTTGGAACTGCAGTGCAACCAGACAATGCCAAACCAAGAACTTGAAGGATATCGTACACGGAGCGGAAGACTGATCAAACCCTGCGTGCGATTCCAGGACCAATACTGACAATAGACAAACTGTTAAGTTTTTAACTTTGTGGGGAGGTGTCACATATGACGTCACACTACATAGTGGACTCTAGGCACTCATAGGTAGTCGCATGACGCTTGCTGGACGATAAAGACAACTCGATATAGTTCTTAACATTTCTAGCTGAATATCATTATATACAATTGTTACACTTATCCTTAGATTATCGTAGAATTTAGACTTGTCGAATTTGAATATCTGACTTTTTATGTTGCATGCAACAGCGTTTTTTGCACAGCGTTTTTGTTTGAAATCGAATGGGGGACGGGGTTCAAGGGGCCCACCACCAAAGCTCTGCACAAGGGCCCCCCAAAACCTTGCTACGCCACTGACCTCATCGACGTATATTGGGTATATAATATACGTTGATGGGATACCTAATGCTTGTCTAATGTCACCGTATCTTATTTCTGCAGTCTTGCAATCCCTGCGATCTTCCGTAGCCAACGCATTTCTGCAGTAAGAATTAATTTCACATCTTGTTTTCGCATTGTCCAACATTCCGATTCACAAATGCTTACAATGTCATAATAATATAGAGTACAATACATACATACACGCATACATACAGTATGCTATATATACATAATACACTGGCATACATATGTACAGTATATACATACACACATGCATACATACATACAGTAAATACATACACACATGCATACACATATACATCATGCAAATATACACACCTGCACACATGCATACATGCACACAATGTGATGCGATGCAGTGGAATATGACATAGGGTTTATGATGTGACAAAGTGATGTCGTGCAATGCAAGGTAATGGATGTATCTTGGCTCCTGATATAGCGCCATTAAAAAGTTCTTGCAACAGCGTATGCCTACGTTAGCCCAAGTGATGTTGAAGTCAATTGAAAGTCAATTGAAGGTCATCTATAGGCCAACGATGTAATGTACTATAGTATTGTGTAACATAATACAATAATCAAACGATGTAGGGCTTAATACAATAAGAAATTAAATTACATAATAATTGCTTATTTGCATATAGTTTGTTATAAATCTTATTTATTGAATTTGCCTGATCTTTCAAAAATATTTTATCCATTCGTTCGTCGGTTCGTTCATATGTCCACGAATCAATCAATCAATCAATCAATCAATCAATTAATCAATCAATCAATTAATCAATCAATCAATCGATCAGTCAGTCAGTCAGCCAGTCAGTCAGCAAGTAAGTAAGACAGTCGGTTCAGTCGGTCATGAAGTCGGTTTATCTGTCTATTAATATATCTGCTTACTTGTCTATCTATTTACCTATCAATTTATTTATCTCTGTGATTAATAGGGGCCTAGTTAATGCAAGAACGTCAAGATTAAAGAAAAATATACCTGACAAATTTTACAGCGTCTTCTGAGAATCTCTCAAAACATACAATCACTCAGAGTGCAACTCCCAAACAAACAATCTACCCTACGACCGAAGAGAAGAAATTCACAAACGCAGAATCTGCGCAAGACCATTTAATTCCTTCCAAAGAATCTGATAGATAACGCAACTATTATTCGTGAGCAAAGCCGCAGATTCAAAGACCAACTCCGTGAACTCAGCTGAGATAGTTTCCAACGGCGTCCGTTGACTGCATGCGGGCAAGCGTCATGGTCGACGCTTTAGGCAGCGGCTGTTGCTTGCATTCTCAGTTTTGCCACGCCTCAATGGGAGAAATTTAGCTAGTTGGCAGTTGCTCCGTGGATCGACATACGTCATCACCGTGTTCAGTCCTCGGCCGAGACACGAGATTTTTTATTATCATTAGCATTAGGCCTATTATTATTATCATTATTATTATTATTATTATTATTATTATTATTATTATTATTATTATTATTTTATTATTATTAATTTTTATTGCCCGAGGCTAAATGATCCCTCAGGCTTCTAGAAGCAATTCCTCCTTCTTTATTATTATTATTATTATTATTATTATTATTATTATTATTATTATTATTATTATTATTATTATTATTATTATTATTATTATTATTATTATTATTATTATTATTATTATTATTATTATTATTATTATTATTATTATTATTATCATCATCATCGTCGTCGTCGTCGTCATCATCGTCACCATCATCATCATCATCATCATCATCATCGTCATCGTCATCGTCATCATCATCATCATCATCATCATCATCATCATCATCACCGTCATCACCATTGAAGTCGTCGTTCCCATGGTAGGCCTAGTGTTTATTAGTTTTGCCTCGAGTTTTAGTTTCAGTTATTATTAGTTTCACATGCTAGATGTTTTAGTTATTATTTATTAGTTTTAGGCCTAGTTATTTCGCCGAGTCCGGCAATTCTTTTCCCGCATACAGCTTTAGCACCAACAACGATGCACTGGCTACAATCTGCTTCTAATCAATAGGCCGCCTACTTAAACTATTCCAATACAGCACTACATGTAGTTTTACGTCTACCACCTAAATTTAGTTCCGACATCTTATAAAAATCCAAAGGTCGAAAGATGAGACTACCGAACGAACTGCTGATTATAAAACGCATAGGCTATAGGCTATATCCAAGGACATTGAATATCCTAAGACGTTAAGTTTTCCTTGTGTGTTTTCTTTTAGGTCTTCGTTATGTGTTTTAGTTATTATTAGTTTCGACTGATTTAGTTTCAGTTTATATTTCGTTATCGCTTTTCCTCTAGTTTTTATTTTAATTATAGTTAACTGTAACCTTTGTTAACGAAAACAACACTAGCCTAGTACTCACCAGTAAACTATAGAGTAAATGTAGATGTAAGTATATAAAGGAGTGGTGCCAGAACCGAACCTTGAGGTTAGCTTGGGATATGTCCATGCAGAGCGTATGGGCCAAAAGACGAGAGAAAAACTATAGGGCCTAACTGAGAGTCATTTTTACGCCTCTCCCCCCCCCTATTGCGCATATAAAAGCATGGCAGTGTTGTAGTACGGTAGCCAAGTGGCTGTGCACTAGACTGTTTTCCAAGGGATCTCCTATTTCATTGCCAAGACGAAATCGTTTAAATCAGAAGTATTTTGAGCAACTACTGATTTTGAAAGTCAATTCCTAATTAAACTACATGTATAAAGATGGCTTAACCAAAACACGCTTTTGTCGCTGTCCAGACTAGGCCAGACTATATGTGTAGACCTAAAGCATCAATTTGATTTTGCTAGATCATTTGGGGTAAACTGTGACTCTTAAAGTATTTTGTGCTAGGCCTATAGTAGGCCTATTTAAAATACTTCTCTAAAACAAGTATTTATACTTTTATGTAAATACTCATATAAAAAATAATTGTAGTTACATTTTATGGCGTTATGTAAATATAGGCCTACACATAAAAAAGAATTGTATATATAACTTATATTTCAAATACTTTGTAAGCAGGTATTTATAGGCCTACAGGCCTACTTGTACTCAATAACGTTTAAACGGTAGTCTATTTTCCTCATCACTAATGATCGTCATCATGATCATCGTCATAGGTATTTAGTTTCACGGCGTTATATGGACTCGCTCAATCAGTTACTGTAGGCCTATAGCCTATCGTGTGTAAGCTTGGAGGAACACCGCAGTTTCAAGTTTCCTAAATCGATCGATCGACAGCTGGCGGTAGTTACAGATGCAGTGTCAACTATAGCAGGGCATTGGTGAAGGGCAGCAAGAGAGACAGACGGAAACACAGACGAAGAGAGGTGGAAGAGAGGGAGACACAAGGAGAGACAGAGACTGTTCAAAGCTCCTATTATCAGTACGTAGCATATTTTGAACCGTCTAATCGATGAGCGATTACGCTATAATAGGCCCTATACCCTTAAGCCTTGCATGCTTAAGCTATATCTTATTTGACCTGCACCTTACCTAACATAAGGAATGGGCAAATTACACAGTAAAACGTAATTGAATTACAAATTACAAATTAATTGGGAAAATGCAATTGAATTACAAATGACAAATTACTTTAGAAATTTGCTGGAAATTACAAATTACGTAATTTCAATTACATCATATTATAAATTAGCCTACATGCATAATTGGGATCAAGAAATTCAGTCAGGAAGCACATGCTTTATTTGCACTGTTCATTTGTATTAGCCTACGCTGTTTGAAACTGTTTATTTAAGTTTCTCTAAGAAGTAGCAACTATTCGGTCAAGTTATCCGATAACCAGCGTCTGTTTGACCTTACAATCATGCTTGCAAAACTATAATAAGTCTATCTACCAGCGCAGATGGAGGAAGTGCAGCATTAAATTGCATAACAGTTGAGTAGGCCTATAGCTAGCGATGAAGCATCATTATAGCCTAGTTCCTTGCTGTCATCTTTGAGATACGGTACTGCATCTTTGATAATTATACTGCATGAAAACTGTCGTCAATGGTGACAAAATAATTCAGTTTTAAAGCATCCTTTTCCATATCAATGAGAGCAGTGTCAACAAACACTTTTAAAATGAGACAACAGTACCACAGAGTAAGGATGACACACCGATTACAAAGTTTTGTGATCAAGGAAATGCATTCTTTGTCAGGAATTTAAAGAACTTGTAACTGGTCTCAACCCAGATGCTACAGTCATGGGCCCGACGTACGTTAGGTCGATGAATAGGTGATGCAGTAGAGAGAATGGAATGAAAGTAATAAAAGAAGAATTATCTGAACAACGATTTGTCTGCAAGACTGTAGATGTGTGGTCTACTATACTTGTCAGCTTATTTGTAATAAACGAAATCGATCGATTGCTGATCGGTTGAACCACAGAGTAGATAAAGCTACGCTTAAATAGAAAGGTAATTGTTTAAAAGAATCTTGCTTTAACAGATGCTGGATTGATGACAGATACCAAGAAAATTATTGAAATAATTAAATACGCTAAAATACACGCCTACCTCCATCATGAATTAAATACGATAAAAACACTTTAACCAAATATTGTGGTTGCTATTATTGCTATTATTTACTATTTTACTAAATATTAATTGAATTGACCAATTTGCTGAGTTTGCTGAGAAAATAAGTTTGCTGAGATATGAGTTTGCTGAGAAAATAAGTTTGCTGAGATGCTGAGTTTGCTGAGAAAATAAGTTTGCTGAGTTTGCTGAGAAAATGAGTTTGCTGAGAAAATAAGTTTGCTGAGAGCTGAGTTTGCTGAGAAAATAAGTTTGCTGAGATGCTGAGTTTGCTGAGAAAATAAGTTTGCTGAGAGTTTGCTGAGAAAATAAGTTTGCTGAGATGCTGAGTTTGCTGAGAAAATAAGTTTGCTGAGATGCTGAGTTTGCTGAGAAAATAAGTTTGCTGAGATGAGTTTGCTGAGAAAATAAGTTTGCTGAGAGATTTGCTGAGTTTGCTGAGAAAATAAGTTTGCTGAGATACTGAGTTTGCTGAGAAAATAAGTTTGCTGAGATACTGAGTTTGCTGAGAAAATAAGTTTGCTGAGATGCTGAGTTTGCTGAGAAAATAAGTTTGCTGAGATGCTGAGTTTGCTGAGAAAATAAGTTTGCTGAGAAAATAAGTTTGCTGAGATGCTGAGTTTGCTGAGAAAATAAGTTTGCTGAGATGCTGCTGAGAAAATAAGTTTGCTGAGAAAATAAGTTTGCTGAGATAAGTTTGCTGAGAAGAAAATAAGTTTGCTGAGAAAATAAGTTTGCTGAGATGCTGAGTTTGCTGAGAAAATAAGTTTGCTGAGAAAATGAGTTTGCTGAGATTGAGTTTGCTGAGAAAATAAGTTTGCTGAGATGCTGAGTTTGCTGAGAAAATAAGTTTGCTGAGATGCTGAGTTTGCTGAGAAAATAAGTTTGCTGAGATACTAAGTTTGCTGAGAAAATAAGTTTGCTGAGAAAATAAGTTTGCTGAGATAAGTTTGCTGAGAAAATGAGTTTGCTGAGAAAATAAGTTTGCTGAGATACTGAGTTTGGAGAAAATAAGTTTGCTGAGATGCTGAGTTTGCTGAGAAAATAAGTTTGCTGAGAAAATAAGTTTGCTGAGAAAATAAGTTTGCTGAGAAAATAAGTTTGCTGAGAAAATAAGTTTGCTGAGAAAATAAGTTTGCTGAGAAAATAAGTTTGCTGAGAAAATAAGTTTGCTGAGAAAATAAGTTTGCTGAGAAAATAAGTTTGCTGAGATGCTGAGTTTGCTGAGAAAATAAGTTTGCTGAGAAAATAAGTTTGCTGAGAAAATAAGTTTGCTGAGAAAATAAGTTTGCTGAGAAAATAAGTTTGCTGAGAAAATAAGTTTGCTGAGAAAATGTTTGCTGAGTTTGCTGAGAAAATAAGTTTGCTGAGAAAATAAGTTTGCTGAGAAAATAAGTTTGCTGAGATGCTGAGTTTGCTGAGAAAATAAGTTTGCTGAGAAAATAAGTTTGCTGAGAAAATAAGTTTGCTGAGATGCTGAGTTTGCTGAGAAAATAAGTTTGCTGAGATGCTGAGTTTGCTGAGAAAATAAGTTTGCTGAGAAAATAAGTTTGCTGAGAAAATAAGTTTGCTGAGATTGCTGAGAAAATAAGTTTGCTGAGAAAATAAGTTTGCTGAGAAAATAAGTTTGCTGAGATTGCTGAGAAAATAAGTTTGCTGAGAAAATAAGTTTGCTGAGAAAATAAGTTTGCTGAGATGCTGAGTTTGCTGAGAAAATAAGTTTGCTGAGATGTTTGCTGAGAAAATGAGTTTGCTGAGAAAATAAGTTTGCTGAGAAAATAAGTTTGCTGAGAAAATAAGTTTGCTGAGATGCTGAGTTTGCTGAGAAAATAAGTTTGCTGAGAAAATAAGTTTGCTGAGATGCTGAGTTTGCTGAGAAAATAAGTTTGCTGAGATTTTGCTGAGAAAATAAGTTTGCTGAGAAAATAAGTTTGCTGAGAAAATAAGTTTGCTGAGAAAATAAGTTTGCTGAGAAAATAAGTTTGCTGAGAAAATAAGTTTGCTGAGATGCTGAGTTTGCTGAGAAAATAAGTTTGCTGAGAAAATTTGCTGTTTGCTGAGAAAATAAGTTTGCTGAGAAAATAAGTTTGCTGAGAAAATAAGTTTGCTGAGAAAATAAGTTTGCTGAGATGCTGAGTTTGCTGAGAAAATAAGTTTGCTGAGAAAATAAGTTTGCTGAGAAAATAAGTTTGAGTTTGCTGAGAAAATAAGTTTGCTGAGAAAATAAGTTTGCTGAGAAAATAAGTTTGCTGAGATGCTGAGTTTGCTGAGAAAATAAGTTTGCTGAGATGCTGAGTTTGCTGAGAAAATAAGTTTGCTGAGATGCTGAGTTTGCTGAGAAAATAAGTTTGCTGAGATAAGTTTGCTGAGAAAATAAGTTTGCTGAGATACTGAGTTTGCTGAGAAAATAAGTTTGCTGAGATGCTGAGAAAATAAGTTTGCTGAAAATAAGTTTGCTGAGATACTGAGTTTGCTGAGAAAATAAGTTTGCTGAGATGCTGAGTTTGCTGAGAAAATAAGTTTGCTGAGATGCTGAGTTTGCTGAGAAAATAAGTTTGCTGAGAAAATAAGTTTGCTGAGAAAATAAGTTTGCTGAGATGCTGAGTTTGCTGAGAAAATAAGTTTGCTGAGATGCTGAGTTTGCTGAGAAAATAAGTTTGCTGAGATGCTGAGTTTGCTGAGAAAATAAGTTTGCTGAGAAAATAAGTTTGCTGAGAAAATAAGTTTGCTGAGATAATGAAGTTTGCTGAGAAAATAAGTTTGCTGAGATACTGAGTTTGCTGAGAAAATAAGTTTGCTGAGAAAATGAGTTTGCTGAGAAAATAAGTTTGCTGAGATGCTGAGTTTGCTGAGAAAATAAGTTTGCTGAGATGCTGAGTTTGCTGAGAAAATAAGTTTGCTGAGAAATGAGTTTGCTGAGAAAATAAGTTTGCTGAGATACTGAGTTTGCTGAGAAAATAAGTTTGCTGAGATGCTGAGTTTGCTGAGAAAATAAGTTTGCTGAGAAAATAAGTTTGCTGAGAAAATAAGTTTGCTGAGAAAATAAGTTTGCTGAGAAAATAAGTTTGCTGAGATGCTGAGTTTGCTGAGAAAATAAGTTTGCTGAGAAAATAAGTTTGCTGAGAAAATAAGTTTGCTGAGAAAATAAGTTTGCTGAGAAAATGAGTTTGCTGAGAAAATAAGTTTGCTGAGATGCTGAGTTTGCTGAGAAAATAAGTTTGCTGAGATGCTGAGTTTGCTGAGAAAATAAGTTTGCTGAGAAAATAAGTTTGCTGAGAAAATAAGTTTGCTGAGAAAATAAGTTTGCTGAGAAAATAAGTTTGCTGAGATGCTGAGTTTGCTGAGAAAATAAGTTTGCTGAGATGCTGAGTTTGCTGAGAAAATAAGTTTGCTGAGAAAATAAGTTTGCTGAGAAAATAAGTTTGCTGAGAAAATAAGTTTGCTGAGAAAATAAGTTTGCTGAGATGCTGAGTTTGCTGAGAAAATAAGTTTGCTGAGATGCTGAGTTTGCTGAGAAAATAAGTTTGCTGAGATGCTGAGTTTGCTGAGAAAATAAGTTTGCTGAGATTTGCTGAGTTTGCTGAGAAAATAAGTTTGCTGAGAAAATAAGTTTGCTGAGAAAATAAGTTTGCTGAGAAAATAAGTTTGCTGAGAAAATAAGTTTGCTGAGAAAATAAGTTTGCTGAGATACTGAGTTTGCTGAGAAAATAAGTTTGCTGAGAAAATAAGTTTGCTGAGATAAGTTTGCTGAGATGCTGAGTTTGCTGAGAAAATAAGTTTGCTGAGAAAATGAGTTTGCTGAGAAAATAAGTTTGCTGAGAAAATAAGTTTGCTGAGAAAATAAGTTTGCTGAGAAAATGAGTTTGCTGAGAAAATAAGTTTGCTGAGATGCTGAGTTTGCTGAGAAAATAAGTTTGCTGAGATGCTGAGTTTGCTGAGAAAATAAGTTTGCTGAGATGCTGAGTTTGCTGAGAAAATAAGTTTGCTGAGATGCTGAGTTTGCTGAGAAAATAAGTTTGCTGAGATGCTGAAAAAATAAGTTTGCTGAGAAAATAAGTTTGCTGAGAAAATAAGTTTGCTGAGATGCTGAGTTTGCTGAGAAAATAAGTTTGCTGAGATGCTGAGTTTGCTGAGAAAATAAGTTTGCTGAGATGCTGAGTTTGCTGAGAAAATAAGTTTGCTGAGATGCTGAGTTTGCTGAGAAAATAAGTTTGCTGAGAAAATAAGTTTGCTGAGAAAATAAGTTTGCTGAGATGCTGAGTTTGCTGAGAAAAATAAGTTTGCTGAGAAAATAAGTTTGCTGAGAAAATAAGTTTGCTGAGAAAATAAGTTTGCTGAGAAAATAAGTTTGCTGAGATACTGAGTTTGCTGAGAAAATAAGTTTGCTGAGATGCTGAGTTTGCTGAGAAAATAAGTTTGCTGAGATGCTGAGTAAGTTTGCTGAGAAAATAAGTTTGCTGAGAAAATAAGTTTGCTGAGATGCTAAGTTTGCTGAGAAAATAAGTTTGCTGAGATGCTGAGTTTGCTGAGAAAATAAGTTTGCTGAGATTGCTGAAAAAATAAGTTTGCTGAGAAAATAAGTTTGCTGAGATTGTTTGCTGAGAAAATAAGTTTGCTGAGAAAATAAGTTTGCTGAGAAAATGAGTTTGCTGAGAAAATAAGTTTGCTGAGAAAATAAGTTTGCTGAGAAAAATAAGTTTGCTGAGAAAAAATAAGTTTGCTGAGATACTGAGTTTGCTGAGAAAATAAGTTTGCTGAGATGCTGAGTTTGCTGAGAAAATAAGTTTGCTGAGATACTGAGTTTGCTGAGAAAATAAGTTTGCTGAGATGCTGAGTTTGCTGAGAAAATAAGTTTGCTGAGATGCTGAGTTTGCTGAGAAAATAAGTTTGCTGAGAAAATAAGTTTGCTGAGAAAATAAGTTTGCTGAGATGCTGAGTTTGCTGAGAAAATAAGTTTGCTGAAAAAATAAGTTTGCTGAGATGCTGAGTTTGCTGAGAAAATAAGTTTGCTGAGAGAAAATAAGTTTGCTGAGAAAATAAGTTTGCTGAGATGCTGAGTTTGCTGAGAAAATAAGTTTGCTGAGATGCTGAGTTTGCTGAGAAAATAAGTTTGCTGAGATGCTGAGTTTGCTGAGAAAATAAGTTTGCTGAGATGCTGAGTTTGCTGAGAAAATAAGTTTGCTGAGATGCTGAGTTTGCTGAGAAAATAAGTTTGCTGAGAAAATGAGTTTGCTGAGAAAATAAGTTTGCTGAGAAAATGAGTTTGCTGAGAAAATAAGTTTGCTGAGATGCTGAGAAAATAAGTTTGCTGAGATGCTGAGTTTGCTGAGAAAATAAGTTTGCTGAGATGCTGAGTTTGCTGAGAAAATAAGTTTGCTGAGAAAATAAGTTTGCTGAGAAAATAAGTTTGCTGAGAAAATAAGTTTGCTGAGATGCTAAGTTTGCTGAGAAAATAAGTTTGCTGAGAAAATAAGTTTGCTGAGATGCTGAGTTTGCTGAGAAAATAAGTTTGCTGAAAAATAAGTTTGCTGAGATGCTGAGTTTGCTGAGAAAATAAGTTTGCTGAGATGCTGAGTTTGCTGAGAAAATAAGTTTGCTGAGAAAATAAGTTTGCTGAGATGCTGAGTTTGCTGAGAAAATAAGTTTGCTGAGATGCTGAGTTTGCTGAGAAAATAAGTTTGCTGAGAAAATAAGTTTGCTGAGAAAATAAGTTTGCTGAGAAAATAAGTTTGCTGAGAAAATAAGTTTGCTGAGAAAATAAGTTTGCTGAGAAAATAAGTTTGCTGAGATGCTAAGTTTGCTGAGAAAATAAGTTTGCTGAGATGCTGAGTTTGCTGAGAAAATAAGTTTGCTGAGATGCTGAGTTTGCTGAGAAAATAAGTTTGCTGATTTGCTGAGAAATAAGTTTGCTGAGAAAATAAGTTTGCTGAGATGCTGAGTTTGCTGAGAAAATAAGTTTGCTGAGATGAGTTTGCTGAAAAATAAGTTTGCTGAGATGCTGAGTTTGCTGAGAAAATAAGTTTGCTGAAGAGTTTGCTGAGATAAGTTTGCTGAGAAAATAAGTTTGCTGAGAAAATAAGTTTGCTGAGATACTGAGTTTGCTGAGAAAATAAGTTTGCTGAGAAAATGAGTTTGCTGAGAAAATAAGTTTGCTGAGAAAATAAGTTTGCTGAGAAAATAAGTTTGCTGAGATAAATTTTGCTGAGAAAATAAGTTTGCTGAGATGCTGAGTTTGCTGAGAAAATAAGTTTGCTGAGATGCTGAGTTTGCTGAGAAAATAAGTTTGCTGAGATAAGTTTGCTGAGATGCTGAGTTTGCTGAGAAAATAAGTTTGCTGAGATGCTGAGTTTGCTGAGAAAATAAGTTTGCTGAGATTTGCTGAGAAAAAGTTTGCTGAGAAAATAAGTTTGCTGAGATGCTGAGTTTGCTGAGAAAATAAGTTTGCTGAGATGCTGAGTTTGCTGAGAAAATAAGTTTGCTGAGATGCTGAGTTTGCTGAGAAAATAAGTTTGCTGAGAAGTTTGCTGAGAAAATAAGTTTGCTGAGATGCTGAGTTTGCTGAGAAAATAAGTTTGCTGAGATGCTGAGTTTGCTGAGAAAATAAGTTTGCTGAGAAAATAAGTTTGCTGAGATAATGAGTTTGCTGAGAAAATAAGTTTGCTGAGATTGCTGAGAAAATAAGTTTGCTGAGAAAATAAGTTTGCTGAGATGCTGAGTTTGCTGAGAAAATAAGTTTGCTGAGATGCTGAGTTTGCTGAGAAAATAAGTTTGCTGAGAAAATAAGTTTGCTGAGAAAATAAGTTTGCTGAGATGCTGAGTTTGCTGAGAAAATAAGTTTGCTGAGAAAATAAGTTTGCTGAGAAAATAAGTTTGCTGAGAAAATGAGTTTGCTGAGAAAATAAGTTTGCTGAGAAAAAATGAGTTTGCTGAGAAAATAAGTTTGCTGAGATGCTGAGTTTGCTGAGAAAATAAGTTTGCTGAGATGCTGAGTTTGCTGAGAAAATAAGTTTGCTGAGATGCTGAGTTTGCTGAGAAAATAAGTTTGCTGAGAAAATAAGTTTGCTGAGAAAATAAGTTTGCTGAGAAAATAAGTTTGCTGAGATGCTGAGTTTGCTGAGAAAATAAGTTTGCTGAGATGTTTTGCTGAGAAAATAAGTTTGCTGAGATGCTGAGTTTGCTGAGAAAATAAGTTTGCTGAGATGCTGAGTTTGCTGAGAAAATAAGTTTGCTGAGAAAATAAGTTTGCTGAGAAAAATAAGTTTGAGAGAATGAGTTTGCTGAGAAAATAAGTTTGCTGAGATGCTGAGTTTGCTGAGAAAATAAGTTTGCTGAGATAATGAGTTTGCTGAGAAAATAAGTTTGCTGAGATGCTGAGTTTGCTGAGAAAATAAGTTTGCTGAGATGCTGAGTTTGCTGAGAAAATAAGTTTGCTGAGAAAATAAGTTTGCTGAGAAAATAAGTTTGCTGAGATGCTGAGTTTGCTGAGAAAATAAGTTTGCTGAGAAAATAAGTTTGCTGAGATGCTGAGTTTGCTGAGAAAATAAGTTTGCTGAGAAAATAAGTTTGCTGAGAAAATAAGTTTGCTGAGATGCTGAGTTTGCTGAGAAAATAAGTTTGCTGAGATGTTTGCTGAGTTTGCTGAGAAAATAAGTTTGCTGAGAAAATGAGTTTGCTGAGAAAATAAGTTTGCTGAGAAATGCTGAGTTTGCTGAGAAAATAAGTTTGCTGAGATGCTGAGTTTGCTGAGAAAATAAGTTTGCTGAGAGATAAGTTTGCTGAGTTTGCTGAGAAAATAAGTTTGCTGAGATGCTGTTTGCTGAGAAATAAGTTTGCTGAGATTTTGCTGAGAAAATAAGTTTGCTGAGATGCTGAGTTTGCTGAGAAAATAAGTTTGCTGAGATGCTGAGTTTGCTGAGAAAATAAGTTTGCTGAGATGCTGAGTTTGCTGAGAAAATAAGTTTGCTGAGATGCTGAGTTTGCTGAGAAAATAAGTTTGCTGAGATGCTGAGATTGCTGAGAAAATAAGTTTGCTGAGAAAATAAGTTTGCTGAGAGAGTTTGCTGAGAGTTTGCTGAGAAAATAAGTTTGCTGAGAAAATGAGTTTGCTGAGAAAATAAGTTTGCTGAGATACTGAGTTTGCTGAGAAAATAAGTTTGCTGAGATGCTGAGTTTGCTGAGAAAATAAGTTTGCTGAGATACTGAGTTTGCTGAGAAAATAAGTTTGCTGAGAAAATAAGTTTGCTGAGAAAATAAGTTTGCTGAGAAAATGAGTTTGCTGAGAAAATAAGTTTGCTGAGAAAATAAGTTTGCTGAGATGCTGAGTTTGCTGAGAAAATAAGTTTGCTGAGATGCTGAGTTTGCTGAGAAAATAAGTTTGCTGAGAAAATAAGTTTGCTGAGATGCTGAGTTTGCTGAGAAAATAAGTTTGCTGAGATGCTGAGTTTGCTGAGAAAATAAATTTGCTGAGATGCTGAGTTTGCTGAGAAAATAAGTTTGCTGAGATGCTGAGTTTGCTGAGAAAATAAGTTTGCTGAGATGCTGAGTTTGCTGAAGATTGCTGAGTTTGCTGAGAAAAAAATAAGTTTGCTGAGATGCTGAGTTTGCTGAGAAAATAAGTTTGCTGAGATGCTGAGTTTGCTGAGAAAATAAGTTTGCTGAGATGCTGAGTTTGCTGAGAAAATAAGTTTGCTGAGATGCTGAGTTTGCTGAGAAAATAAGTTTGCTGAGATGCTGAGTTTGCTGAGAAAATAAGTTTGCTGAGATGCTGAGTTTGCTGAGAAAATAAGTTTGCTGAGAAAATAAGTTTGCTGAGAAAATAAGTTTGCTGAGAAAATAAGTTTGCTGAGAAAATGAAGTTTGCTGAGAAAATGAGTTTGCTGAGAAAATAAGTTTGCTGAGAAAATGAGTTTGCTGAGAAAATAAGTTTGCTGAGAAAATAAGTTTGCTGAGATGCTGAGTTTGCTGAGAAAATAAGTTTGCTGAGATGCTGAGTTTGCTGAGAAAATAAGTTTGCTGAGATGCTGAGTTTGCTGAGAAAATAAGTTTGCTGAGATGCTGAGTTTGCTGAGAAAATAAGTTTGCTGAGAAAATAAGTTTGCTGAGAAAATGAGTTTGCTGAGAAAATAAGTTTGCTGAGATTGCTGAGAAAATAAGTTTGCTGAGAAAATAAGTTTGCTGAGATGCTGAGTTTGCTGAGAAAATAAGTTTGCTGAGATGCTGAGTTTGCTGAGAAAATAAGTTTGCTGAGATGCTGAGTTTGCTGAGAAAATAAGTTTGCTGAGATACTGAGTTTGCTGAGAAAATAAGTTTGTTTGCGAGAAAATAAGTTTGCTGAGTTTGCTGAGAAAATGCTGAGAGAAAATTTTGCTGAGAAAATAAGTTTGCTGAGAAAATAAGTTTGCTGAGATGCTGAGTTTGCTGAGAAAATAAGTTTGCTGAGATAAAATAAGTTTGCTGAGAAAATCAGTTGCTGAAAAATAAGTTTGCTGAGATGCTGAGTTTGCTGAGAAAATAAGTTTGCTGAGATGCTGAGTTTGCTGAGAAAATAAGTTTGCTGAGATGCTGAGTTTGCTGAGAAAATAAGTTTGCTGAGAAAATAAGTTTGCTGAGAAAATAAGTTTGCTGAGAAAATAAGTTTGCTGAGAAAATAAGTTTGCTGAGATGCTGAGTTTGCTGAGAAAATAAGTTTGCTGAGAAAATAAGTGAGAAAATAAGTTTGCTGAGATGCTGAGTTTGCTGAGAAAATAAGTTTGCTGAGATGCTGAGTTTGCTGAGAAAATAAGTTTGCTGAGATGCTGAGTTTGCTGAGAAAATAAGTTTGCTGAGATGCTGAGTTTGCTGAGAAAATAAGTTTGCTGAGATGCTGAGTTTGCTGAGAAAATAAGTTTGCTGAGATGCTGAGTTTGCTGAGAAAATAAGTTTGCTGAGATGCTGAGTTTGCTGAGAAAATAAGTTTGCTGAGATGCTGAGTTTGCTGAGAAAATAAGTTTGCTGAGATGCTGAGTTTGCTGAGAAAATAAGTTTGCTGAGATGCTGAGTTTGCTGAGAAAATAAGTTTGCTGAGATGCTGAGTTTGCTGAGAAAATAAGTTTGCTGAGATGCTGAGTTTGCTGAGAAAATAAGTTTGCTGAGAAAATAAGTTTGCTGAGAAAATAAGTTTGCTGAGAAAATAAGTTTGCTGAGAAAATAAGTTTGCTGAGAAAATAAGTTTGCTGAGAAAATAAGTTTGCTGAGATACTGAGTTTGCTGAGAAAATAAGTTTGCTGAGATACTGAGTTTGCTGAGAAAATAAGTTTGCTGAGATGCTGAGTTTGCTGAGAAAATAAGTTTGCTGAGAAAATAAGTTTGCTGAGAAAATAAGTTTGCTGAGATGCTGAGTTTGCTGAGAAAATAAGTTTGCTGAGAAAATTGGTTTGCTAAGATGCTGAGTTTGCTGAGAAAATAAGTTTGCTGAGAAAATGAGTTTGCTGAGAAAATTTTGCTGAGAAAATAAGTTTGCTGAGATGCTGAGTTTGCTGAGAAAATAAGTTTGCTGAGATGCTGAGTTTGCTGAGAAAATAAGTTTGCTGAGAAAATAAGTTTGCTGAGATGCTGAGTTTGCTGAGAAAATAAGTTTGCTGAGATGCTGAGTTTGCTGAGAAAATAAGTTTGCTGAGATGCTGAGAGTTTGCTGAGATGCTTTTGCTGAGAAAATAAGTTTGCTGAGAAAATAAGTTTGCTGAGATGCTGAGTTTGCTGAGAAAATAAGTTTGCTGAAATGCTGAGTTTGCTGAGAAATAAGTTTGCTGAGAAAATAAGTTTGCTGAGAAAATAAGTTTGCTGAGATGCTGAGTTTGCTGAGAAAATAAGTTTGCTGAGATGCTGAGTTTGCTGAGAAAATAAGTTTGCTGAGATGCTGAGTTTGCTGAGAAAATAAGTTTGCTGAGAAAATAAGTTTGCTGAGATTAAGCTGCTAAGAAAATAAGTTTGCTGAGAAAATAAGTTTGCTGAGATACTGAGTTTGCTGAGAAAATAAGTTTGCTGAGAAAATAAGTTTGCTGAGAAAATAAGTTTTTTTTGCTGAGACGCTGAGTTTGCTGAGAAAATAAGTTTGCTGAGACGCTGAGTTTGCTGAGAAAATAAGTTTGCTGAGATGCTGAGTTTGCTGAGAAAATAAGTTTGCTGAGATGCTGAGTTTGCTGAGAAAATAAGTTTGCGAGATATGCTGAGTTTGCTGAGAAAATAAGTTTGCTGAGATGCTGAGTTTGCTGAGAAAATAAGTTTGCTGAGATGCTGAGTTTGCTGAGAAAATAAGTTTGCTGAGATGCTGAGAAAATAAGTTTGCTGAGAAAATAAGTTTGCTGAGATGCTGAGTTTGCTGAGAAAATAAGTTTGCTAAGAAAATAAGTTTGCTGAGATGCTGAGTTTGCTGAGAAAATAAACATGCTGAGATGCTGAGTTTGCTGAGAAAATAAGTTTGCTAAGAAAATAAGTTTGCTGAGATGCTGAGTTTGCTGAGAAAATAAGTTGGTGCCCGAATAATTAAGTTTGCTGAGAAAATGAGTTTGCTAAGAAAATAAGTTTGCTGAGATTGTGAGTTTGCTAAGAAAATAAGTTTGCTGACGTGCTGAGTTTGTCCCAGAAAACATAAGTTTGCTTTCAGAAAATAAGTTTGCTAGATGCGTGAGTCATTTATGGACGGCCCCTAGAGCTGCGTTTCTGCTACATTCTTAGTCATAATGCAGGTTAAACAGATAAGTTTTTAATTTTGTTTTAAACCATAAAAATTAACGTTAGTATTGTAGCCTTTTTTGTGTAGGCCTAGGTCCTTGGTCTCGAACAGCATTATTTTGTCAATGAATTTGAGGTGAGGTCCTTCGATCACCATTGCTGCGTCGTTTAACTAGGTGCCACGCCATTTCAGATTCCCGTGTACCGACCGCGCTAGCCCGAGATGTAAATCTCTGTAATGAGCTAGGCCTAACATCGGTAGGCTATTCGAACTGGAAAGTGGAAACCGCACACTCAACAGGGCTGACGACAGAAATTCCGGGCCCCTAGGCAGAGCAGTCACGGGCCCCTAACTATCCTTAGACTTTATGAGATATTTTTTTTGAAACAAAATGAAATAATAAAAGTGCGGGTACAACCCAAAAAATTATATTTATAGGGCCTATATGCAATACATTGAGCCTTTATAGCGCGCTTTCCGTAAGACAAACGTCATTTCACTAGAGACATTTCCCCCTCGGACATTCTTAGTCATAATGCAGGTTAAACAGATAAGTTTTTAATTTTGTTTTAAACCATAAATTAACGTTCTGTATTGTAGCCTCAATTGTCCATACAAGTCAAGTCCCTGAATCGAAGTCAAGTGCGAAGTTAGAAATATCGAAACCGGAGCTTTAGATCAAAACATCAGACCGCTGAATGTTTATTTTAGGTTTCGACTCTAACCGACAATTGAGGTAGGCCTACAGGGTAAACTTGCGCTTTAAGGGTCCCGAATAATGACAACGATATTCGAGGGGAGTATGTATTATAATCAGCCTATTTCAATGGAAGAAGTTTAGGACTAATGGCGTCGTGAGGGTCGGTTAGGGTCAGGTTACGCGTCGTGAGGGTCGGTTAGGGTCAGGTTAAGCGTCGTGAGGGTCAAAATGGGTCAGGGTTAGGGTTTGTGTTGTCATTAGAAAATCTTCAAAATCGGGACCCCTATATGGGGAAATGTCCTAGGGTGGGGGAAACGTAGTATTATATTTGAAAAGTCAGAAATCGTAAACTTTGTATAACTGATTATAATATTTTTCATAAGTTGATTGCTGGGCCCAGCCCGGGCCCCTAAAAGTCGCCGGGCCCTGGGTTTTGCCCCTCTGACCCCCTCTCGGCGGGCCTGCACGGCAGGCATTTTGACGTGATCGTTGTATCAAAGGCAGCTAACCGGGCCAGCGCGGGATTCCTCAGGATAAAAATAATGGACAGCATATTTTCGGAAATTGATAGTCTTCGATGGTGATTAGTTTTTGTTCGTTACACTACACTATAGGCCTACGTTACATAAATGCAATGCTTGGTAGCTTACATTATGCTTTGTAGCAGCGATGATGTGGAAAATAAAGCGCTGGATAGCATAGATAACGGTTAGGGTTGTTTGATTTTTAAACAGGAGAGTGAGGAGATGTTTAATACCAACGCTTTCCCGGTTTAAAATTTTCTAAATCTTGGTATGAAATAGACTCAAAGTTATGAAGTACATGTAGTGCAGTTTCAAGGAATACTGGTTTAACTCAGCTTTACGAAAATCACTTTTTACAATAAAATACAAAATAGTCGTTTTCCTACATGCATCTTATGGATTTGATTGGCATATTCCTCTGGTTGGCTTACTTATTTTAAAATGTGGCTAATTTTCCATTTCATCAAGAGAATTACACGATAGAACTTTTGGATCTAGTGCACAAACACCAATAGCATTATGCACAAGTAAAACTTAGAATCTCTTGAATTTCTTCCATCGAAAGATGATCCGACTGTTATTAATTCCTACCCCCAATCCAATCCTTCTTACCCTTCTTCTTCTTGTGGTTCTCTGCCTCTTAGGCAGGTTCACATGTCCGACGTCGCCACTCCTCTCTTTGTTGGGCCTCTTCTTTCAGCTTCCTGTAATCGTTTGTCATCATCAATCCAGCAACATCTGTCTTGGTCTTCCTCTTGTCTTCCTCCCCTCCATTTTTCCTTCAATGATTTCTTAGTAGTGAGTCTCCTCTCAGCATGTGCCCGATCCATTTCCTTTGCCTCTCTCTTATTGTGTGTATAAGGAATCTTTCTTCTCCAATTCTTTCTTACTAATCCATCTCCTCCACCTTTCGAACATTCTCATTCTCAACGAAGCCGATGGTAGCAGTTCTACCTCCCATCTCTCTCCGGTAACAGAACATGATCTTCCATAGCCATCTCTGGACAACCACTCTGACATGATGCAGCACTTGCGAATAAGCCTATGTCCTGCGCCTAGCATTAGAGTAGCGATTTCAAAATTTGGAGCTTAATAAGATTACAATAACAACGTTATTATGCTAACTATATTATCATCAATACTATAATTATATTATCTTTATAATTCAACACTCACACGTTCATTGTACTTTGACAAAGAAAAAATATTCAAGTTTATAAATTATTTACATAGAAACTGCAACAGTTCGTATTCTGTTCCCAAAAAGAAGCTGCCTGTGAAACTCGAATCAAATCTTACGACAGTGGAGCATAATGAGAAAGTAAAAATATATACGACGTGACATTACAAACAATCATGAAACACTGACTAATGGCATAATGAGGGCCTGAGGCACTGGAAGAAAGTAGACGTTAAACAGAGTACAAAGTAATCATAATTTTACAATAATAATAATTAATAATAATAAAATTAATAATAATGGGGTTACTGCACAGTGATTAGCATGCTGCACTGTTAATCATGGTGTGATCTGTGCTGGGAAAATGAGAACACCCTGTGTACTCGCCCTGAATCAGACTGTCCCCAATGAAGATAAATTTTCCCATACATTCTGCTTATGCCCACACGTTTTTCCTATACTGCTGCCCAACACAAAATATTACATGTATCTTGCAGTCAACCACGAGGCTGGGAGGGGGTTCTAATCCCTGTAAGGGCAGGACAATGTCGAGATTTCTGTTTCACTTGTGCCCAGCTCATACATTATGAGAATGTTGACTTTAGATGGTCAATGAAAGGTACAGTAAGCGAGGGTCTGCTACTAACGATGTATGCCATGGCTAGGAAAAGGAGGGTGCCAATATTTCATACCCATGGCTGCCTCTAAAGTTTTGCTTTGAAGGACCAATAGTCTTTGCTCTTTTAAAACACAGAGGGGACTACCCCTGGCCAATTTTCTCAACACCACCGATATCTACACACTTGCAAACAGCAAAAGTGAATTTGTGAACAGCACACAATAGCATTTCAACCACAGGGTCAGCTCCTAAGTTTAGCAATAGTGAACTGGAAAAGGGCAATCCCAAAAATTCTGCAATTGATCTTTCAAAATCAATTCAATTATCATAAAACATGGGCATAAAACCTGAAAATCGTGGCAAAATCTGACAGCATCAGTTGTTGCATCGACCATAACACAATGCATACCACGGCTCAGAAGGAAAACTACAAACAGCCATAAGCAGATGCTCCCAGTCCGTCAAATCCAGTACAATCGTCGTAAGTATTCCTCAATATCGCATTTGCAATAATCTGCTTAGAATCTGCTTAGCAACTGTAATTGGGGACATACTCAAGTATGTCAGTTGAGTCAAGATCTAGTAGACTAATCACACATATTTCAGTAACTTCGAGTCGTTCAAAGCAACTGCATAATGTAGGCATAACTGGAAAATCCAGACTACTCTCCGTCTAACTCTAACGAATCGGGAAATGTTCACACTCGTATTAAAACAGTAAGTCCAGAATGCGAAAGCTATACAAACTGATTGAACTGCTGAGCAGAACTTCTACAATTCTTTGGTGACAGTTTACAAAAAATGTCTGGCTTGACTTTGATAGTTACCCAACACTTGAGGAACACATTTCTTCTAAATGTTGCCCATGCAGAGAATCATTACTTTGTCTGACAGTTGAAGAACGTGGCCAACTCCGCTACTCATTACACACGAATCTCTCTCTTTCTTTGGTAAGGCTTTGAGGCGTTGTGAACAGACTCTTCCTGGCTCAGTCTCTGAAGAGTTAGGACAACAGTCGAGTAAAGTCGTGATTGTGCAGTACGGCTAGTAAAGCATCTTGTGCATTTTGAGTTTCTGTGCAAGTCGTTGCTTTGCTGTGGCCATTCCCTTCTTCGGCTTTTTGCCTGAAATTCACAAGAATTCGGTTAGACAAAATCCAAGGAAACTGCTGCCAAATGAGCTTAGCTGAAGTGAGCTCTCCTTAGCTGAGTGAACTCTCAACTGGTTTGAGACTCAGTGGCGTAACGAAGGCGGGCAGAGGGGGAGGGCAGCCACCCCCGGTGCAGCACAAGAGGGGCACAAAATTAGTTTTCAGTGGCACACAGTACTATGACAAGAACAATTAAAAGTCAACAGGAAAATTAAAAGGGGGCACAGTCATCAACCCTTGCCCCTGGGCGCTGAAACCCATAGTTACGCCACTGTTCAGACTGCTGGGATTTTTTAAACCGTGGCACAGCATTAGCTGATTCAACAGATCCAGTGAAAAAGGACCACACTATTTAGAGTACCAGGAGGTTGCGGAGAATTATTTTTTAAGCGATTAAACAAAACCAGAAGATCTTGACAGCAATTTTAGATGAAGGAATATATGCAGCTGAGCCAAAGTAACAAATTCCTCACTACTCCAATGTTTTTACATCACAACTTTAAGCAGAATTAACAACATTTAAAAAAAAGAACTGAATTCCGAGGTCTTGTAATTTGCTGTTTGAAAAATTCTGAACTTACCCATACACTTCAAGGACAACGCTGACTTGTCTGAACTCAGCACACCAACGGATGAAGCTTAAATCAAAACCATCCACTGATATAGACCCGTAAATCAATCAATCAGTCAATTAACAAACCAATCAGTTAATACATCAATCAATGACTATACAATCAATCAGTCAAGTATATCAAATCAAACCATCATTATCTTACAAAACCAGGTGAAGTATAAGTAATTAAAAGGTGCTATATTAAGCATCTTGATACATATATAATTATATACATCAGTATAATTATCATCAGGCCAATCAACCAACCAAACAAGCAATCAATCATTCAATATAATATGATCGATCAATATAACAATTAATCAATATAAAACAACGAATTAAAGAACCACAATCAACAACATATCAACAGATGAATCCAAAACAGTCAATCAGTCAACACATCAATCAACCAGTAAACAATCAAACAATATACCAATGAATCGACCAGTCAGTCAGTCATGTAAGTTAGCAGCACCTTTTGAAGGAGACAATGGAAGCGGCGATGACATAGTGCTGGTGCCAGGGCTTGATATGGCATTTGTACTGGTGCTCGGCATTGGATCTGCGTGAAGGCTGGATATGGCTAACTTCTTCTCTAGCTTCAGCTTCTTGCGATTGTACTGGCGCTTCGGAGGCTGGAAGAAACCATCACAGATAAAAAGAAACATGCCACGAACACAGGCAACTGAACAATAACGTAACCATGACAATCAGTAATCAATCAATCAATCAACCAAGAACCATGACAACTGATTGTCATCGATTATCAATCACACGATGGAATTTTCGTAGGAAATCGATCAAGCAATCAATGTAGCAGTCACCAAACTAATCCACAAACCAAACAGAAATCATATAACAAACTTATGAATAAGCCAATAGACAAACCTACTAAATCGATCAATAACAAATCAATCAATCAATCAATCAATCAACCAATCAAAATCGAAGACACACTTACAGGTCGATTTAGGAACTTGGCAGCAGCGGCTGCTAACCCACACTCTACAGATTCTTTCTTAGCTCCCTGCCGCTTTGGCCGATCCTGTTTTGGCCGGTTTGGGGTCAGTTTTGCTAAAACAAAATCATCCAACATATTACGACTCTCGTCATCATCACCATCATCTTCATCAGTCCCTTATGCCTTTTGGCAGCTTCAGGTGAATATAATACATCCATTCTTTTGGTCATTTGTCAACTGTAGTACCTTCTTGTGTTTAGTCCATGTCTTGCCATGTCTTCATTTACACTGTCTAACTCTTGCAGGCAGTGCATTGTGTGGGATTTGGTGAGATGTCTGGTATCTTATGATTCCAATTATCAATAATATCGTTTCTTTTGTTATTTGCTAAAACTAATATTTAATCAAATAACACTTATTATTGCTTTTTACCCTGGTCCAAAAGAACCTTAGCTTAACTCCTAGACAGACTACCTACTGAAATTGACCAGATAATGCATAGGTAGCACTTAGACTGAGCAGTTATAAAGGAGCCATTGAAAGTTATTCAGGATCAGATTGATGAGATTTGAAAAGCAGGCCTAGTGTCCAGTTTTGAGGCCATCCGGAAAGGTGTCTCAAGATTCAGCATCTTTGAGAGGTATGTAACTGGGAATCATTTCTTACCCTTCAGCAATTGGCCACCTACCTGGAATAGATTCCTCTGGATCTGTGTGTCCTTCTGCATGTACCTTTACCAATGCTTGAAAACTGTTGTCCTGGGTCTGGGCTGGCAGCACCTCAAAGTAGATATCGGGAAGGTGGTGTATAAATGCACTGAACGAATACTCATGGCAGCTTCTAGAAGCAAGCTCAAGGGGCTGCTCTTCTTCTTCGTCTTTTAAATCAGTTTAACCCTTTTAACGACGAGCCGCTTATGGTTTCCCATACATTTTAGTACACGCTCGTTGTTAAAGGGTTAAGATATTTTAAGCAATATCACTGGACACTCAGACGATTAAATCAGATAATTAAATGCATGGCCAAACCTCCTTTTGGATTCCAAGCTTCATCCTGTTTTGAGCTGGACTGACTTTTGAATTTGAACTCATCCTCGTTGTCTGATATATCAAGTGTCGGATAAACTGAACAAAAAAACGCATCAGTTAAACCACGGTAAACAGAAATACAGTTCAACCTCTATTTGTTTTCTAGTATATATTGGTTTAGGGCAGATGTTCGGTACCATAAAACTTTTTCACAGACAAATGCATACAGTAAAGCCGTTCGTCATGCACTCAAACTCTCTGCTCCTAAATACAGTAAAACAGATTTATTTCAAAATCAGCAAATATCTTGCTTGAATACAGTTATACCTCCCCATTCCTAACTACAGTGAAACCATTACAGTAAACCTTTCTACTTTGGAATCCAGCAAATATCTAAACAGTAAAACCCTTCCATACTCAGATACTCTGAAACCCACCGAATTCATCATCCTTGTAACACGTTGGCATCTCGAGTTCAAAGTCGTCATACTTGGGCGACTTGCCCGGAACCAATCGACTCTTGGTTGATGATGATAGCAACGAAGAGGCGGAGCCAAGAGATGAAGTCCGGCCCATCTGACTCATCGAAAGCATTCCTTGGATAGCGTCACGCATGGTCGGTGAAGCACGTCTGAAATAAGATAGCTACAGAATATCAGTTACAGTTCAGGTATCTAATGGTAATCCTCTGACAGGGAGGGTTCAGTAAATAAACAATCAACTAACTATGAATATTAACATCATAGTATATTATATTAAAAATACCAATATTAATATCATTAATTAATTATATTAATTTATTAATTCAAACTGACAAGTACGCAGCAAGATTACATGATATAGTAGTAACAGATGATAGCAAGCTTAAAAGGAGTCAGATTTAACTGTATGGCAGCCTGTCCTACTGCTCATTTTCCCTTGGCTCAAGGGAGTGGAAGGCTGAGTCAACCTTATGGAGTTAGTGGGTATCAAACCTGCATCCTTCTGATCTTCGAGCCAGCATGTTACCATTCAACCATCTCCCCGCCCCGTCATCGATGACATGCCTTCTCCAAACCATTCCTGTTTTCACGACTCTGCCAATCATTTTGGTCTTGAGGTCGTCTCCAGACTGCGTGAAGCCCAAAGTTCAGTGGGTAAAGTAATATTTGGCAATAAAAGTGGGTAAAGGAATATTAAAATTACTACTCTGGAAACTTGATATATGCACCTCCTTATAATATGAATTCTGAAATAACATGGTTGGGAACATGATTTCCAAGATTAATTCACCTACAAAAATTAACTTAAAACACAACTTCATCATAAAGTGATTCTTGATATGGCTGCCAAAGACAACATTTAATAATGAATTACATCGTCACATATGTGCATACATAAATGCATTAATGAATACATAAATACATACACATATAACTTTTATACAAACGCATACATATATAAAAAATACATACAACATACATTTAATACATACATACATATGTATATAAACACATATTACAATGCTTGTTCCATGCTTACCCAATATCATCGTCGATTTTGATATCAGTCTCTGTACCATAGCCACTGACTTCAAGAATGTCAGAGATGCTACTGTTGAGGCCGCCACGGATCAGTGGCATCGCCAAACGATGCGCAAAATCCGCTGGTGCCTGAGTCGTGCTCGAACTTGCGCTCGCGAGTCGAGGAAACGAGTAACTCGGTGACGCTGGTGTGGATGATGTTGACCACGTCAGATCGGAGTGAGTCGATGATGATGGTTTGGTGACTGTTGAACAGATAAACAGTTTGCGTATTTATTAATTCATCACGAAAGTTAAAAGTCTATGCTCTATTTAGTATATAAAGAAACTTACAAGTTTCTCTTAGTTTATGGTGACTGTAGTTTGCCGTGTATGGTCTTACAAGTCTGCACTTGCGTTAATACATAAAAATTTACTGGATAAAATGTGCTATGTACAGTTAACATATCTGCATATAAAGAATTTTACCAGTTCATGCTCTAGTGAAGTTGTGTGATAAATCTACGGACATTTTCCACAACACTATTAAACGTCAATACACAGAATGCATCATATAGGTAAATCCCCATATGGAGGATAAATTCATGCACAGGTAAATATCCATTACACTGTTGAAATATAATTACTCAGGTAACCTAATTACACAGGTAAAACCCTGTACAGCGAAACCCATAGTTACAGGTACCGTAAATCCATCAACAGGTACACCACATTACAAAAGTAAAACTCATTAACAGGTAAATCACACCTGATAACTTGAGCTTGAGTGAGGCCGGTTTTATCGTAGTCGAGGCTGCTCGTGCTTTTGCTGGATTTTCGTCCACAACAAGAGTCTCCTCCTCATCGCTATCACCTGTGCCAGGAACTTTCTGTGAAGGCTGGATCTCCAGTGCTTTACTACCCAGGAGCTGGAACCCTGCAGGGGCACTGACCTTGGAAGGTGAAGAGAGGATTCCCTCTTTGCTGTCTCCACCTCCTCCACTGCAGGAAAGAAGAATGTTAGTTACTGCCTGTGTTAACCTAAGCGGTGCTGAAGGTCGTTGGGAATGAAAAGGTCACCCATATGCAAATCATGCCTAGATAACTAAAAAGTCATTGCTGGTGGTAAGGTATGGTAAAGTTATGGTAAAAGTAAGGTAAAGGCACAGTAAATGTAAGGTAAAAGTAAATGTTAAGGTAAAGGTAAATGCTAAGGTAAAGGTAAGCCAGCAAACCAAGTGACCAACTTACATGGTGTCACATAATGTGAAGTAGGCAGGTAATATAAATGTAATGCTGTGCCATGTAACGTGATGTATAGACATCCGAGCATCCATACAACACTTATAACACTTTAATGATGAAAGTGTAATAAAAGTGACTTGGAAACCAATATAGCTAGTCATTAAAGTGTTAAGAGCCTCTCATAAACCGGCCAGATAACCGCAATATGGAGTAACATTTGCCAACCTCGTAACTCTACCGCCAACCATTCGGAAAGTCAGCATGGTGTCAGTCTTGATGTCGGCCGACAACCCCGACTTCTCTGCTGACACTGAAAATGGTGAACTGAGTCTTGGCTCTGACTTTTGAGATGGATGAAATGGGTCGAAGTTTGACTGGAAGTCATCATCTGCCACAAAGTCGTAAGGGGTTAAGTCCCTCGAAGTCGAGAGTGGCTGAGATGTGTTCCAAGTCGGTGAAGTCAATTTCGGTGGTGTCGTGGTGGCAGAGGGATCCTTCAGAAAGAAAGAAAGAAAGATAAAATGATCGTCAAAATGATTATTTCAGCAAAATAATCTGCATACCACGAAAAAAGAGAATTAAGTACTGAATGAGATTACCTTGAATTGCTAAAAAAAGCACTTAAACAGTAAAACAATAAGTTAATCACTGACACAATCCACTAATCAATCAAATCATCTGATGAACTAGTCACTAAATAGATCAGTCAATTCATCAATCAACTGATCAATCACAAATTCAATCAAAAATCACACGTTCAACCAAAATTCTAATTAATCAATAATCCCCAATCAAATATACACTGGAGCCTTATTATAACCTGCTTTCTTTTAACATAAACTCTGACAGGACACAGTCAAGACATGGATTCAAAGTTTAATTCTCCTGTAAAATGGACCTTGTTTCAACGTGTTATTATAAGGTGGTCCCATACATAGCATCATCATGCGTTTTGGGTGCACACAAAAAACGGAGGGACCACCAGTTAGGCCAGGCACTCCCCTAGAACAGCCGAACCATGTGTGTATACATGCCAAGGCACACACTCTACCATATTTCATGCTGAGACTCTGCCTTGAGCTGCCACTGAATCAAATCAAATGAGATCAATAAAAAATCAACAACCTTGCTTCCCAACCGAAGTATAAGCTCCGGTTGCTTTTTCATTGTTGCAATCTTTTTTGTTGGCGACTGGACCGATTCTGTAACGCTGTTCACGTCGAGCGACCCACTCGTACGCTTCCTTTTTAGTTTTGCCGCTTTCTGCTCGGAGCTGGCATTTAGAAAATCGGTTCGTTGAGGTGGAAAGGAGACTGGATTCTTTTCCAACAGATCCTTTCCCTTAGTGCTCTGCAAAGACGAACAAGAAATAGATGAGGCATGATTGTCATGTATGTGGCAGGTTCTTGTAGTGGAGCTGGGTTAAATTCATGGTTGGCAGATAAAGTAAACTGCTATGCTTTTGGGAAATTCATTCAAATAGTTTTTCTTAATTCAATAATAATAATAATAATAATAATAATAATAATAATAATAATAATAATAACAATAATAAGGGATCACATGTACCTCAGGGATAAATAATAGTGCGTATCTTAGGTAAACTAATAATAGCAAAAAACAATATAAATGAAAGTAATTTCTTTAATCTCTGGAGCTCTTTAATTCACAAGAAATCGCTGCTATCTTGGGTTAAAATATAATATTAATAATATACCAAACAATGAAATTTAAAAAAAAACAATAATGTCTTTAATCTCTGAAGTGTTACTAAATCCTGATCATTCACAACCTTGGCTTTAAATAAAGCTAATAATACTAATAAAACAGGAGACATTTTTACTCTTTTACTCCAAACCATTATTCAATAACAACGAATTGCATAGGTGATAAAATAACAATATTGATCAACATAACATTTAAATTACCTTAAATAAATACTGAAATAGGAATTCACCAAATGGTTTAGCAACTCACCAACTGGGTAGGATCTGACCTACTGGGTTAGGAACTCACAGATCTGTATAAGAACTTGCCGAGTGGGGTAGAGACTGACAAGCTGGGTAGGAAACTAGGAACTCATCAAATGGGGTTGGAACTCACCGAACTGAGGTCCTTCACGAGTTTCTGCAGGTCTTTGAGAAGTTTGGCATGTTGAACTATTGCAGGTATCATACTCTGCCTCACAGGCTGTAACATAATGCACTCGTTAGTAAAATTATATGATTACCTACCACAAATTCCTAATAATAAAATTTCCCAACCATTTATAACAAATAGTTATCAAATCTAATCATTTATTTCACAATCGACTGGCGCTACATAAATAACAGAACTAAAACAGATATAGCCAGACAGACAAACACACACAAGCAGACAGACAGATAAGAGGAGACAGGTAGACAGCTACAAACAAAAACATAATACACAGACAGACAAGAAGAGAAAGACAGCAAAAGAAACACACAGCAAAGCAAACACACGACCAAAAACGTTGAAAACAATTGGATGTCCTCATTCGTTGTTCCCCCCTTCAGCCTTCATCACTCCATCATTCAGTCACTCGCAAACCCAACCTTCCTTCTTTCATCAACCAAAACCCAATTTCCTTTCTTATCCACTCGTCCAACCGCTAAACAACTCGTTCTCCATCACCCACACACCAATCGACCCACACTTCCCACCCACTCCACTCATGCACCCTCCTTCTTTCACCCAACCACTCCTCCATACCTACCTCACCCAAAACCACTCACTCACTTACTCACTTACTTTTAAATGTGAAACTGACTAACATCTTTCTTGTTCATCCATGACTTGAGTGCTGCGAAAAGCGTCTTTGCTCCATTGATCAGATACTGAGGGACCACGGAGCCACTCTTTTGACGAACTAAAATAAACAATTTCCACACAAACCGACGTACATATCATGTGTGAACTGACCAAGTGACCATACGTTGTAAACATCCAATGTCCAATAGAGGAATGTGGGATAAGCACTCATCTGCTTTTCTTACATCCGTGAGCTGACAGAGGACTAATTCCAAGTTCAAGGACATGTGTCAAAGCATCATAGGTTTTACCACGTCATAGAAAACTGTTTTTCCAGGTTTTCCAGGCCTTAAATTTTTTAAAGTCTAATTCCATGACTGTCCAGGTTTCCAGGATCCATGGCAACCCTGATCAATTGTTTTAACCTGATGTATAAATGACCTCTCAGGAATTATTAATTCATTTAAGTGACTTGTTAAGCCTACCAGTGACTGCTTCTGTGATGGCTTTAGCTGCGTACCAGTGAAGCGTTTCGTAGCAGGGAAACAGATATTTGTCCTCCGTTTTCACTCGCCTCTCGATCTCATACACCCTACAAAACATTCATTAGACAAGGTAAGTAGAAGACAAGCATAATAAAAAAGGAGCAGAATATATGAGATGAGCTAAGATTATGAAAAATAAGTGCAGTAAGGGAATATAGGAAAGATGATGGAACACAGATAAGGAATTATAAGGAAAGATAAGATGCAGAAGTAACAGTAACGAAAGACAGACGCTTAAGAAGACACTTCATCCAGAGAGTGTTAAGTACCAGAGACTGCTTTTGTTAGGTGCTTTAGAAGTGCTACATTAAGAGTCTAGATACACACAAACATGCATACATACATACATACATGCAAAGATACATGCCAGTATATACATGCATGACATAAATACAGATAAAATAATATTAACGGAAGGTACTACAGAAAAGGAAAAAAGGCCTGATATGGACAGATTAGACTTATCAAATGCAAAAGGACAATAGGAGAAAGATAACAAATGACAAGAAAGACAAGGGTTGATAATGGAAGGCAAGTAAGATAAAGTATAGATTTATAAGCATGAAACAAGCTGAGAGAAGATGAAAAGATAAGACAACACAGAAAGAGTAAGAAATAAGAAAAGATGAGAACAACAATAACGGTTCTACAATTCTTGTCATTTCCTATTACCTATGGTACGTTTGCCATTCGGCTTAGTTGTAGATGAATATTTAGTTCTTTTTGTTATTTTGATTTTCACTGAATTTTGTATTAATCTTAACTGCTATTTGTTGTATAGCTACCGTAAGTTAAGTTGCCATCTCATTGCTTAGTGTTAATAGGGGCAACCCTAATTAAGCGGGACTTCTGTTCCCTTTGGGTAAACCTTCTGTATTCCAGAAAATTGTGCTTGTAAAATGTATCATGATTGAATTGGGAACAGTAAATGATGATTAGATGAGATTCTACGTAGCTGGACTCACTTGAGCTGGAGTTCAATGTTAAAGTCGTGGAGGAAGTTTCCACCAAAGACGAGGGAGTCGATTGGAGTAAGAACAGCATGGATCCATCCAGTCGGAATGAACAGCGTCTGACCCTGCTTAATTAGGCACCTGAGCAACAACGTTCAAGATTCAAGATAAATGAAACTGAAAGTAAAACTGAAACTAAAACGGAAAATGAAATCAGAAGTAAAACTGAAACTAAAACAGAAAATGAAACCAGAAGTAGAACTCAAATTAAAAGCATAACTTCACAATAAGAATACTAACACAATAATAGTAAAAGCAATATGCCTAATAGTAACCATAATATGGATATTAATGATTGTGAAAATTGACTATGATTACAATGACGACGATCATGATGATTACACACGACCCTTTTCTAAGACGCTTAATTATAACACGAATACGAATTCTGACATAACACGGCCATTTAAATGGAAATTCAGCTTTAGAAAATGACCTCTTAACAACACAATCTCATTATAAGGCAGTCCTTCATACAGGCTCCCAAAGAGAAAGAGCTATAAGAAAATTCCTCTGTATCATTGTAATTGTTTTTAATAATATTAGTATGTTTTCTGGAGACAATAGCACATATTATAAATAGTATTATCATCATTATGTAACTGCTGATGATGATTAGTGATAGCAATGATAATGATAACAACGATGATGACCCAACATACTTGTAGCAAGCGTCGACTTGATCTCCGAAGAACATCTCGCTCTGATTGGACGACGAAAGCCAGCGTTCATAGAGCGCCATGTTCGCCGTGGTTGGTCTGATCAGGTAGAAAACCTTCTCACCCTACAACAGCATGGCACATTACAATAGGTCCGGACTCTTCACCAAGGCTTTAGATACAATGTTCTAAACAACAACATTACCTACCACTTAACAGAAATTTTCAAAGTGCCATAAAAAGATTTACTTAAATATTTTCAACTTAAATTGCTAAACCATAAGTTTAGTACAACTTTATGTTCAGAGAGAGGTACTTCCCCCACTTTTAACCCAAAAGATTAAATTTTTCTAAGTCCATTCCCTCTATCCCGGTAACATCAAGAATTCAAGCCCCAGATGCTCTAGCCACTGGACTGCCTTACCCTGAGGACGTGGTACCAGACTGAGGTCCCTCCGAAGTCGATGTGGAAATCGGTGAAGCTGTCTTTGACACCCATCAGGCAGTAGCGATGCACTTCAGGCTGCTGCAGCGGTTGCCCGGCAACGGACAGTGCCATCTGCCAGTACTTGTTTACCCAGCTGAGCTCAACCACGATGCGCGGTGGCGCCACTATTGTCGCCAGCCTATGTCAATGTCATTAATGAACACAAAAATTAATAATTAGTGATCAATACATTAATCAATAATATTGATTATTCAATATATAAATTATTCATAATTATTCAATAGATTAACAAATTGATAACAATAATTTGACACATTAACTGTAAATAAATATACAATACATTAACCAATAAATTAATTATCACTTAGCTAACTTAATTAACTAGCTATGCATCAGCATAAGTTTAGTTAATTCATTTAATTTAATTCAGCAAATCATTAAAAAAATAATAAATTAATAGCTCTAATAAATGAACCAAATATAAGTAATTACCAGAATTTTCTAAATCACAGTAAATTATATGTACCTCAGGCATTAAAAATTAACTTATACTGCCTTTTGAAATAAGCAATAGTCTAATCAAGTTGCTCAATGTAATCTAATCTTATCTAATCTAATCAAAACTAACCTAAAATCTAATCAAGTTTTATAGCTAGAGCAGAGATGCAGTTTTGAGACTGTTCAAAGTAAACAAAATGATAATTTATTCTCAGGACTCAGTCAATCTGAATGAGAGAAATATATATTTAACAAAATATGATAATAAAATTGAGTACAAATTTTACTAAATGTGACAATGTCTAACATAATGCAGCTAGAATTTATATAGCGTCCTTTATGAGACCTTGTGTTGCTGAACTCAAGGCTGATCACGTTGTAGATCTTCCTTCGATCTGGACTGTTGTAGTATTCCGTCCACTCACGCATCAGCATCTTACAATCCTCCTGTCGAGCAACATCGATCACGTCGATCTCTCGCATCGATCCTACGATTTGTCACAGGGCAAAGGTCAGTTGTAGTTTGACCCCTTCAAGAGGTATGTATGTAATATGTCTGTTTAAACAGTGCCTTTAACAACTTCACAAACTATTAAAACATGATTATATAATAATAGCTTGAGAAATATTAAATTTCATGTAAGTTGAAAACATTCTGTGAGTGGTCTTTCAGAAGAGTGTGTATTTTCAGAGGAAGACTGTTCCAGGATAGTCCACTTACCAGGTACATGAGAAAGCACAAATTGTACGCAGTTGACCTTCTTAGAAGATGATGTATCCCTTTATTTTTATTCCATGTACGTGTATTTCTACACCAAATGCACAATTGCATTAACCTATCTTGCTCGGTCTTTACCTGCAAAACCTTACCTTAGACGGCTATATCCTTCCCGCTTGAGAAACTGCACATCGGGCAACGCAGCTTGAAAACTTCTCTGTGTGTGCCACTTCGACAGCAGAGTCCATCGTTTCTCCAGAAAGACTCAGGTCCTCCTGAACAGTTTCCATCCAGTTCTTTCTTGGTCTACCTCTCCCGCGCTTTCCTTCAGGAGTCCACCTAATCACTTGACTTGCTCTTCTATCGTTGTCCATTCGGGCCACATGCCCCATCCAATTCAGTCTTTTCTTTCTAATGATGTTCTCTAGCTTATCTTGTCCTGTTCTTTCTCTGATGGTTTTATTTGTGAGTTTATCTTTCCAAGAGATGTGTTCAGAATTCTTCTCTGCCACCTGTGGTGTGCTGCCTCTAATTTTTCCTGTTTGCTACCGTCATTGGCCACGTCTCTGCTCCATATAGCAGGGTGCTCAGCACTACGGCCTCATATAACCGGATCTTTATCTTCACGCTACATCCATTACTTTTCCATATCTTCTCCAGTCTCCCGAAGGCTGCATTTGCTTTACCAATACGTACTCTTATCTCCTTGTCGCAGCTGCTATCCGCCGTCAATGTACTGCCAAGGTAGCAAAAATCATCTACCACATCAATTGGCTTTTACCTGTATTACCTTCACATATGTTTTCACCCTTGTTTTATTAACCTAAGTACTATTCCCTTCCCTATCTTACCTTCCTTGTCCCTTTATAACCCTATTTGTCCTTACCTTAAGTGTCCTTATCCTATGACCACTTTATACCTTACCTATCAATACCTTTCCTTAACTTCCCATGGATAACTTCTCTTGCCTACTCTCTCGTTACCTTATTATACAGCTCCAGTAGTAAAAATTTTTCAAACCTACCGACATAATTCTCGACATCCTGGATCGTAAAATTTGCAGGTGGAACGAGAAGGTCAAGGCCATCTTTTCGGTCTACGAGGATTGGAACACTGAAACCGTTCCGCTCAAAGTACTCTTTCGTGATCTCCTGACCACTCAGGTGGATCACAGGGATCCGGTCAGCACTGGAACAGAAATCATACAAACAGATCAGAGACAGATAGAAAGACTGACTGACACAAAGATAGACAGACATAGATACACACAGACAGACAGATAAACATATGGAAAGACAGATGCTCAGATATGTGAGAGAGAGAGAGAGAGAGAGAGAGAGAGAGAGAGAGAGAGAGAGAGAGAGAGAGAGAGAGAGAGAGAGAGAGAGAGAGAGAGAGAGAGAGAACAGACAGACAGACAGACAGACAGACAGAGACAGACAGACAGACAGAGAGAGAGACAGACAGAGAAGACATTCAGAGCTATTCCTTACCTTGGAGAGAGAGACAGACAGTTCGTCACACAAATGAACAGACAGACTTTAACAGACAGACAGACAGACATACAGACAGACAGATAAATAAACAGACAACAGACAGACAGACAGACAGACAACAGAATTGTCTCAGACAGACAGACAGACAGTTCAGACAGACAGACAAACATCTCACCATCTGACAGACCAAAGACCACAGTCAGACAGACAGACAGTTTAATCTTAGCAGAGGGATTTTAGAGACTTAGCCTTGAGAGAGAGAGAGAGAGAGAGAGAGAGAGAGAAGAGTACAGACATAATAACAACACAGATAACAAAAGAGAAGCCATTCTGAGCTATTCTTGCCTTGGAAATGTCCGTCGTTTCAGTTCGTGCACAAATGAAACTGTTCCCGTCTGCACAATCTGAAATTTAAAAAATATATATATAAATAATAACAGTTTGGGATTCTGTATTTGTGCCTCAAACAACAGATCCTCACTTTCTGGACCTTTGTCATCGAGAAACCGCGTTATTAGGTCAAGGTATTCAAACATATGAGAAACAGAAAATAAAGTTTGGACTACCTTTCCCGCATTGTCACTGGATTCAGCGTAGTCAGGTCGATGAGAATTTCTTCGTTTCTTTACTGAAAAAGCCCAAGAATACATGATTACTTCACAGGCTTTAATTTTCAATTTCATTTGACTTTCATAAGTGCATCGCATCAAGTGAAACTAATTATAAATTTTTGAAAGTTAAGCAAGAGCATCAGTCTTGAGAGAAGGAGGGTGGCAAAGGTAAGACAGTTTTGTGTACATGAAAAGATCTACATACTTGAGACATACTTAAGAAAAGATTTATCTTACATTACATTAACCTAGCTTACCTCACCTCAAATGCAGCATAGTTGGTATTAAACCCTTACATGTCAGTGGTCCGTTGGTGACTTGGCATTTTGGGCAATGGTAGATTTCAATTTCTGTGGCCTGGTGCTCCTTTACGCCAACACATCTGGAAACAATAGCAACATACATCACTGTAACCATAAAGGTAATGAAATACTCAGTGTTGTAATTGTAAAATTTTGTAACTGAACATTTAAGTAGCGCCGAAATCAGAAATCAGCATCGCTCTGGTTGGCAGTGTTGACACGAAGTGGTCACCAGCAGTAGATGTAACTTACCATACGTAACTTAACAAATGTAGCTGTAACAAGTGTAATAATGTAACTGTAACAAATGCAACTGTAATTTGTATCCGTTTGAAATGTCACGTTGCTAAGCAAACGAGGGTAAAGTTTTACATCCGTCCGAATGCCGCCTATCTCCCTAATAACAAATATGGTCACCCAGACTTGGACAACACAGAGCACTATGACCTTCCACAGTCCCCACCAGTACGCAGGCAGTGAGTAACCAACAGAATAATTAACAAGCACAATAATTAGGAAGATGAAACATGTCAAAGGTATATTTCTTCAAAATTACTGAAAGGTGTGTTTCTGAAATGGAAATGACAAAGTTAGAAAATAATTTATCATATCAAAATGCACTTTGCCACATACACTACTGAAGGTGAGTGTTAAACAAATCCTGACTAGTTACGAATTGTCTTTTCAGCTTACGTGTTGCTTGCATCCACATATTCTCAACGTTATGTGCATGCACTTATTGAAGCATGCTTACTTACTAACTTGCAGAAATTGTGGATGGTTGTACCACTCTATGCTATCAAAAGTCTGGGGTGGCCAAGCTGGCAATGCTGTTTTTTTATGAAGATAGGCTATGTCCAGATGGATACAAAACTTTATCCAAATGAGCTTTATGTAAGGACTTAAGGCTCTACAAAGTCACCATATATTGTAAGGCCACAAAAACCCAAAGAAATACCTAGAATTTCACCTACAAAAGATAGAAAAATGTGAAAGTTCTGACTTCTAGCCTGATCCACAGTTTGAACTGACTCTGGACTATAAGTTCAACACCCGCTATGCTGCCTTCACTTTCAAACGACCCTACAGATGCATTTTACACATGACAATCTTCCAAACCTTCAAACCAAACAGGAGGTCGTGGCGAAAGATCTCACCCCATCAATTCATTAAAAAAAAGAGCAGGGTCGAAGCTATACGGTCGCTATAGAAAACATGAACATTTACAGTAATCCTCTGTAGCTACATAAATAAAATTTACGCGCTTGGCAGCGTTCGCAAAGAATCTAAATTTTAATAGTAACACCCACTAGCCTGCTCCCTATTCAAACGACCCTACGCAGTGTACGCTCGACGATCCCCTACACGTTGAGAGTCATAGCGCTACATAAATAAAACCCATGCGCCGGGCAACGTTCGCACACCCGCTCAGGTAAATGTTAATTCGACAGAGTGGATTAAGTTAATCTTTTGGAAAAAATAACGAACCGTCCGTGAAACCATTCTTTGCAAACTTCACATTCGATCATAAATTCGTTCGGTTCATATGGCTTTCTACATAAACAATACGCATCGGCCATTTTGCTTTTCACCCGTTCAAACTGAATAATTACATGTAACTGGGTCAGCACCGCCTTTTTCTGCGACATGATTGACGCGAGAGGAGGTTCTTAGCGTCACATAGCATTACGTGGAGTAAGATTTCAGACCAGCAATTCAGGATTTCAGTTTCATATTTTGTGTGATCGCGTTAAAAAAATTCAGTGTAATTGTAACCGAACATTTATATAGCGCCGCTTTTAAATCAGTGGTAATAATAATTCGCACTCTGGCACTAACAGCAATCGCAACAGGTTACCGCAAACCCTGCAGCAGTAACCAAAAGATCTAAATACGCCCTAATTATCCGAACACATGCTTTGGTGGCGGTCGCTTTGGAGAACTTGATTTTGTCTCGGAACGGGGACGAAGATTGACGAAAGCAACCCACTGGATACAATAATTATGGCTCTGTTCCAGAGACTCGGTGGCTGAACTAAGGCGGCAACCAGGCCAGTGGGATCACGTGATTTTTGCTGAAGGCTCGGGTCTGTTTTGGCTGGCGGCCATGTTGTCATGCGATTCACGAATGATTGCACGAGAAGCGCCTGTTTTGAACAAACTAGTCTGCTGTGAATCGTAAATTTAGCGACGTTGAGAGTTTCTATGACAAAAAATGGCAGATAGGAACAGAGAAGGTTTATTGGAGAAAAATGTTAAAACTAAAAGAAACGCGGAAAGCGCTGCGGGTGTAAAGAATGTTCCGGCGATCGATCCAAGGAGCAAGGAATAACATTTCATGCGTAAGTGATATAGTGTTAGGTTTCTAAGCATTGTCTATATTTGCGATGTTTATAAATTAATAAGTCTATAATTTTGAGGTTGTTTTGTTTTGAACTAAAAACAGTTCTTTGTAAATCTCGAGGAGACTACTTGCCCTCGCTTTGCCCTAAACCACGTTTGAACAGGGCGCTACAACGCGCAAGTGCATGCCCTAAATTTAGTACTCGAGTAACAAACACAATATTATTTTACGTTTATGTTGAATCATCGTTGTGCGGATCTACGATGTTCCTTTCAAATTCAACAACAAAATGCATAAAATGTGAAATTCAAGTTTTACAGATTGTCATTTGGGGAGATTTTCCTAATTCCCTTAAAGGAATCGTGCTGTTTTTTCCATAATCGAATGCTGAGAACGCTGTCCATTTTCAATATTCACTGCTTTGACTGGATCTTGACCGGCGCTGAGTATAAAAACTTAGGCAAACATTTAGTATCAGGGTGCATAAGTTTACTGGCATTCTGTACGGAAGGTACCATGTTTTCTAATGACTACACTAACCCTGACCCTAACCGACTATCATGATGCCTAACCTGACCCTGACCGAGACTCACGAAACCTGTGCACCACGATTTTAATGTTTACCAAAACTTGTGCTGGATTAACCATTTGATGTGAGGAATTGGTTGTTGAATGTTGCTGAATGTTGTATGTAATTTATCAAGCCAAACTAAAGATCTGTTGTTTTTATCTGACAGCTTCCCATTGTCAAAACCAGATCTTGCAAGAAAATGGGAGCATGCTATGCATTGGAAAGCATTTAAGACAACCATACACTCACGTGTCTGTTCTGACTGTTCAAACCATTTCACACCTGATTGTTTTGATCGCACTGGACTTACGAGTAACGAGTTCAACTTAAAGCAGGTGAATTCATAGCATATTTTGTTCGTAACAGCTTACATGATATAATTAAGTACTGCAGGCATGTAATCTTAGAACTGCTTTGACTATATTTGTAGTAACAGCTTGCTTCAGTGGCGGCTCTAGACTTTTGCAACAGAGGGGGCCACGGGGGGCCGGGGAAACAGATGGAGGGGCCAGTCTATTTTCGTCAAAAGTGAGAATGGTGACAAGAGACCTGTATTGAAGCTACATGAATAAGCTTAGAACTGCTTTGACTATATTTTTAGTAACAGCTTGCTTGATATAATAAATTACATGTAGGTATGTAATCTTAGAACTGAAGTTTACAGACTTGAGCCTTGCAAATGAAAACTAAAACTGGACTGCAGCAGTCTCTGAGCCAGCAAATTTTTTTAACTGTGCTGCATACTTGGTAATTGATTATTTTAGCTGGTAATTGAGGGTAATTGAGACATTAAGAGTTCACATTTCTGACAAGGTATTACAATCGTGGTTATGGTTTCTGAATGTCAGTTTTCATACAAGTAGCATTGTAAGCCTATTGCATACAATCCAATTCTGAAAGAAAAATACTTTGTTTGGCTTCAGGATCTGTACCGACAATTTTTGATCTGCCTGGTCATCTGGTGAATCCTGTTCGACACCGAAAGCCTCCTGCAGAAAGGAATGGTCGTGATCTGACAGTGCCAAAGGCGTCCAATCCTACCACTTATGCCTCAAGTTGGAACTGTCTTGTGGAATACAATTGCCACTGGCAACTTCTTTTAACTGATGGTGTCATTGGTGTGTAAGGAGGCGCTTCCATGTGTTCCTAAGATTTAGGGCTGAAGGATTGTTGTTGTTGGAACCCCCACGACTGCGAACAACTGCAAAAAAGAGTTCTAAATGGCCCAGACTTAGCTTGTATGTCAGCAAATATCTCAGTGGATGCAAGCCAGGCTTAACATTAGAATCAAACAAATGCAGTTTTTAAAATTAGGTATGCATAAATCCTTCTGGCAAAATTCTAAGCTATCCGCAACAGCTGCAAGACGTACTTTAATTTTTTTCTGTGGCTCCACTGAATGTGGCGGTCACTCAGTCTATTGCCTGCACGAACTCCATCTTTGCCCTGCAGTTCCTGTATATCTTTTATATATTGCCATTTTATTTCATGCTGATCACAATCAAAACCTTCTTCAGTCAGTGTATTGTGCATTAGCTTTAGCATGTGGCAAACATCAAGAACTAGGCAAACCTGCTTAGATGGGTCAACAGGATGCAAAATGTTGGTTTCATATTATTAACTTCTAAACAAGCACCCAACTCATTGAAAAATTTGCACTACAGCCATCAAATGTAACAGATGCAACCAGCATACCAAGTTTACCAACAGCTTACAACTTTTAAATACAGAGTTGAACCAAATTGACCCTTTCCTTGCCATGAAGGCTATCAATTAAAAATATTACAGTAATGTCAATGCTTGTTTGGTTATAGTTCCTACCTCTAATGTAAAACTGTAATTAGTTGTAAATTTGTGGAATTGTTAATTCATTAAGTGTTAACTTTAAAATATTACAGTAATGTCGAATGCTTGTTTGGTTAATAATGGTTATTCATTTATTTATAATGTGTCACATTGTTCATACCAAAGGACTCAACTCTGATGTAAAACTGTACTTAGTGGTAAATATGTGGAATTGTTTTTTCATTACATGTTAAGTTTAAAAAACAAAAATATTACAGTAATGTGAGTTGACAAGTCTTAAAGTAAATAACTCTTTAAAAGTACATGTATAATTTCTATTATAGTTTGGCTATATTTCTCCAATTTAAAGCAATTGTTGTAACAAAGCTTTGTTTCCAGTACTGTTGCACTGTAATTTGTTTTTCTTAATTAGAGGTTCAAACGCTATGCCCATCTGAAAACATCTCTTTATCAGTGAAGACACTGGCCTGGGTCGGGATCACTTCTGACCTTGAGTGGCGCTATATAAATATTCGATTATGATTAGTACTATTACTGGCCAACTGGACTGTGAGGTTGGAAAAATCCCCGCCAGGGCAGAAATTTGATTGTAAATATCTGATCCACTGTGTCTCTTAACCAACTCAGCTCTAATGAGTACACTGATCCAACTCTGCCAGTACGAAGCACAGATGGTGAAGGAGATGAGTGGTAACCCACCATACAAATGCTCGGGGTAAGAAAAATGATGTCGGTAGCACTTCATAGCACTGTCAACTTGTCAAGGCTAACTCAGGTACTGCTCTTCTATTTATAGCCACACTGTAGCTGTTTGTAATCATGGTTAAGAATGAAGTTCTAACCAAAGTGAAAGGTAATGTTCCAGCTAACCTGTGACCTATACCCCTTTGACCAGTAATTCTTAAGGCGCTATAGAAATGTCCGTACACATGCATATGAAATATAGGATTACTTCTGCGTAGACATAAATCTGACGGCTAGTTAAAGCCGAAGTTCATTCCAGTCCATTATCTGTTGATAATAATAATAATAGTGACAATTTATATGGCGCCGTAACACAGCCACAAGCCCACAACTGTCCGACTCTCGCAGTCCGCCCTCTGATGTCGTCCCCGTGATTTACGGCCCTGCACAGCCATGCCGTTACAAGTAAAAAGGGCGCCTCACAGTCAACTAGCAGCTGGGTAGGCCTTCGATCCGTTTAAGAACCTTCAAAAATCGGCTAAAATGTACAGTTTTTATATTCCAGTACACTTAATTGTAAGAGTATTCCGTAATATCAATTTATTTTACATTAAGCCCTGATATTAATAGAAATTTATTGCAGTGGTTGGGACAAATTCAAGATTTTTGCGAGCAAAGACGTATGTTTGTTTACACGGATCCGCAGTGCGCGCATGCCATGTGCTTGTTTCCTGCTCTTTCCTCGGTAGCTTCGACGTCACTGGGCAGCTCAACATAGAAAGCTCCGTCTAGTTATATATATGAGGTCGTTGGCGGCAACGCAATCTGCTGTTTCTGAGCTTTCTCTACCAGCATGTCCACAGAGAGCCCACACTATTATTATGACCCACATTCCCGTAAAGGACCCGTTTAATGCCAATAAGAGTCTCATCTAATGTCCATGATGTAAATGCTGGCAGGTATAAATTGTTCAAGATTGACAAATTCCTATAAGCATAATAATAATAAAAAATAATAACAATAATATCAATTTATTACATGAACAAATTTATTTAATAAAGTCGACAAACTTGAAACTCAAAAAGACTAATTAAATTTACGGTTTTCAGTCAACTGCTTTCAGTATAATGCCGTCATTCATTCCTGAATGGGTCGTCCATAAAATGACCTACTTTTGACCCCTCTCACCCCTTGTCCCCATTTAGCCTAACCCTCCCTACCCTTTGCGGACGTCCGCACGCCAAAACCAACGAACAAAATAAAAACCAACATCGTTAATTGCAGAACGAAAGTTATGTAGACCAAGCAGGGAACCTGACTGGCCTTGTAGCCAGCTGTTGACCTGAATAAACCTGGACATAGATTCCAATCTCAATCTGTCTAATCTGGACTGATTAGTACACTGTGCGTGCCACTGTGGGGTATTGAATGAAGCAGAAAATAAATCTTTCAACGAGCACGTTATTCCTGTTAATATAGTTTTGGGAAGCTTGAAACATGGAATCATGAAATGTTTATTCAGCTGTTCGACACTTCAACAGAAATGACGAAACAATGCAATACAGAACAGACTACCTTAGTACCATGGATCTGACTGGTGCTTTATATAAATACGGCACAGGTTTAAACAAGATACAGGTTGTACTGAATAACGATGTATCAAATGTGGGTGCGGCCCTGCCTCCTCTCTCACTGGTCATAATCCCCCTCCCCTTGTCCGCATTTGTATGACCCTCCCTCTCCTCATTGCGGACGTCCTTTATAGATGCTCCAGAATATAATATACTGAATATGTATATGTTTAATACACTAGCTGGTTACACTGTAGTGGTTTGCTAATGTTGTCGTACTTGCTAATGGCTGTATTTGCTCTACAGAACATACCTGTTGTATTGCATCTGAACTTTTATAAAGCTCCTCTTGCAGTATGGACTATTCAAAGGCGCTCAGTGCAGAAGCCCCATACAATTGGACATAGTGAACACAGGAAGACCAAACCTGTACCACTCCTTGTTAATCTTTCGACTTCTGAGTTAAAATTCACGATTTATATTAAATCCAAAGTTGAGAGTGTGATCTCACACGGTGGATTATACTTGCTTCTAAAGTAGTGAGTGAATACTACTGCTATTAACTGTGTAAGCAAATAATTAGTTGAGAACTGCAAAAAAACTGGGTTCTGTCAAACAATCTGGAACCAGTGATAGTCAAAATGAAATTGTTTTCATGTATCACAAGTCTTGTAAAGCAATCACTCGGCAACCCGGTAAGCAGAGTCAATCTGTTATCCAGTTAGAGTTCATAAAGCTTCTGTAGGGATTTCAGTTCTGTCGGGCTGGTTTTTCCTGTCGATTCCATGTGTTTGAAAAGTTCCTTGAGAACTGGAAGAAAAAAAGACAAACACAAATTTAATTAAGCATAAATTAATGTTAATTGAACATTGATTAAGCCATCAAGAAAACTCCAATATGTAACGCTCAAAGCATCGAAAGTCTTAAGCTGGTCAATAATAATAATAATACAAATATTTATAATTAGTGGAATACTTTTGAGAGGTACATAGCAATACATACAAACAATATGTATAAGGACGAATCTGGTCACTGCACAACGTTTAAGACTGGTATAAAAGGTACTGAAACAAGGCTCTCTAACACCTCTACTATAATAGAAATAATCGTAAAATTAAGTTATTATTATTATCACCTTCCACAACATTGCCAACCTGCCAGATCTTGATGAAGACCAGCCATTTCAGATGTAACATTTCACTCTGGACATTTTGGAAAATCCCACGGAATCATAGCTACTTTCGATAACAGAAATATTAATAATACAAACCATAATAATTACACTAACTAAAGTTGTCACCGAAATGGACATGACATGGTCCGTTTAGATTTGAAGATAAAAAGACCATATATTTGACAGAGTTCATGAATATGCAAGATCTCATACCCTGCTTGTACTTTGGAGAAAGGAACATGATAATCGTCGAGAACCGCTGGACTCTGGACAGTTGGTCAAGTACTGGAAAAACGTCTAGACCTTCGCTGAAATTATCAAACAATTAATGTTAGTAATTCATTATGTAACTGCACAATGTATTCAAATGACTTCTATAGGTCTGTTAACGCACAACACATCAATTGATGGTTGTTTCAAATAAAGCTACGGTCAAACAGACCAGTAGAAAACCAGAATTACCTTACCTTACATTACATTGGCACCTCTGAGTGGTTCTTAAATGCTGCATAATGTTCAGAGACATATATACATATGTAAATGTTGTATTGTTCATAACACCAGTGTGGTTATACACCTGGTACAATGAAGCATATACTTACTTACTTGATTAGGTTGCTGATGGAGAGCCAGTGGAGATTATAATTTATCAGAGTTTCTGTGAAGTCTGACCCCAACAATGAAACTACGCAATAACCTTCATTGGCTTCCAATCAATAAAATACAAACAATGGGATTGTTTGTAAACAAATGGGTTCACTGTTTTAGCCCAGACTATATCCTTCCATAGTGTACACTGTACACTTATTCTTCATCTTAAAACCAGCATCACTTGTCTTGGCAACAAGAACAATTCAGAAAGGACCTAAAATCTTCAATGTTTTCTCAAGCACAAGGCATTGACTGTGTAAGTCCAAGACAGCCCAGACGTTAAAACTTAATTTGCCTACATGTATAATCAAAACAGATCACAAAACAATAAGTAAATAACAAACACAGTACCCAGGGAATTTTTATAACGGCACAACCTCTTCTCTCTTTTTCAAAAACCCATGGTAAATGTTTCCCATTTGGATGACAATGACCTTTTGTAGCAATTTTTCACTGCACAAAAATGCTTTTATAGTTGCACAAATTGATTTAGAACTGCACATTTTGTGTAGAACTGCACGCTAAAAAAAGTCCGGACAGTACCCACTAATAGTAATTATTATACTAACCTCACATACAAATCCTGTAAACAAGACAAGATTTTTGTCAGCAGTTCATCGTCAAAGGCAACCGTGAAGAGTGAGCGATAATCCTTCGGATCGATTTGCTAACAGAAACAGAAAATAATCATTTGAAAAAGTTCACTTAAAAAACAGCAAAACATGTTCATGCTGATAAATGCAAATTAATTAGGGATGTTAACCGATAATCGGAAATCCGATTATCGGTTTTGAAAACGATTATCGGTTTTCATTATTGACAAAACGATTATCGAATTCTGCCTCTTATATATAAAACGGAGACTTCCACAGCCAACGAGGTAATAGTAGAACCCCCACAGCGACGTATTATTGCCTCTAATAATATAAACGGAGGCTTCCACAGCCAACGAGGTAATAGTAGAACCCCCACAGCGACGTATTATTGCCTCTAATAATATAAACGGAGGCTTCCACAGCCAACGAGGTAATAGTAGAACCTCCACAGCGACGTATTATTGCCTCTAATAATATAAACGAAGTCTTCCACAGCCAACGAGGTAATAGTAGAACCCCACAGCGACGTATTATTGCCTCATATATAAAGCTTCCACAGCCAACGAGGTAATATTAGAACCCCTTCCACAGCCAACGAGGTAATAGTAGAACCCCAAACGTATTATTGTATGTACGTTACGGTATGTAGCGATTATCGGTTTTCAGTAACTTGCATTACATGATAATGTATTAAATTTTTCATGAAGGCCAATAAAAAAACGATAATCGGTTTAAAATCGGATTTCTAAAACCGATAATCGGTTTGCCTAAAAAACCGATATTAACAACCCTAAAATTAATATAAAAAAATCATAACAAAATGGTTTACTTTAAAAGGTATAAAAATCAGAAATAAAATTCAAATATGTCTATTGATAGTCGTAAAAATGGTTTACTTTGTTATACATAAAAACACAAAATTCAATGAAAAATCTGAAAGATGTAAAAAGACTCACTTTAAAATAAACAAAAAAGTCGCGTTCCTTCTTCCTCAGAACTTTCCAGTGTGCCTGGAACTGACAGGAATTCTTAGGAACCGCCAGGAAAGTCACTGACTTCGACTCCTCTCGACTTTCTGCACAGAAAGGTGCCTCAGACTTCACAGTCACAGATCGCAGCTGGTCAGAATGGGAGTTGCCAGCTTTTTCAGACTTTTCTCTCGAAGTTGGGGCTCGACCTTCCTCAGATTGCAGCACATTGAGACTGTCATTTTCATCTTTTATCAAATTTTCTCTGCAAGTTGCAGCTTCCTCTTCCTCATCCATGCCGTGAAAAACTCTCCTGTTTGCAACAGTACCCTGGAGTTCGGTTTTCGGTAAGTCTTCGGACTCATCCAGTTTTGGATGGTCATCTATTTCCGATATGAGTGGTACAATATTGGACGTCTGGAGGATGGACTGCTCTGTTTTGATGTCGACATTTTTAGTGAGAAATCGGTCAAAGTCAGTTGACTGATTCGTTTTGGCGTTCTTGTGGTAGGATTGTTGTTGTTCGTCTTCTATGCCGATTTCTTCGATGGGAACTCGCCGCAGAGGTTTCTACATAAGAAAAATATCTTTATGATCAACATTGTTATAGCCATCACAATCTTCCCTGTAAGTATGCTTGTAGCATCCCTGCCTCCTCTCTCAGCTCTGCTCAGCCTCCTCTGGTCTCTCTGGCAATCAGACTCGGGCCTCCACTGGACATCAATTCCTCTAATATGACACAGTGCTCGTGAATAACCCGATGCCCTGTCCTTAGCTTTAGAGAAGCGCTTTAGAAATGTGCAGTTTGCAAGTACGATTATGTAAGCATTGGAACATTTACACAGTACCTTTTGATAACCTCAAATGCACTGAAACATTGCTGTCAGACAGATCCAAAAAGGTGCTACTTAGATCAGCTGGGAATTTTCTTCCACTCTATGTGGCATTAAGTTATAATTTATGGTCAAAGATTACTCCAGAAGGATGGTTCAATACATGAGGAAGGATGGTGGGCCTGAGTCGTTGCATATTAGCACAATATGTCATTAGAATGCAACAGATTTTGACTCAGCTGGCTCAAGACACCATACATTATTATTTCACTTGACTAGGCTCTTAAAAGGTCATGTATTAAGGGTCTTGATACACACATACATTACAACTATAGTCATCATCTTCACCATCAGTAAGCCATCACCATCATCAACAGCAGCAGCATGATATTCAGTACCAACATTATCATCATCAAGCCATGAACCTGATCATCATAATCATCAGTTTCAGTATGATATTCATCACCATCATAATTAACTTTACGATTATCATCACCCACAGTATAAACAACTTCAAAACAACAAACGATCGATGACCTTTGACCTCTTCTCGGGCGGAATGTAGACGGCTTTTATGATATTGGACGGAGGCCTTGGATTCAGAATCTACAAGAAAACAGTACGTGTAATGAAAATGGATTTACACAGCACCATTAGTGAAAGATGTAAAATTTACACAAGTACAGATACAAGGTAGAAATTTAAAGGTGATGCAAAAGAAGCAGATAGGTAAAGTAACACACTTCACTCATTGCGAGAATGTGTATAGCGCCTAAAGTTTCAAGGGGACTACTCAGAAGTGTTCCCAACCCCAGCATGGCCAAATAAAACTGTCTTAAGATGAGAGAGGAATGTCTGAGAAGGGTTCTAGGAAGGGAGCGGAGCACCCATGGGAGGTCATTAGAGATCGAGGGATATACTACAGAGAAGGCACAGATCTACCTAATGGAGGTGCGAGCAAAATGAACAGAGAGCAGCCCTTGTTCAACCAAATGGAGGGATGCAAGTCCAAGCACTAAGGGTAGGGCTACAGAGCTCGCTACGGTATAAGGTAGGCAGGAGTGAAATATTTGTTTCCAAACTTGAAAAGAGCCTTTTCAGAGGCATGGTCAGACTACGATCCAAGGATTATTCAGCTGAGTGTAAAACACAACCACAGCACAACAACAGGATGCTAAGTGCATTTCACAAATGTTCCAGGAAAACGAACAAGACAGCAACATTACAGTTGTGCATTTTACAAGGCAAACGTCACTGAACAAGAGGCTCAACAATAAACATTATTTATATACCTCTGACAAATACCCAAGGAAGATGGAAAATACACTAATATCAAACAAACTTGAAAATTATTGACATTACAACGCATGGTCTTACATTTCGGATAGCATCGATTCTGCTCTGTGCGACTTTGTTCCGTGGGTCGAGTCGCAGGACTTCTTCAAAGTCGGCAAGCGCCTCCTCATAACGCTTGAGCGCTTCACGAGCGCTACCACGACGAAACCATGCCTTCGGGTCTTTTGTGCCCAAAAGAATGGCCTTTGTACAGTCTTGCTCTGCAACTCCATACCTGTGCAAAGAGGAAAACCAAAGGCATAATAAATTAAAATACAGAAATTTGAGGTATGGTGAATTAAAGCATCATAAATTAAAATGACAAGAATTAAGGAAAAATATGGCATAGCAAAGTGAATTGAAAGATCTGTTGAATATCATATAGCAAAGGTAAGGTATGGTCAGGTAAACTATAACTAGGTAAGGTATGGTTACATAATATATCGCTTGGTATAGTTATGCATAAAAGAGCAAGTTAAGGTATAAGGCAATGTATCAATGTGAATATTTAGCACCTCATAAGTACGTCATAAAAGCACTGGCACAATACAGTAAGATAAAAACACAAAATCAATCACCACGGCAACTCAACAACCAAAATATGCCACCATAGCAACTCAACATCCAAATCCATCACCGCAGCAATACAACAATCATATCAACCACCATGGAAACTCAGCCAAGGTATTGCCTCAGCAACTGACTGAGCACAAACTTCACTGCCTACTACTCACTTTTCCTGCTTGAGCAGAGCCATTGCTCGGTTGAGCAGAAGGATTACATTCTCCGAGTCGATTTCAAGTCCTTGTGAGTAACGCTCAATCGCGAGGCCATAGTCCTCTTTCTTGAAGAACTGGTTTCCCTAGGTAACACAAATCAGTTAAATAATATTAAATTATTGTGTTCTGTATTATTAAATCGACATTTGTAATACACACAATTGAACAACAGTTCAAAGGTGCATACATGTATCTCATGTAATACATGTAATACTCAAAACGGTAACAAAGCCACTGTAACCGTAAACTGAACAATGTTAAGTTCAGGTAAAGTAATTCCTAACAAGGTAAAGTAAAACACAGCATTTCAAGTCAAGGTTGCTAATTCAAGACAAGTTAATACTTTAATGACGAGATGCATTGGTTTTCCAGTCACTTTTAGTAGATGCTCATCATTAAAGTGTTAATGTGATTCTTGTCCTAAGTTATGATAGGCAATTATAATAATATAATCAAACATACGTTAATAGTACCAACAAAACATAATACAAGTGTAAGTTTATATAGCACCACCATAATGTAACCACACTTTTCTATAGCACCATCACCATCAAACGTAATCAGATATTTATACAAAACCATTTCAATGCAATCAGATATATATTTAAATAGCGTTATCAAACTTTTTCAGTGCGCCGTCACAGCGTAATGTAATAGTAAATTCGTATAGCAACAACCTAATGTAACTGCATATTTAAACATAGCCACCGTAATGCAAATTAATTGAAACTTTGCAGAGCACCATGATACATGATACTTCCACCTGGAATGATCTCGCGCCAGAGCTGCGTTCATTACTCCTGATCAAACCAATTGGGTTTTATAAGTCACTCAAGTCTTTTTCTTTAGTCGTGGCTGGGCTGGGAGCGCTCCCGAGTAGGTTTCTTGAAGGGGCGCTATATAAATTCTCATAATGAATGAATGAATGAATGACTGACCTCATCCTTCAGACTGTTGGCTAGTTGTGTTCGCCTTAGCTCTTCCATTTCTTCGTCCGTCTCGTACTCAGAGGATGAGGACTGACGCTCTTCAGCCACATCCACTTCAGCACAGGCCTTGTCCTAAGAATGTATAAAGAGGTTATAAACTAGTTAATGATTAATTCAGCTCGGACAAATGAATAATTAATTAAACTAAGAGAATGCATAATTAATGAATGATAGCTTAACATGAGGTTAACAATTGGCACTCCACTCCCTTCCTAGAGCTCCTTCTCAGGCATTCCTCTCTCATCTTAACATGGTCCTATTGGCTGTGCTGGGGTTGGGAGCAACTCTGGGTAGTTCCCTGGAAGAGGCGCTATACAACTTCCCATAATGAATGAATGAATGAAATAACCTAGGACACTGAATAACTCAGAGGCTACAGTCCGCAAATATCAATTATAACCTTAAGTTAAGACAATGAATAAATGACCTAAGATAGTAAATAACTAATGAACCTAATGTAATGCATAATTAACAACCCAGCCACAGAGAAAAAGCACGATGTTGCAAAAATGTGCCAATAAAAAGGCAACATGACAACAGTAACAAGTGGGTGGTTCATGGCTTACGACGTCGAATCTGTCCCATGATTTGTAATCATTTCCACGAATTCGTCTTGGTTTATTCTCATTAACTGTTGATTCTGTTGTCTTTTTCTTCTTTTTCTTCAGAATCTTCTTTGACAATGAATTTCTGACAGGTGGTAACGACGTCTGTAAGCAAAGTAACCAGGAATTTATGTAGCACCATTTGGGTAGACTCAGAAGCCTAGAATTTAACTCATCCGTTAACAATGCAATCTTAACGTTCAGGATCTTCATGTTTATGCAATTATATTTTTAGTTCATTGCAATCAAGTGATGCAATCACATATTGCATGTCTAATTAGCTGGATAATTGCATAGCCGTTTTACTGAACCTGTAAAAATCACCTTTTTGGTCAATGAATTTCGAAACTCTGACATTAATTTTTTTAAACAATGTAATGTAAATTTATATAGCACCATTTCAATGGAACTCCATGCCCATCAGTACCTGTCTATTATTGAACAAACTAGCTTTCAGTATTTTAATAATAGTCCCAGATTAAATGATTAACCAAATTTTAAACGTGACGACATTTACTGGATCTTTAGCCACTGGTTCGGATGCCAGTTGCTCTTCTTTAACTTTAATATCCTTTTCCCAAGACTCCATATCGCGCAGATATTCTGCCAGGTCGTCCTGGTTGCGGCGCATCTGGACCTGCATATCCACCAGTTTCTCCGGATCCATTTCTTTTAAGTTTAAAGAAAAACGTAGAATGAGCGATATTAAGGTACGTGCACAACGCACGGTCGCAGATGTCACTACTATGCCAACTGATACAGGCAGTACGACCACTCTCCATCTCCATTTTCTGAAATCCCAAGATCTTGCCAGACAAATCCCAAGATTGGCCAAAAGTGTAAAAATACATCCCAAGTTACTGATAAGGAAAGTTGTGATGAAATATGAAATGCTTTTTAACAAACACAATTATTCTCAAAAATGACTACCTAAGAACTGACTCAGAATAAACCTGAGCATGACATTGAATTAACAAATATACAATGTTAACCTGGGACTATTATTTCAGTAATAATAATCCCAGATGTTAACAAGTAACAATAATAATAAACGCCTTCCAGACAGATCCGCTGAGCCAGCTTTTTCTAATCTGATTCGCTGCCACTGTTGAAAAGTACGTAGAAACTATAAGTCTGTAGACCTTAGAAGAAATTCCAAGACTGCTATGCAAAATCCCAGATTCCAAGTCGTTCCCCAAAATCCCAAGATCTTGGGAAACATCCCAAGGAGTGGTCACACTGGTGGTGAAACAAGTTGTTGGGAAACAGTTAGGCCTAAATCCAAGGATAGGCTAGGTCCTTGGCCTAAGTCAAAGACATTGAAGTTAAATATTAACCGTGCTAATCTAGAATAATCCAGACGTATAATTATACCCTATATATTATTATTATTATAGCAGTTTTGTACAGTGATCAAGATCAGGCAATTGATCGCTAATAAAACACAACAGGCCTATATAGCGTACAGTTCCACTCGGTCACACATAATTTTATGGGTGCAATATTTTGCTATTGAATCAAGTCGTAGGCTAGTTCGAAAAAGTAATTTCCGTGATCTTTCAACGCGGCCGAGTTAAAAGTCAGGTCAAAAAACGATGCTTATTGGTCTAATGTGCTATATAGGGCAAGAATCAAATCGATAGCCTTAAAGTAGGCCTATAAATTATGTATATGTAGAAAGCTATTTTATGGGTAAAGAAGTCTAAGAAGAGGCCGGCGCGGTGGCAGCTGCAATGTTTGGAGTTGTAAGGCAGTAGGCTAGGCCTAGTAAAGATGTGGTTAAGTCTTGGTAAGACTTGCTCGATTGCCTTGTTTAGGTATATTGGCAGGTATATAGGCCTATATAGGCTTTATAACGGCCAATGAAAAAGCGCCTACGGCTATATATAGTACGGGCTGAAGTCGTGTACAGAGCTGCCAATATGCGTCCCGATGATGGACTGCGAATAGGTCACTATTAGGGCCTATAATGAGTCATTTTCCGGTAACATGGTAAATTCAGAATTCAGCTGTCCCCGGTCATTTCTCGAAAAACTATACCTAGTCTGATTATGCTAAGTGTTGATATTAAAATGTATTTGATCAGTCAACAATTTCAGATATTTGAAAGTAGGCTAATTTAAAGCAATAACCTAATTTATTAAAATTTATTTTCAATTTAAAATGTTCCACTCCGTTACTGTACGTCCCTAGGCTCTAGTACTTATTGCTTTAGTCTACAATTTCGAAATGATTTGCATTGAGCCAAAAAATTCACGTGTTTCTTATATATTATATATTTGTGTATGTTTTAAAATACAACTTGGTGAACCGGATCTTCAGCATAATTAAAGGAAAATTTTTTAAACTTGTCCCCAGGAATAATGTATACTCCGTTACCATGTAAAAAATGAATCTTCTATCTCAGAACCATTCAGTTTTGTGGTCGCGCAACTAGACTCATCTCTTCTATGTAATCTATGTAAGCTATTTATATCTTCACCAACAATATAAATGGTTCGACAAATTTCATACGAATTTTCATTTATTTCGTACCAGATGTGTTTTTTATTATACGGCCACTCCGTTACTGCATTTTTGCCATGATTATAAATGAATCTAATTCCAATAATATTTGTAATATAACTCTTATAAGCAAAATAATGATTTTACCAACGATCGATGTGGACGCGTGAGCGATAATATGGTATTTACCGTGCTGCAACCCAAATTGTCTACTCCGTTACCTGTCCACTCCGTTAACATTTATTTGGTAACGCATGGGACAGCTATGTAACGGAGTGGAAAAATTGTGTTCGACACTCGAAAGATAGTAACGGAGTGGAATTATTATAGGCTAAATGGTGTGGTATTTTGATGCTGTGAGCAAATTTTTAAGACAATACCATAAATATTTTAGTGTTTTCTGTCTATTCGATCACTGGGAATGATTGCTCAAGTGACTTCTTTTCAGTTGTTTGGGCAAAAATATTTATTCAACTTAACATTAGATGCTTTTATTTCCATAACGGAGTGAACCTTTTTCTAAATAAATGAAACTGTGATGGAATCAAATCATTATAAGTTTTCTAATTTCTTTTATTTCTATTTTATAAATATTAATACTAGAAACATATTGGAATGTCAAAATGCACAACAGAAGCTGTACAATGTATAAAACAGATATCATATGTATACAGTAACGGAGTGGACAAATATTTTAGTAGGGCTGTTTTTTTCTACCAAAAACTTTTTACATTTACATATTAGTGCAAAACCAAATATATATTTGTGAAATAGAAACATTCAAGATTTGTTCCAAAGAAAAAAAACTATTTAAAAAAAAATTTTTTTTGCTTGTTGAATTTGTGAGTTTACCATGTTACCGGAAAATGACTCATATATAGCTCTTGTCTTCATGCAGATTGCAGACTCGATTTGTCACAAAGCCAGCGATAATATCGCAGCGGCTGTCCTTGACGCGGCGAAATTTCGTCCTAAACGAAACCTGCCGTAACACTGTAACAGCTGCTCCGTCTCCTGATCTCTCTGGTTTCTCTGACAACCGGAGTTTACCGGACTCGGACCTCCACCGAGGCTCCACGTACTCGACATGCATAAATTATGTCGATCTCGAAATGAAAATTTTGGAGAATTACTTTACGTTTACTAGGTTCGGCGAGCTAAGGTGATGACCAATAGTAAGTCGGACCTATAATGATCGGTCATCCCAAAACATTCCAGAGGCAAACATGCAGTTTAGGATACGGGTTGTAGAGCGTCACAGACATGGGCGTATTGGGGGGGGGTGTGTTTCCGGGTTCAAACCCCCAAATAAGTTTCGGAAAAATATTATTTATGCTTTTACATGTGAAATAAAAAAACTAATTTTTGCGATAATTTCCAAGGGAAAACTCCCCGAAATCTTATAACCTCCAAAAATTTTTGTGGCTACGCCCATGGTCACAGATGACCGGTGAAATTAGTTTCATTTTCGAGAAAAACGATTGACCTATATCATTATCAGTTCGATCGGATATAGGCCTACGGCTTTCGGCTTCTGTGATCTGATAGACTGATTATTTTACAACGGTTTCACTTGAAGCGATTATAGGCCTATCGAAAGGTAGGCCTACATGTAGCTTGTGCAGTAGGCCTGCACAGGCCAATGGTATCGTCGTATTAGTCGTGCCACCGATTTAAAGACTACGGTGTGAATGAGCCAATCCCATAATTCTTCTCTTTCTTGTCAAGCACCGCAGTACAATAGGCCTACGTGCGTAGGCCTAGGCCAACAAGGGAGATTGCTTGAAGCGTTTTCGCGTATATTCACTTCTAAGCCAGCGTTGAATGCTAACTGGGACGTGTCATAGTTTCGCTTCGGAGAGTTTTAAAAGAGCAGGCGAGTCACCGGCCATGCAAAAGATCTCGCAAAAGAGACATAATCTGTTCATGATCTCGTACAACGGATCTACCTATGCAAACATCATGTTTGCATAGTATACGCTTATCCATCGACAATTTCGCTAACGTCTCTTATTTATACCATTCACGGCGACCTTTGCATCGAAACGGGCGCCCGCTAGAGGTCGTACCTCGCACGCTAAGCGACACAACATGGAGGCGAGCGTCGAGCGACGCACCCGCTCCAGCGCCATCGTCCACTTCCGCCTCCCGCAGCGCCTCCTAGCGTCCAATCGGGACGATGACGACGTCCAGCTACAGCTAAACGTACGCAATGTCGACGGCGGAGAGGAGTGGACGTTCCTCCTGGACGTTGCCGAGTCCGTGTCGTTCACCGTACCCATCCCTCTTCCACCCGGAAATCGGTTTGCCCTTAACGGCCGCCTACTGAGGCTTTGGTTGCCGCCGCCGCTGGACGGAGACCAGGAGGTCCTGAAGCAGTCCGGATCAGTCAGTCCGGTTGTGAGGGTTGGCTACAAAACCATCGACTCGGCACAAGTGGTGTTTAGAGCTGGTAAGTGAACGGCATTCGAAGGTCATGGAGCGCTGCTCTGTACACGAGAAGCAGGGTCTCCAAGAGGAATTTTGTAATGTGGTTTAAGACTGTTTTGTCTAGTCTTTGATGAGTGTTTCAATTGTTGCTACTTCGACATCTAATGTGGCATCTCTGACTTGAATGACCTTTAGCCACTACAATGGGTTTGGTCAAGATTCAGTCAGTCTTCTTGTCCTTGGTCTCGACTCTCGAGTGCACTCGAGTTCGTTTTCAAGTCTTGGTCTTGGTATTGCGGTGCAAAGTCTTGGGCTTGCAACACCAAGACCCGACTGTCAATATGAACAGCCTGCCGGTAACAGTGTTATTTAAGTTTAATAACTAAAACTGAAAGTACCGTAACTTTATTGTTAACTGAAAAGTTCTATTTTAGGTAACTGAAACTAAAACTGAAACTGAGAAGTTTTGAAAATTGTAACTAAAACTAAACTGAAAAGTATAAAACTAGAACTAAAACTAAACTTGAAAGTTGAAAACTGAATTAATTTTTCTGTGTGGCGCACAAACCAAGTGGCGGACATGTCTGCAACGATCGTCGGCGAGTGCTTCTAACTGAACCTCGGCGGCATGAAAGCATAAATTTAATCAGAATTGTTGTTCTTGCTAATCAAAATAAATGTCATTAATAAAAAAAATGACATTTAATTGCTTCTGTTGAATGTTTACAGAACTAAATTAAAACTGAAAAGTTCTGAAAACTGAAACTGAAAGGATTTAAAAACGATAACTAGAACTGAACTGGAAAGTTAGAACAAAACTACAGCTGAAACTGAAACTATAAAGTAAACTGAAACTTAAATAACACTGGCTGGTAAGACTGGATTCAGTTATATGTATCTGGAGATAATTGTATAAATAGCGCCGTTTGGCAACCATTTATTGTTGCTTGCGATACGTTCTTATAAATGATAGGGGCACCTGGACAGTAGCCATAGAATGACCACGAATTAAAAAGTGCTGCTTGGAACATTAAAGGACATAATGTAATAAGCTGAACTTTTTGTCAACAGAGCTGACTGTGGATGAAATCCTTCAACTCCTACTAAAGTCGATCTCATTCATGTCGCTACAACACCGACCTTCAAACCTGCTCGATCTCCCATGCCGCTATTTCTACCGGAACAAACCGCACGAATACTTCAGCAACATATTTTGCTACCATGCTGGCATCATGGCCATCTACAGGAAGAACAACAACGGTGATCCCGCCTCTCCCATCAACGGTCAACTCGACGGACTCTTCTTTGGCGTTAATGTTGACCTCGCAACTGGACTTCCGGTGGTTCCATCTCTGTATGGCCCGGCACGCCTGAGCATCCTGTCCTGGTGCATGTTCAAAACAGCACCGAACATATACTTCTGTGACTTCTACTGTCACTACCGTTCGCATCACGTGACACTGGTTATGACAAAACCTGGATCGGCTGCAGACATGTTCTGCAAATCACGGCTGAAACAGCTGGACAATTTCCAAAACCCATTTCTGTATATTGATTTAAAATCACAGATTGTGTGGGTAACAACAAGGGTTTGGGTACAGGTATTCTACACAGAAAATATCGATCTTGGTCGTGTTCGGCAAAATGAATTCGGATTTATAGAGGATGTACCGTCCCATCCGGTTCCTGTGACTACTGTCAAAGGAGTCCCAAAAAATCCTCTATGTTTAGTATGTAATATTAACTATGTGTCAACAGTCAACTTATGAAGGCCAGAAACCCAGTTAAGACATTCTCAGGTCGTACATGTAGCCTAACTCATTTGTAACAATAATTAAGTCGAACCTGGTGAACCCAGGAATATATAATTATTATAGGCCTATATTTGATCCGCTTATAAGCTATATATATAGGTCTACGCTGGCATAATTCCCTTTAAAATTTCCCTTAGGCCTATCAAACTTACAGTTAGACACGTTTTTAAAGTAGCTTAGATTTGTACAAATCGATTAGGTTGTTACTTTTTCTTGTTTCAAGGTAATATATTTTTCTGCTTGGTCTAATAAAACATATTTTTCAACTAGGGCGGCTCGCCTCATTGTTCAGAACGAGAAACCTTGGAAATTGGAGGATCGGATGGATTAGGGTAGGAATTCTTGAAGAGGCGATACTTCAATTTGGAGTGCAAAGCCTGTTAGAGGATAACTCAATTAGTAGAGGAGCCTGATGACAGTGGGTGAGTGGTGGTAGCCTAGTAGGCCTATTGGTGGAGGAACTGAGAATATGTGGAATTCAGGAAATTCGTTCCAGCGTTGAGGTGCGGCGTTTGATATGGATCGGTTGGAAAACTTGAGGCGAGTATGACTGGGGGTAGTGGGGACAGGCAGTGATCCAGTGTGATTCTCCTTACAGATTTTATTTTAGTTATAGTTACAGTTATAGTTAATGGTTTTTTATTTTAGTTATAGTTATTGTTATAGTTAGTATTATTTTCTAGTTATAGTTATAGTTAATGGATTTTTATTTTAGTTAATTTAGTTACTACTTAGTTACAATAATTAAGGCTATGAGCAAAATTGTGCGTATTAGCACGTTGTTTCAAAATTTGCTCAGAGTTTTCAAAGTCTTATGAAGCATTGGAGCATTCAGCTTCATGAATACACGACTTTCCAAAGTAACTGACAAATTGCATAATAAAAAATCAATAATTAAAGTTACTGGAACTTGCTGACTAATGATGGTATACCTGTGTCAATGTAGAATATAATTTCATAGTTTACTAATGTTTTAACAAATACACAGAGCAGGAAAGCAACAAATGATTGATTATGTACAGTGCATGCAATCACTCCAGTCTTAACAATCAAAAAGCCTCAGAGACATTTTGACTAAAAGATTTCTATGACTACTAATTTTACGATATTGGGCTAGTCAACTTTGGTCGCAATCGCAATAGAAACGTTTAAAAAACAGCTATTAATAACATGTTGCACTATATAATATTATATTAGGCCTATATACTGGGTTAATTCACACATGAAAAATTCGGGGCAAACATAGGCTATTACTAATAGCGCATTTTTATGTTCTCATGTAGGCCTATGTCGAATCGTCCACATTGCACTTTCTAAAATTTTATTTTTTTGCATTAACGAAAATAAAGATGGATTTTCGTTATTGTTATTTTCGTTATAGTTATAGTTAATTATATATTTTAGTTATAGTTATCGTTAACGAAATCATTTTATTTTCGTTAACGAACATTTTCGTTATCGTTATCGTTAACGAGAATCACACTGCAGTGATCCCATCCTAGACAAAACAGAACCGGAACGTCGGCTTCAGGAAGAACCGGAATCCCGCCTTCAGGCGCAATGTTAATCAAAGAAGAAACCAATACGGTGTTGCGGTCGTCAAAATACAACCGGTACGCCGTTCCGGTCCCAACAGATTCCTGGGGACAGGAATCTCAGGAGATACGAGGGTAATCGGATAGAGCGGGGTGGCTGGATGGGGAAGATGCTCGCAAAGGTACTTTGGCTAGGAGTAAATAGCGTAGTTAGTGCGTACGCAGAAATCCGGTAAACATTGATCCTCCCTGCACGCACATGTACTTTTTGCACCCCACCTCACCTGAGTACGTACACTTGACGCGCACCCCCACCCCCGTCCTATAGTTCGAACGGTCTATATCCTGACTGTATTCATGTGAATACTGAAAAACTTAATATAACTCGGTGAACTGCTGGTCTCTATTATAACAAGTGCGTCGAATGTCTGCCGTACCAATAATAGACCAATGTACAGACTAGTGTTTAAAACTGCGCAGAACCAACAAGCACGCGGGCAGCTCAAATCTTGGACTAGCGGCAGTCTGCACTTCAGGCCAGATTGAAGGGTGTGTAATCCAATCAGATAACGGGCATACAAGTGTGTGATTCATCTCCGACAGCACTAATTCTTTCTCCATATAGTAATGTCTGATCGCTGAACTGTGACCCATTCTTTCTCCCTATAGTAATGTCTGATCGCTGAACTGTGACCCATTTGAAGAAAGGCCAATACATGTATAGACAAAGTATTATCGAGCTTTGCTCCCGCCCGCCCCCCCTCTTTCCTAGGCGTACGTACATTATCAGTAGACGCCCATAAGCAAACATACGCAAGCAGATGCATACGGGTTACTCTTCCTCAGTAAAGCGTAGGTACTAAATGGATGGTCCCTGAGTAGTAGGTTAGCGATAGAACTTTTAAGTGGATGCGCTCAGAGATTTTCAGTCAGTGTGTCGCAGCCTGTTCCCTTCAGCGCAGCGCCATCAAGCGGCGACATCACACGAGCGCAACAGCGGGCGGTCGATCCCCAACCGATGAATTCAATCGTCATGCACTCGGTGACCCGGGCTAACTGATAACGGTCGAGCTCCGTTAGCGAGACGGCAGTGACGTAACGAAGTGTTTCAGCGCCCAGGGGTAAGAGTTGATGACTGCGCCCCTTTTTATTCATCTAGATTAACTTGCGGGAATCTTGCTTGATTGCTTGATTACTTGATTGCTTGATTACTTGCTTGCTTGCTTGCTTGAGCCACAGGCTAAATTGTCAAATCTTGCGACGACTAGTTCGATCACTTACAATCATTCAATCGTCGTGAAACTTGGCAGGTAGACTCGCCCTCGCACACACTTCATTCTATCAAAATATCAGCTCCCCAAAAAAGGCTAGCTTATAGAATCGGGGACTAAACTTTTCGAATCGGGGAATCCCCTTTTCCGAAACGCACCGTTGTGATTGGCCAGGGTTGTGATTGGCCGCAGTCGTAAAATTAACGCGGACTATATATTTGTAGAGGTAACTGCTTAATATGACGGACTATAGGATACTAGATGGATATAGTAAAAACTTTGTTTTTACGGGCTGTATTTTTATCCATCTAGTTTAACTTGCGGGAATCTTGCTTGCAATCTTGCAATCTTGCAATCTTGAATGATTGCTTGAGCCACAGGCTAAAATGTCAAATCTTGCGACGACTAGTTCGATCACTTACAATCATTCAATCGTCGTGAAACTTGGCAGACAGACTCGCCCTCGCACACACTTCATTCTATCAAAATTTCAGCTCCCCAAAAAGGCTAGCTTATAGAATCGGGGACTCAACTTTTCGAATCGGGGAATCCCCTTTTCCGACACGCAGCGTTGTGATTGGCCAGCGTTGCCATTGGCTGCAACAGAAACGGGTGCGGTGCTTGATTAAACGGACGCTATGTTGTAAAATGAACGCGGACTATATATTTGTAGAGGTAACTGCTTAATATGACGGATTATAGGATACTAGATGGATATAGTAAAAAACTTTGTTTTTACTATTGGTTCTTTTTATTATCCATCTAGATTAACTTGCGGGAATCTTGCTTGATTGCTTGATTACTTGATTGCTTGATTACTTGCTTGCTTGAGCCACAGGCTAAATTGTCAAATCTTGCGACGACTAGTTCGATCACTTACAATCATTCAATCGTCGTGAAACTTGGCAGGTAGACTCGCCCTCGCACACACTTCATTCTATCAAAATATCAGCTCCCCAAAAAGGCTAGCTTATAGAATCGGGGACTAAACTTTTCGAATCGGGGAATCCCCTTTTCCGAAACGCACCGTTGTGATTGGCCAGGGTTGTGATTGGCCGCAGTCGTAAAATGAACGCGGACTATATATTTGTAGAGGTAACTGCTTAATATGACGGACTATAGGATACTAGATGGATATAGTAAAAAACTTTGTTTTTACGGGCTGTATTTTATTATCCATCTAGTTTAACTTGCGGGAATCTTGCTTGCAAATCTTGCAATCTTGCAATCTTGCTTGATTGCTTGAGCCACAGGCTAAAAAGTCAAATCTTGCGACGACTAGTTCGATCACTTACAATCATTCAATCGTCGTGAAACTTGGCAGACAGACTCGCCCTCGCACACACTTCATTCTATCAAAATTTCAGCTCCCCCAAAAAAGGCTAGCTTATAGAATCGGGGACTCAACTTTTCGAATCGGGGAATCCCCTTTTCCGACACGCAGCGTTGTGATTGGCCAGCGTTGCCATTGGCTGCAACAGAAACGGGTGCGGTGCTTGATTAAACGGACGCTATGTTGTAAAATGAACGCGGACTATATATTTGTAGAGGTAACTGCTTAATATGACGGATTATAGGATACTAGATGGATATAGTAAAAAACTTTGTTTTACTATTGGTTCTTTTATTTATCCATCTAGTTTAACTTGCGGGAATCTTGCAATCTTGCTTGAATGTTTGCTTGCTTGAATGTTTGCTTGATTGAGCCACAGCTAAAAAGTCAAATCTTGCGACGACTAGTTCGATCACTTACAATCATTCAATCGTCGTGAAACTTGGCAGACAGACTCGCCCTCGCACACACTTCATTCTATCAAAATTTCAGCTCCCCAAAAAAGGCTAGCTTATAGAATCGGGGACTCAACTTTTCGAATCGGGGAATCCCCTTTTCCCACACGCAGCGTTGTGATTGGCCAGCGTTGCCATTGGCTGCAACAGAAACGGGTGCGGTGCTTGATTAAACGGACGCTATGTTGTAAAATGAACGCTGACTATATATTTGTAGAGGTAACTGCTTAATATGACGGATTATAGGATACTAGATGGATATAGTAAAAAACTTTGTTTTTACTATTGGTTCTTTTTATTTATCCATCTAGTTTAACTTGCGGGAATCTTGCAATCTTGCTTGAATGTTTGCTTGCTTGAATGTTTGCTTGATTGAGCCACAGGCTAAAAAGTCAAATCTTGCGACGACTAGTTCGATCACTTACAATCATTCAATCGTCGTGAAACTTGGCAGACAGACTCGCCCTCGCACACACTTCATTCTATCAAAATTTCAGCTCCCCCAAAAAAGGCTAGCTTATAGAATCGGGGACTCAACTTTTCGAATCGGGGAATCCCCTTTTCCGACACGCAGCGTTGTGATTGGCCAGCGTTGCCATTGGCTGCAACAGAAACGGGTGCGGTGCTTGATTAAACGGACGCTATGTTGTAAAATGAACGCGGACTATATATTTGTAGAGGTAACTGCTTAATATGACGGATTATAGGATACTAGATGGATATAGTAAAAAACTTTGTTTTTACTATTGGTTCTTTTTTATCCATCTAGTTTAACTTGCGGGAATCTTGAGATCTTGATTGATTGATTGCTTGCTTGAGCCACAGGCTAAAATGTCAAATCTTGCGACGACTAGTTCGATCACTTACAATCATTCAATCGTCGTGAAACTTGGCAGACAGACACGCCCTCGCACACACTTCATTCTATCAAAATTTCAGCTCCCCAAAAAGGCTAGCTTATAGAATCGGGGACTCAACTTTTCGAATCGGGGAATCCCCTTTTCCGACACGCAGCGTTGTGATTGGCCAGCGTTGCCATTGGCTGCAACAGAAACGGGTGCGGTGCTTGATTAAACGGACGCTATGTTGTAAAATGAACGCGGACTATATATTTGTAGAGGTAACTGCTTAATATGACGGATTATAGGATACTAGATGGATATAGTAAAAACTTTGTTTTTACTATTGGTTCTTTTTATTATCCATCTAGTTTAACTTGCGGGAATCTTGATTGCTTGCATGCATCTTGATTGATTGAGCCACAGGCTAAATAGTCAAATCTTGCGACGACTAGTTCGATCACTTACAATCATTCAATCGTCGTGAAACTTGGCAGACAGACTCGCCCGCGCACACACTTCATTCTATCAAAATTTCAGCTCCCCAAAAAGAGGCTAGCTTATAGAATCGGGGACTCAACTTTTCGAATCGGGGAATCCCCTTTTCCGATACGCACCGTTGTGATTGGCCAGCGTTGTGATTGGCTGCAACAATAATGGGTGCGCTGCCTCGTTAAGCGTGCTATGTTGTAAAATGAACGCGGACTATTTTCAGAGTACACGTTATAGGATACTAGATGGATATAGTAAAAACTTTGTTTTTACTATTGGTTCTTTTTATTATCCATCTACTTTAACTTGCGGGAATCTTGCTTGCTTGCTTGCTTGCTTGCTTGCTTGCTTGCTTGCTTGATTGATTGAGCCACAGGCTAAAAAGTCAAATCTTGCGACGACTAGTTCGATCACTTACAATCATTCAATCGTCGTGAAACTTGGCATATAGACTCGCCCTCGCACACACTTCATTCTATCAAAATTTCAGCTCCCCAAAAAAGGCTAGCTTATAGAATCGGGGACTAAACTTTTCGAATCGGGGAATCCCCTTTTCCGATACGGAGCGTTGTGATTGGCCAGCGTTGTGATTGGCCGCAGTCGTAAAATGAACGCGGACTATATATTTGTAGAGGTAACTGCTTCATAAGACGCATTATAGGATAGTAGATGGATATAGTAAAAAACTTTGTTTTTACGGGCTGTATTTTATTTATCCATCTAGTTTAACTTGCGGGAATCTTGCTTGCTTGCTTGCTTGCTTGATTGAGCCACAGGCTAAAAAGTCAAACCTTGCGACGACTAGTTCGATCACTTACAATCATTCAATCGTCGTGAAACTTGGCATATAGACTCGCCCTCGCACACACTTCATTCTATCAAAATTTCAGCTCCCCAAAAAGGCTAGCTTATAGAATCGGGGACTAAACTTTTCGAATCGGGGAATCCCCTTTTCCGATACGGAGCGTTGTGATTGGCCAGCGTTGTGATTGGCCGCAGTCGTAAAATGAACGCGGACTATATATTTGTAGAGGTAACTGCTTCATAAGACGCATTATAGGATAGTAGATGGATATAGTAAAAACTTTGTTTTTACGGGCTGTATTTTTATTATCAATCTAGTTTAACTTGCGGGAATCTTGCTTGATTGAGCCACAGGCTAAAAAGTCAAATCTTGCGACGACTAGTTCGATCACTTACAATCATTCAATCGTCGTGAAACTTGGCAGATAGACTCGCCCTCGCACACACTTCATTCTATCAAAATTTCAGCTCCCCAAAAAAGGCTAGCTTATAGAATCGGGGACTAAACTTTTCGAATCGGGGAATCCCCTTTTCCGATACGCTGCGTTGTGATTGGCCAGCGTTGTGATTGGCCGCAGCCGTAAAATGAACGCGGACTATATATTTGTAGAGGTAACTGCTTCATAAGACGCATTATAGGATACTAGATGGATATAGTAAAAAACTTTGTTTTTACGGGCTGTATTTTATTAATTTTTATGTGACTTTTAATCGTTCATGTCATAGTACTGTGTACCACTGAAAGCAAATTTTGCGCCCCCGTTCTGCTGCTGCCGGGGGGGTTGGTTGCCCCCTACGCCCCCCTTCGTTACGCCACTGCGAGACAGGCGACGTCTGGAAGTCGGGGCTAACGAGCCCAGACACCTTACTTTGCCGCCTTCAAAGAAGCGACAAGACTTTGAAGAGTGACCGAAGCGAATCGGCCACCCTCGATCTAAGGGACGAGAGGGGTATTTAAGGGAGCTCTCGGGCGAGGCAAACAGTGGCGTAAATCACGGGGTTGTGGGGAACAGAGTCATAGAGGGACTGTCTCCCCAAAGTTTTGACTGGGGCCTATCTGTCCCCACAAAAATCTGTCCCCAAAGTTATGCAGAGATTTTCGCCTCTGGAGACAAACATCAGCGGCCATTGCCATTCGAGAGACGCGTAGCCTAAGACGCTAAAGAAGCATTCTTTTCTTGTATGTACATATTGAAGTTCATTTCCAAGACTGAACGAAGTTAATCATTTCAACGAATAGGCCTACTGCTCAGCTGTCATCATGAAACGATAAAAACTCGCTGAATGTACGCTCACGGGGCTCTCGTCACGAGAGAGCTAGGTAGACCGTGACACAGTGGAGTGATTTAAGAACAGGATGCTTGGGCGAGTTGTAGACGCTTAACTTGGGTGACTTTGAGGTTGAGGAAAATGGAAATTACAGTAATCAGGCTTGGAGTGGACAACGGAGGTGGCGATTATCAGTGGATGCAGTTTTAAAGTCAAGCATGGGTCGAATGCTGCGAAGGTCACGAATATGCATGAACCAGGTGCAGGAGAGGTTGGAGATGTGATTAGAGTAGATGTGATATCAAAGGTAAATGTCGAGATTGTGCACAGGCGAGTCAGAGGTGAGAGATGAAGAGTTGGTAGGTGAGTGTATATATGGTAGAGTCGGGATTTTCTTTATCTGATCTGATCTGGGCCAAGGATAAGCAATACTGTATTGGCAGCGTTGAGGCAGGAGTTTGTGGGACATTCATTTACAGATTAGGCTGACCACATTGAGTATGTTAGTTGACCAATGGAGGAGAGCTGGGGGAAAGAGGATATGAAGAGTTGGATGTCGTCTGCATACAAGGATGGTGGTCAACAGAAGAGGATTTTATAAGATGGCTTAGAGGTGCTTCTTAAAAGCAACATTTAAAGTATTTTAAACAGAACATACTATACGACCTTGCTACAAATTGTGTACACAAGAACCTTTAATATCTCACAAGCAGGGCCGGATTAAGACTTCCGGGCCCTAAGCCAAGAGACGGGTTAAGACATCTGGGGGCCCTAACCCCACAGCCACACAAAAGTACGTGTCTCTGAACACACAATTGGAACCATATGTAAATGATTTTTTCTAATTAATATAGGCTAAATAATAATACATGCACTAACAATTGTCAATTTTTCCATTAGGACCTTGGTGCAATTTGTTAATTTTTCCTGAAATTTGGAGCCCTCAAAACATTGTGGGGCCCTAAGCCATGGCTTAGTTGGCTTATGCGTTAATCCAGCCCTGCTCAGAAGCGTTCTACAGTATGCGTGACAATTTGTTTTGGTAGTCAAAGACACAAACGTCTAAATGTGTGCCATTGTTACGCAATGCAATGTAGCAACAGATGCAGGCATCTAACATTTACTGTCATTATCCAAAGCATGGTCATACAACATACAAACAGTTGTCTAAACATTTGTCATTGTTAACAGACATGTGGTAGTCATAAAACAGGTATATAAACATTCGCTGATAGAAACAGGCATCTAAATATTTGCTGCCATTTCTCAGCGTTCAAATCATCCTAGCCTCAAGGACGTGATTTCTTAACACAGTATGCTTACTAAAAACCTCCGTACTGAACACTGGCAACCTACAGCACAGCCTTCATCTTAACTGGCCTACATTTGTAAACTTCCAGATCTACCAATGTCCCAAAACTGAAGCTAGCTATATGTATATAGGGGGGGGGCTTGTGCTTCCACCGTAGATCAGTTAAGTTAATTTATGATAATCCACTGAAGGTAACATTAACAGGAGCTTTTTGGAGAACGTTTATATTTCTTCTGCAAAGCAAGTTTGTCATCTAGCCCTTAAAGAGAAATACTGGATAACAGTTTAGGTTGCAATACATTGCATAAAACAATGACACAATGATTGAAATAAAACTAGAAAAACTTAATTGATAACAACTGCATATTTGCATAAACATTTACATCTGTTTATACATACACAATACACACAGACCACAATACATATTCAGACACTTAATGAGATCAACATCAGTTAGGCCAACACATAGTGCACTTCTCATAACCGGCATGGCGTCAAATAAATTTCTTTAGAAAATATCAAAATAATAAAAAATAATAATATAATAATGAAATAATATATTTATATAGCTTCTTCTTCTTCTTTGTTTCTCCTCCGTCAGGCCAAGGCCAACGATGAGTCCTCAACTTGTCGTCTCCAGAATTCTCTATCCTTGATTTGTTATATTTTTTATATAGCACCATTATATAAAGGCACATTCCCTCCAGCAATCATGCATTTAGAACTCGCTCAATAACTAAACACGTTGACCGTTTCTTAAGAAGCCTCAAACCTATAAGTTTTACGTGGCAAGTGCTCAACCAAACAGCCGCTTCCTCGCTACTGACAAGTCTGCACTTAAACCAGAAATCCATCTCCACCCCTTAACTCATAACGAGCTGATGTAGCCATGCTAACATCCTACCCTAATTAATTTGTTTTTATAGGTTACAAACAAGTGCTCCACCGCAACCCATTATTCTTCAACAACTCAAAAGTAATGTCTTCATTGTCTTGTGTCAAAGGTTGTCTGCTCTGCTGCCACAGTTTTTGTATAATTACTACAAAAAGGCCACAGTATGTCTGGCGATGGGTCATATTGAATGCACTTTATAACCAGATAATTATGTCAATCAGAGTTCTTACTACATTTGTGTCTGCGATTTCCACATATTACTTTCAAGAGCGCAAGGGCAGGTCAGGGTGGTGGGCAAACACCATCTGGGCAATTTACATTAGTGTGAGGTTACCATATATATATTGGTAAAGTAAAAAAGGTTATATAAAACTATAAAAGTAAACAAGACATTATGGACTTGTCTCATTTGCACCCTCCTTTGTAACTCCCTGGACACCACCAGCCTCCGAGACAAACTGAGAAAGCATAAAAAAACAATGTTATAAAGAGCGTTGCTTTGCCAGGTTAAGAATTAATGATTTAAGTTCTTCCCGCTTTTTTGAGACGGTTGCTGGAACGATGACGTCACTGAGAGAAAGTGCCTTCGAATGACAGAAGTGGTGGCAGAGATGTTCGGCAAAACAGATGACGTACACACCACAATCGTGAGCTAAAGTCACAACATACATACAGTAATAATTAATTTTGTCTCAAGGGTTCTTTTCACACATATTTACTGAGACCCCAAAGCTAATGATTAACCAACATTAAGTGCTAATGACTTCACTTTTCTTAACCTCAGCATATGTATATATCTATTTATATAGCGCCATTTGAGAACCTCACAAGGGTGCTAAACATGGTTATCTAACTGATCTAAATAAGTGCTACTTAAGAAAGGTTGAAAATGTTTTTCAAGCTTTTTCCATGATAAATGGTACTTTCTTTTAATGGAAGACTGCTTACTCACTTTACAGCCAAGTTCACTAGGAATGCAATCTAATTAATCTGTCTGCCCTTGTGGAGAACCGCACCCCACCCTCTGGGTTGACAGTGCATCCTAACTGCTAGGTAATTTCACAGCACAGCTAATGTATGTATGTATGTATGTATATGGCCATTTATATAGCGCTTTACAAGAAACTCACGAAGGCGCTAATAATAATAACTGGTGCTAAAATAGTACAAAATAAAAAAATGTCAGTGCATAACAATCCAGAAACAGTGCATAATAATTACACGTACAGTTCGTTTGTTTTGGACAGCTGCTTTCTTCGAACTTCAGGCTACCTAAACAGAATGTAATATAACATGACAATTAAAATAAAATGGCCAACAGATCTAATAAGATACAACTTTAGATAGCTTACAAATGTTTCTCGAGCTGTATGTGGCAAAATAGTATATTGTTTAAACATAAAACTGCATACATGTAAAATTTCAAGTCTATACTCTCCTTATAACTATCTGATTCATAATAATTGATAATAATATTTTTACTGTTTAGTCTATATTTTCAATAATAATAATAACAATAATAAAAACCAATCGGTAACCGTTATAATATAGATCACCAAAGACTAGCCACTTGAGAACAAAGTTCTTCTGATTTTCTTGTGATCTTGAAGGTTCACATTAAAATTAGTAAAATATCTTTGCATCCAACACTTCCCACCATATCATTCCCATTCCACAGATATACTCTCTACTTCCTGAAGAAACATTTGCTCAGATAAAAATTAATTTTAAGAAAATAATAATATATATGTTCTATGTCAGTAATAGTCTCCAGATATACCAGTAGTAGTTTTCTTTCTGGAGGAATTTGTGCCTTGGGTTAAAACTAAAACTTATATTAACTTCAGCAAAGACTGTTACCAACACAAACTTCAAAGTTTTTAAAATTTGTGAATGATCATTACACCTCTCATAAAGATAATGAGAACAAATTAATAATAATATTAAAGAATAACAATAGAAAATAGAAATAACAGGTAATAGAAACTGACTGGTTCTGTCCAACGGATTTAATTCTAGAATGTGGGTTTACTTAGAAGCAACCATTGACTGATGCCTTTGCATTATGACATCGGTGCTGTAGAAGTTTCCTGATTAGATTAGATTATGTTTTAACCTTTAAAGATTTTATTGAGAATGACAAATATCTGTTGTGCAGACTCCCTGTTTTGATCAGATAGAGAATCATAATGGTAGCAAGTCTTGTTGGTCACTGACAGCACAAGAAGACTCCTAAAAACAAAGAAAACACGTAAGCTAAGGTTTCCGCTCTCAGCTCTCGTAGAGCCCAGTTTAACGGACATTCGTCCATTAACCCTTTAACAGCAAGCTACATTGGTTTCACGGTCGCTTTTAGTACACTCTCATCGTCAAAGTGTTAAACTGGGCTCTATGTTCATGTGAGAACCTACCAGAGGTAACTTGGTTATCTCGGTATTATTTACTTGTACTGTAGATGAATTTATTCCTCTCTGAATTAAATTTAACCTTATGTTTGCAGCAATTTTGAAAGGAATTTGTGAAGCGTTACAGTTTAAGTGGTTAGATAAAGTACTATGTACTATAAGCTGTGTAGAAGGTGAAACTGTTTTTATGTCATATTTCTGTAACACCATTTTCACTATTAATACAAATACCTTATTTTAATATCCTGCATAGTGTTTCAGTTTGAACATAAAATGACATCTGTGTTAACAGAATGTGTAGCCAGCTTCAGTTTTAACATACTGTGAAACCAGTTTCAGTTACCAGTGAGTTCCACCAGCGTCTTCAGACATGTGGTCACTGACAGCAAAGAATGCCAGCTCTTTCTTGGTCAGATCCAATGGCTCAATCAACAACTTCGCTTCATCAACTAAAGAAAACACACGAATCATAAACAGACAAAAATCAGTTTATTGATAGCAGCATGCAATAAATGAAGTATGGTAAAACTGGTGGCTGGATGCAGTAGGGAAACAGCTATGGGCAAGAGCAAAATGTGTGAATAAAATTTATTCACACATTTTGCAGAACTGTATAGAAAGTACATTTAATGTACTTTCAATACAGTTCTGCACCTATAGGGAAAGGCTATAGGAAGGACCAGTGTTTCCGTTAGAGTCCAAAAAGAGGACGTATTTACGCCTTGACCTAGATTTTTATGGACGTATTTCATGTATTTCGGCTATAACACCGAAAAATTTGGACGTTTTGGACGTAAAAACGGCCATTTGGGGGTTAACGGAAACACTGGGAAGGACCTATCGGCAACAGTGCAGTATATGGGGAAAATTCATCTACCTTCAGTAGTAGTGTAAAGCAGTCACGTAAAAGAGAATATATGCGACGAAACGTATCCTACTGTAAAAAAGGAGGAAATTCCCTATTCCCCTACAATGCTACATCACAAATTGAATTAAATTTTAAAATCCATATTGCATTGTAATTAATACAATAATGTGAGTTATTTTGAGGTCTGGCTTATTAAGCAACATTTAGTTGTAAACTTCAAAACACATGAACCTACATGACATCATTTTGAAGCATTGGGTAACGTGTGGTCCAACAAAACTCACAACAGACGAGAATTCTGCAAAGACCTCCTTCTCAAAGTACCTTTGAGCAAACAGAAACATCATACAGATAGTTAAACACACAAAACATAATTAAGAACTAAACTGCAGGACCATGATAAAACTTGCTTCACTGCAAGGAATGGGCGAATTGTAAAATCAGGCAGTGGATAATCAATTTAAACCCATTTATGGAATCACCAAAGAAACACTGTAAGTTTAAACAAAATTAATAACAGACCATAGTTCCGTTCTTAAAATTGTTTCTAATTGCAAGACTTCTATATAGTGCTCGCATGAACCACAGAACCCCAGTCGACTTTCCACGATATTCACAAACACTTTCAGGACATTTCGTAGAATTTATTTCTAAATGTGTATCGAGTTAAGGGGCACATAAATCGTCACGCAATTTTGGCGATTTTTAACCCTCCCCTCGTCACACTGTCACAAAAGTAACACCCCCCTCTGATTGACGTCAAAAGCTCTGACCCCTTAAATTTCCATGGCGAAGCAAAATGCTCCTTCATGGAACAAATAGGGAAAGCATGAATATTTTAAAATCTAACGGTGACCAAATATTGAAATAATTAGAAAATTATTAATAATGGTGCCCATATACATTAAAATAATTAGAAAAATAATTAAAATGTCGTTTAGTGCTGTCATTAATAAAATTAAATTGTTGTTAATTGTTAAATTTAATAACATAGACCTGGTGTAGGGTCACACTTCTCAGATCCCCACCCCCATGTCACACATCGTCACAAATTTCCGCGCCCCGACCCCTATCCCGTAGTTTAGGTTGGTAAATTATTTTATATCGTCACGCCAATGGAAGCTGGATTAAGGAAAAAAATTGTTTCACTAACTCGAAGTGGGATTGGTGAAACCATTTCTGTAGAAATAGAAGTTGGATTGATCGAAATAATTTTACCGTAAATAGAAGCTGGATTGATGAAACTATGTTTTTGAAGCAATAGAAGCTGGAATGATTAAAATAATTGTTTCCGTAAGTAGAAGCTGGACCCATGAGAATAGTTCTTTGTTAAATAAAAGTTTCATTGATTAAAAATATTTTTTCTTAAATAGAAGTTGGCTAATTTTTTTGAAATGGAAGCTCGATTGATTAAAACAAATTTTCGATGAAATGGAAGCGGATTGACGATAGTTATCGGTTAGGTAGACCCTATACCAACATGAACTCGGTATTGAAGACATTCAAATAATTTACCAACCTAAACTACGGGATTACCTCTAGCGTGACGTCAAGAATGGACGGCCCCTAAAGAACAACAGTGGGTTGGCGAACGAATTAAACGCATGAGGCAGATGATACAGAAACTGGGCTACAAAAATCTGGGCATCAACCATACTCAAAAGCAAATCCAATGACGTTGTCGTTGAGCCAACAAGTTTTTCCGAGGAGATTGAGATCCGATTTTCGGATTAAACTGTCGTGAAAACTTAAAACAACATCGTCTCGTGCGGCCATTTCTTCGTTAATAAGTAGGCCTAATTGATAAAGAATAATTAATAACGAAGATTTTAAATATTTCCATCTATTATAGATTGGCTTTCGCGAGTTCTTAGCGACTGGAGTGCCATCTGGCAACCGAAGAAATTGGCGTAGCGGATGCTGCGTATGGATGTGTGGAGTGTCTTCTAAGGCGCTATATAAATTTGCGTTTACGAATTACGATTACACAACGCGTCAACGTATGGCGCACTAAATCAAGCACGACATGTCGACATCTACTAAATTATCGGAATGATGGATTAATTCATAATTATGTAACTCTTGACGGGGTAGGATGATTGCAAGTAAAATAATGTAGAATAAGGACTTCTGTAGCGACATCGTTTTAGTCCACTCTCAGCTCTACTCTTAGTACTCTTACCTCTCTGCAAGCAACTTGGTTCCACCTATTCAGTCGGGATTCAAGAGACTTCCACTCCGAGGAAACAGGCATCCTGAAAGTCTATTTAACGACCTTAATTAACCTTGCTGCTGACATCTAATGTGACTGCTCCAATACTCCTAGACTTCTCTCCTGGTTTTGACTTCGGATCTTGCTTAAACTGACATCACCGACATCTAGCGAATATTGTTGCATCAATTCTAGTTACAAAGATTTCTTTTCTGAAAACAGGGTCATCGTCAGACGATTAAAATGCTTTAAATTAATTTCCTGTGTTATATCGCTCTATATTATATTCCGCTGCATTCAATAGTAGAACACAACCGTGCCAAAAATATGTATGTATAGAATCTTGTATGTGTCGTAATCTCGAAATTTTTACAGCTCCCAGTAGCGAAGTCACTGGAACTAGCTTATGTAGGCTATGTATCTAGGCATGCGTGTTTGCATAATTATATTATGCGTAGCCTACTTTTATCCAGTGATCCGGTCCTAAAAAAAGAAAAAGCGCCACGTTAATATAGAATTTTTCACAGAAAAAATCGGCAACGGGGTTACGGTCGTAAAAAAGAACCGAAACGCGGTACCGGTGCGTTCCGGTCCCAAGCCGATCCCTGCTTTTATTCGGTTATTTATAGGTCTCTGTGGCGCTTTTAAGAATTTTTCTACATAAGCGCCGCGTTAATTAATGGCAAATTGGCAATTCCAAAACTGCGCACAATTCAAGCAAGTTATTCGCCATTCTTGGAAATATAACCTGATAACTCAAATTGCTTACTTAACTATTTACTTACTAATTTACTTATTTTTTGACACGTTTCTAGTGTTTTCGTGGTTAAAACTTTATCTGTACACCAGGTTGCGGTTATGCAACTGACGTAACAAAGAATATACTTACTTACAAATTAAATACCCAGGCTGCGCATTTGACAATTTTTGTTATAAAAGATCTGCGCAACACAATATCTAGAGAATTACCGTTTCAAAGACTAATTACAAATTTAACTCACAATTATTTTGTGACCCAGAAATTGGGTGGGTATGACCATCGGTCTGTTAATTTAAACATAATTAATTTCATAGTTCAAGGCATTAGCTGTTTGATCAGCTCGACCGGTTATGCCATTATTACTTTCAGAACTGTTCAAAGTAATTTCTGTCGACGTCAAGGGCCCTTGTTGCAATAAGATGTCGTTAAACTCATCAATCCATCCTACCCGATCGGAATGGCGTAAATTCTTCTAAAGCAACTTAGATTTTAATACAATCACACATGTTACAATTCACAGAATGCGATTAATCAGACGCTGGGAATCCTCGTGGGAATCGGTAATTACGAAATTAGGTCAACCATTGCGAAACTAGGTCAGTCGTTGCTATTTATGTTTGCTTATGATTAGTCGATTCCAAGAGATAGAGAGAATAGAGCATCTAATCGTTCGACGGGATCGCGTGTTGTTTACTTCATCGTCTTAATTACGCTTAAAACCGGGAAAGTTTGGTCATTTTTATTCGACTGTTTTATCGTGTTTTGCAGTAGCATTCGACTCAAATTAACAGATCGTCGGCTGAGAAAGCTGAAAAATGGAAGCGAGTAATTTTAAGGCTGGTGGAGCTGCGGTGCCTACAACCCAAGTGGAAATCGCTGTGTCTTGTCGGTCAGTTGGTCATTTCTTAATCTCTTGAAAGTAGCTTACATCATCCATCCGCTTTTCCATCCGTTCGTACGTCCGTATGTCCGTTTTTCCACATTCATTCTCTCGCTCGCTCACTCATGCACTCACTCATGCGCTCATGCACTTGCTCGCTCGTTCACTCACTCACTCAATCAAACAATCGCCCAAACATATTGATTAATTGATGATTGATTGATTGATTTGATTCAGTCAGTCAGTCAGTTTATAAACAATTTAGCATATTCAGCATGACTATAATTATAAGCATTTTAAAAATAATTCAAAATATTATTGTTTATTTAAAGCAATAATAATAATATAAGATTTAAATAGTGATAATAACAATGATGAAGATGATGGTGATGAAGAAGATGGTAAATATTCTTCTGATTAATATTAATAATATTAGTGATAGTGTTATTAATTAATGGGTTGTGCAGTATTCTAGTAGTTAGTGTGCTGGAATGTTAGTTGAGATGTTGGAGGTTCTAATCTACATTTTCATCTGAGCAGAAAGATATTTTAAAGTTACCTCATCACCTACACCCCAACAAACTCTGTAAAATGTGCACTTTGACCCAACACTGTTGGTGGGAAGATCAGGCAGTTAGGGAGAGGAGTGGCCACCCAACCTCTTATACCAAGGCTAAGAAAGTCACTAAGACGTCATCCCCATAGCTACCTTCCAAGGTTTGCTTAAGGGACTGCTCTTCTTCTTCTCTATCAATATTCAATAACAAGAGTGCCAATGATGAAAAACAAGACATTGTTATAGTATTAAAATGATGAAGATGATGGTGATGATGATGACTATAAATGTAGCCCTAATGTAAATTAGTTGCTGTTTTACTGCGTACACAAAGGCAGAGTAGAACATTGCATCACATCAAGTAATGTTCAAAACGCTAGGCATGTTTGTAGAAAAGTCTTGCATTTGTAATAGTGATAGCAGCTAAAAATTAACCATTTCTCGTAGGCTTTCAAGCACTTGGATATCTAACTGCATCTACTCCTGGGTGCTAACTATCTGCAGCTCAGATTCATATTTTTGATGTTACCATGCACATGTTACAAATTAAATTAATTAATTAATACTAATAATACTAATAATAGTGACTATCACTTCAGACATTATATTAAAATACTTGTCTAATTATTCATTTAACCAGTCAATAAAAAAATTTCTTCCAAGCAGAATGAGGATGACAAAATAGGTAAGACTGTCACTGAGGTGCACCTTCAAGCGGTTCTCAGAAGGCATTTAACGAGTGACAATGCACAGCTCACAGTACATTTTGTTACATGGCTGAAATTACATATATTACATCGTACCACATTACATTACCCAGCATTACATTACCCTGCATTACATTGCACTATCAACTACATTCATTACCAACTTTGGGGTTCACCTGTAGGGTGGGGAGACTTGCTTGCCTTTGGAGCTTGACTAATTAATTATGTATTAATTATGCATGCGGTCATTGATGCATAATTAATGGCACATGTTCGTCTATACATTACATTAAGAACTTTGTGGTTCACATGTAGGGTGGGGGAGCTTACTTCTATGTCTTTGGAGCTTGACTTGTTATGTATTTAATTATGCATTCGGTCATCAATTAATGGCAATGTTCGTCTTGTGAATCCCTGTGGCATCTTGAAGCTTTGAGATGATTGCTGTTAGAAGGTTCCTCTGAGACCCAGACACGCATGAGTGTAACCTGTGTCTGCTAATAACAGACACTAGTGTTGTTGCCTAATAATAGGTTACAGAGACAGAGACGGACAGGTGGAAGGACAGGCAAATAGACAGACAGACAGACGGACTAACAGACAGACAGAATATACATACAGACAGTTGACAGGATGAGGCATTCATTCCAAAGATTCATTCCAAAGATTTATATATTCATTCCAAAGATTTATATAGCGCCCCTTCAAGGTTACTACTCAGGAGCGCTCCCGACCCAACCACGGCTGAAAAGGATGGTTTTAAGGCTAGAGTAAAACGCATCTAAATTAACTCTAGGAATAAGGCGTAATGTTAATGGGAGCCCATTCCAAACCATGGGGCCAGCAACAGAGAAGGCGCGATGCTGTCTAAGAGCAGTTCGCGCACGGGGAACAAGAAGTTCACCATGTGTGGAGGGAGCGGAGAGCTCTACGTCCTTGCACATCCAAAGTAGAGCGACAGAGCTCTTGTAAGTACACAGGAGCGGAACCTAAGAGGCACCGCCACACCAAAGCAGAGAGCCGGTACACAATCCGCTGCGGGATAGGAAGCCAGTGCAGGACATCCCTCATAAAAGCGGTGACATGGCCGAACTTTGGGATATGGCCGATGAGGCGCGCGGCCGTGCGCAAGACCCGCTCCAAACACCCCAACCGTACAGCCGGGAGGCCAGCGTAGAGTGCACAGCAAAGATCAAGACGCGTGACGACAAAACGAATGGATAAGAGTAGAGGCAGCATTAGTGGTGAGAGAGCGCGAGACGACTCTGAGCTGGCGCAACTGATAATAGCAGTCGCGACAGAGCTGGTGTATGTGCCGTGCGAAGGTAAGCTCTTGATCTAATGTGACGCCAAGATCGCGAACAGTGGTAGAGAAAGCGAACTGCGGGAACTCAGTAGCAAGTGCTGCTAGATCGATCTTAGCAAGCTGTTGGCGCGTGCCCAGCCAGATGAACTGACTGGCAGAGACAGTCATAATGACAGTCAGACAGACAGAAAATACAGAAACATTGATGGACATACAAACATAGATACATGCATTTTTACATACATATAAATGCTTCCTTGCCTGGATGCTATACAAATAAACTATGTTTTCCCTAGATCTGGCTATTTAAGCTCTTGATTTTCCCCTATGACTAGCCCGAGCTCTTCCTCCTCTATGTTCCTCTGATATGCAATAAAACCTCTCATTCAATTCTCTGGTTGTGTATATAAATTTTTGTTTGTTTGTTTGAATGTATTAATCATGCCATGTACAGTGCTGTGCGTTTGCTAGTGCTTCTCAATAAGGCCCAAAAAAATAATGCTGTGTTTCCGGTAACCCAACCGAGTCACTTTTAATTAGAGCAAAATTGGCCTTAGCAAGGTGAAATATGATGACGATATATTCGTTTATTATTATACAATGATGCAGCATTGCATAAAAATATTTTACAAAATAAAATTTGTTTCCTACCTACCTACCCAGTTTTTAAAACCACTGTTACCGGAAACACCTATATTTTTTGGCCTAAAGAATATACTTACTTACTTATATGTTTGTATACATTCATACCGGTGGCTGCTGACCCTCCACTCTGCGGTTCACGGTGACCTTATCGTCCTTTTGAATGCACTTGTATAATGCAGCATCAGGCCTTCTCAGTTGTGGGTCCAACTATCTGGAATAGGCTTCCTCTAGAGCTCCGTCTCCTACCTAGGAACTCTTCACCTGCATTTGATACCTCTCTGAAAGCTGTCCTTTTCAGCTGTGGATGGGCCAGGAGCGCCTCTGAGTCTTATAAGGGAAGCTATATCAAGTTTGATTGATTGATTGATTGATTGATAAAAAATACTTTGGCTTGCATGCAGAGAACCCGACAATAAGACAGACAATTTCAGATATTGAGAGCATTTCATGTTTCTAGTTTATTTTGACATTCTTTCACTTTTCTATCATCACTGATGATGTCTGTTATTTCCAACCATTGAAACTCTTAAGTAGGCCTACTTCCTTGATCTAAAGACTTGCTCTTGAAAAGGTTTCTTAGAACTATGACTCACCCCTACCTCTCTATTCAGCAGGATATTTTTAGGCTCTGGAAATTTCCACTCACGTATTGAATATGCATGAGTAGCAGACACAGACAGACAGACAGGCAGGCAGACCGACAGGCAGACATACAGGCAGGCAGACAGACAGACAGGCAGGCAGACAGACAAACACACAGGCAGGCAGACAGACAGGCAGACATACAGGCAGACATACAGGCAGGCAGACAGACAGGCAGACAGACACACAGGCAGGCAGACAGACAGGCAGACATACAGGCAGACATACAGGCAGGCAGACAGACAGGCAGACAGACACACAGGCAGGCAGACAGACAGGCAGACATACAGGCAGACATACAGGCAGGCAGACAGACAGGCAGACAGACACACAGGCAGACAGACAGACAGGCAGACAGGCAGGCAGACAGGCAGGCAGACAGACAGACAGGCAGACAGACAGGCAGACATACAGGCAGACAGACAGACAGACAGACATACAGGCAGACATACAGGCAGACAGCAGGCACAGGCAGACAGACAGGCAGACATACAGGCAGACAGACATACAGGCACAGGCAGACATACAGGCAGACAGACAGACAGGCAGACATACAGGCAGGCAGACAGACAGGCAGACAGACAGACAGAGACAGACAGGCAGACAGACAGACAGGCAGAGACAGACAGGCAGACAGACAGGCAGACAGACAGGCAGACAGACAGGACAGACAGACAAACATCTTGGGCAGCTGTTGAACAAATGTATAACTAATGAGAAATTACCTTATATTACCTTACCTAGGATGTTATGTTGTTTTTATTTTTATTCAGGAATTTGCTGGACATGGATATTACCTCAAAGTCTGATCCGAGTAAGCTGATATCACATTCTGTTTCATTTACAAGCAAGATAAGATAAGAAAAAAGAAAGTAAGGTCAGGATGTTATGACAGATAAAGCATGGAGAGGTGAGGTAAGTATTAAAGTTAAAGTGAGATATGGTATTAAGATAAAAAAAACCGGTCAGGTATGGTGTGAAAAGTACCGTAAGTTAAGGTTAGATAGAAGAAAGGTTGATTCACGTGGGGTCATGTCAGGTAAGATTAGGTTAGTTAATGAAAGGTAAGAAGAAGAAGAAGAGCAGTCCCATAATGTAGCCCTGAGGCAGCCATGAGTATGAAGTGTTAGCGACTTCATTTTCTTAGCCTTGGATCGGTGGCCAGTCCTCTCCTTCGCTGTCTCATCTTCCCTCCAACAGTGTACGGTCAGTGTATTCATTGTGGTAGCTGAGTGGGTTAGGGGTGCAGATGGAGCAGGAATCTCGAACCAAATTTCTGCCCTGGTGGGGATTTAAACCCTGACCTCTCTGTTGACAGACCAGCTCACTAACCACTACACTATCGAACACCCCTTATGAAAGGTAAAGGAAGACTGGAAAGAAACAAAAGAAAGATATAGGTATTAAATGCAATGGCAGTTTGGATTGAGATGAAGGAAAGATAAGGAAAGAAGGGATAGCAAAATGTTCCTTTGTGCATGGATCCTCCAAGCTGCACAGTGAGCGTGCTCCCATTTGTCACCTAGCATCTTTTTGGCATATAATAGAGGCAATAAATAAATATCCATTTGAATCTATTAACTTAAGTTGTGTGGCCACTTGGTGAATTTGACACAATGCCGGCAAGCAGTGAAGCTGAATAGCATTGACTTTGGTCACCATGCGTCCGGCGCCTACTCAGGCTATCATCATTTAGTGATCGCCTGATCGGTAGATAAGTACCTATGCAAAAAGGTATTAACTGTGATTGGCCATTTATGCATGTATGTAGACACTTTAGACACTTAATATAGGACCTCTTAAGTACCTCACGCAGGTGCTGCTTATGCCAAACTAATGATGTTAAAGTTATAAGAAAGCAGTTACTCAATTAGTAAACAGTTCTCAAGTATCAGTTTTATAAAGCTATTCTTGCTGTCCAAGGTCCACTCTGATAAGTTCTATTCTAACCTTGACATGGTCCTTTTTAGCTGTGCTGGCGTCAGGAGCACTTCTGAGTAGTAGCCTTGAAGGAGTGCTATATAAATCTCTGTAATGAATTAATGAAAGTAACTAGAAGAGTCACCACAGGGGAGCTCCCACAGACATGTAGAACCCAACTGACGGATTCCCACCAGAGCTGACAGCAGACACCTTGTGCGAAGTTATGTCATGTCATGTTTGTGCTTCAGCCAATTGATCCTTTGACTTGAGGACTGTCCTTCTGAGGAGTTCTATAAAATATTGTGAATAAGTACTTTACAATACCTTGACATTTACCTAGTGCTAGCTCAGACCTCCATCCTTACCCGTGTAAACAGGTGTTACTTTGTGGTTTGCCTTTACCTGGTGCCAGTGTAGGTCTGCATCCTCATCTCATTCACGTGATCAATCAACCAGTCAATCAATTTGTGTTTATTTTCAATACAGAATAACAGATGCATACTGCTTACAAGTAAATTCTGTGCTTTTTGTTTTTGTTTTCAGTGTGTGTGCTCTATGTCAAACAGTTTGCGTCCGAGGAATGGAGAGAGGTGAGCGCAGTCGCTTACTGTTACTTTAAAGGTGCTATATAAATGACCAGGCACACACAAACACACACATACGCACACCCTCCCACACACGCACACACACATACACTCATGGAAAGTAGTAACTCCATTCTAACATTCTAACCCAGGGTCAGTGTTATTGTAATTCAGAAAATCCTTTTTATTTTAGTTTATATTTAGTTCAGTATCAGTCATTTCAGTTTAATTTTAGTTTTATTTCTGAGGATCATTTTAGGTTTAGTTTAGTTTTTGTTCATGAAATCATTTTAGTTTTGATATTAGTTCGCAATTTCTTTCTATTAGTTTCACAGTTTCTTTCTAGTTCTCATTTTCGTTTTTGTGAATGATTGCCTTATCTTTTTCATTCTCGCTTTAGTTTCGTTCACGAAAATAACACTGGCCAGGGTAGACTATTCTAACCAGAGTTTTTCGTTTAGGACGGTCAGGGTCAGTGTTATTGTTATTCAGAAAATCCTTTTTATTTTAGTTTATATTTAGTTCAGTATCAGTCATTTCAGTTTAATTTTAGTTTTATTTCTGAGGATCATTTTAGGTTTAGTTTAGTTTTTGTTCATGAAATCATTTTAGTTTTGATATTAGTTCGCAATTTCTTTCTATTAGTTTCACAGTTTCTTTCTAGTTCTCATTTGTGAATGATTGCCTTATCTTTTTCATTCTCGCTTTAGTTTCGTTCACGAAAATAACACTGGCCAGGGTAGACTATTCTAACCAGAGTTTTTCGTTTAGGACGGTATCATGTGACAGCTGGTTATGACAGTATCACATGATTCCTTCATGACCAGGATTACATCTATTCTAACCCTGGGTGGAATATTCTAACCATAAAGCAGGTTAACTCACTCACTTGGTACTATTCTAAACAGGCTTGGAATAGCATCTGTTCCAATTGTGGGTTGATTTTTTAAGCGTAACCAAAAAATAGTTAAACTAACTGTATATCAGGACCCAGCGACCAGTGTTTACCCCGTACGATCGAAACAACAACCAAAACCAGTTGAGATCGAGGCGTGATCACATTTACGATCGTGGCGATGATCATTGGTGGCGCCAGTGAGAAAACATGTCAAGGCATCATCTGTGGTTACGGATGCTGGCACTGTGCCTCAGCCCGCATTCCAATTAGGTTTCGCTGATCCCTGTTGCCACGGTTACACTTTCATTTGGGCCATGAATATATTATGAATGGTTACGAATGAATTATGCTAATTGCTAAGAATAAATTATTAGGGGTTTCTTTAAAACTGTGAATATATCATGCATGGTTACGAATGAATTATGCTAATTGATAAGAATAAATTATTAGTTGTGTAAGAAGAATTATCAGGCGTTTCCATTCAATCTATGAATAAATTACGCTGATTAGAAAAATTGATTAGGCATTTCCATTTGGGTTATGAATGAATTATGGTAAATTATTACAATAACTTGCTAATTGACAGTAGGAGTTAATTATTGGGCATTTCCATTAATTTAAGGCTATGATTAAAAATTATAATAAAAAATTGTGCCTCAGTTGTGCCATACCTTTAAGACGTGTGAATGTTGTCGCAATTGCTTTGCAATGCCTTGCCTTACACTTTAAGACTTTGTGTGTATGATTGCCTTGCCTTACTTACTATTAAGAGCATGTATGTGTGATTGCCTTGCATTGCCATCACATGTACCTTAATTTTCAAAGCATGTACGTGTGATTGAAGTACTGTCTCTTATTTTGAAGAGAATATACCTGTGATTGCCATGCTTTCGGTTTCAACCATCGAGCTTAGGTGCAGAGTCCATTGCCCTGTGTTATTTCGCTTTCGTTGCCCTGCATTGCCTTGCCACCAATGAAATCCGAGAGATGGATTTCGTGGAGTCAGGTGAGGCGACCGGTGCGGGAAGAATTTCCGTGCCAACGTCACACTTGATTGGTCGCCCATCGGACAATCACGATTCATTGCACATTTGGGTCGCAACTGATTGGCGATGGGGGCATAGAGGGAGGGGAGTGGACAGGGTTCAGCTACCCACAGAGGTCAAACATACCCCACCTATAGGCGCCCTGGAGAGGTTTTTCCTGTCCCGGAAAAAAAACAAAATAATAGAGAGGAAAATAGCAATTATCATTACAGCAAAATTATAGCAATAAGTGTTATGTTAACGATGACAATCATAGGTAATTATGATAATAACCATAACTATTACCATTACAACAATAAAGACCTTCATTGGCTTCTTAACTGCTCGAATTCAGTTTAAAATTCTTTTTCTTACGTGTAAAACGTTTTTAGGTCAAGCTCCACGCTACCTCTGTGATCTTATGAGACGGCCTATCTCAGCTACCTCTGGACGTCCTCTCCGCTCTTCTGACCATCATGACCTTCTAGTTCCGTCTCGGACTGCCACAGCACAGCATCGTGCCTATGCCTCCGTTGGACCTTTGCTGTGGAATGACCTCCCTGCTTTAATTGTAATGTTATCTGGAGAGTTTTCTTTTTTCGAGGGCCCTTCGCACTGGACTGATTAGGTACTGCGAGAGGCGCTTTATAAGTCCATAAATAGAATAGAATAGAATAAATTATAATGGTATGAACAATACTGATAATAGTAACAATGGCAATTTAATTATACGAGTAGCAACAAAATGACAGCAAGAATTGTAACAGTAGCAGTAACTATACCGGCAATAACAACAGTGTGTCTAACAATGATGAGAATAAGAAAAAGTACCAGTAACCGTTCCCAATAACAGTAATGATAGTAAAAACAGTTGCAGTATCAATATTTGCATAAATAGATAACTGTTGCAGTAACTGTACTATGATATCTAATGACAAAAGCACTGAATATGAAAAACTGAAGTGACCATTTTAGTGAAAGATTGAACTCACACCGTCCGAGTTATATCGCAAATGTTCAACCAGTGTGTTTATTTAGGTATTTGATAAATGAATGTATACATAAATAAATAACCGGGAGGCAGAATATCGTGACAGTGACATCATCTACCAGAGCAAATAAGCTGTACGATGATGACGCAAGGGCTAATGGGGGACTGACGTCACGGGTCTTAAGTGAATTGGCTGCTTGCACAACCTCGTGATCGCCCTCTGTGCCGCGTGGATCGCAGAGCCTACGATCCGTGACTGATTTGTCCTTGGTCGTCCAACCAGCGATCATCGATCATGTCCTTAATGGTAATGTCTGGCAACAGCAGTCACTTGTGTGGCCAGATGTTAAAAAATATCTACTGCGGTCTGTTTGGTGGCACACTGTATCTGTAATCCAACAATTATTTTTGATTGCAGGCGCAAACCTGCTGAACAACGACCCTGCATGAGTTGTTTTTGTACATGTTTTGATTATTTTTATACATGTATGTTTTTATTATTTTTTACATGTTTGTATAATATTTTACATGTTTGTATTATTTTGTTTCATGTTTGCAAGTATTACATTACAGTGCAACATACTTTATCATTACATTGCCTTACTGGTGTTTGTAACAGTGTGTTGTTTTGTTGTGTAGTATGGCAGGACGGAAGTGATCTGGGACAACCTGAATCCGGATTTTGTGAAGAAGTTTGTAATGGACTACTTTTTCGAGGAGTCACAGAAGCTCAAGTTCGAACTGTAAGGCGATATTAAATTTTTTTAATATTTTAAATCTTTTTAAATGCATATTTGATATTCAGCATGTGCTTTTTATTCATTCTGTTAACATGATTTTTTTTAAATTTATGTACTTCATTTACATGTATGTAATTATTCATGTTCGTTTGCGGATATTAAAAATATACTTTACTTTTTGTTCTATTTAAAAAATTGCATTTTGAAGATTCAACATGAATCTTATTTTTTTGTAAGTTAACATTTTTTACTCTTGATTGTTTGAAATGTACATATTTTAATTTTTTCATTTTTACTTGTACATATTTATGAATTCTATGGATGCAATTCTAAGTTGTAATTCAATTTCTTTGTTTAGGAAATTTGACTATATTATTGGCCCGTTAAATGTTTTAGGTGTGTCTTTTGAAATTGCTCATTTTCTTCGTTTTAGTTATGACGTAGACTCAGACAGCCCTGATCTACGAAAACATGTAAGCACCTCTGTTTCCTGATTTTATCTGTCTATTTATTTATCAATACCAGTAGGCTACATATCTATCTGTATAGCGCTAATATATATATATATACTTTATTTCGCACAAAGCAGACCAGAGAAACTAAGCAAACTAAGCAGACTAGAACAGAAATACAAAAATACAAGAACTCCTTCCCAAACAGACTGGGAGACAACTCAAACTATTGCTCCTCTCGAAAACATAAACGTCTGTGAACCCGCGATCTTACATAATACATGTTGTCTTTTACAGACAAACCATAATGCCTACCATATTGGTTCTTTTGGACTGTATGAAATGGGCTCCCATTGGCATTGCGCTTGATCCCCACGGTCCATTCTGATGCCTTAAAACTGTTCTTTTTAGCCGTGCTGGGGTCGGGAGCACCTCTGAATAGTAACCTTCAAAGAAGTGCTATGTAAATCTTTGTAATGAATGAATGACTGACTACTTCAGTGGATTATGATTTTGACTACTTGATTGTTACCTCAATTGATGCCTATGTAATGTAATATAGTGTTACTGGTACATAAAGATATGTGATATGCAGGCACCACATTGCAGCACTTCATCTTGAGCCTCCTCGTTTGTGGACCTTCACGTGGAGCAGTCTGCCACTGCACTTACGTACTGTTGCCTTTGAATCTGTGCAGCATACATTTGCAAACTGTCTTAAAACGCTTTTGTTTACAACTGTTAGATAGTCATAGTGCATTTTTGTGTAGTACTTGAAATGCATTATATAAAGTGTCCAGATATATACATATGTACATACCTACATACCTACATACATGCATACATACATACATACATATATATATGTACATATGTACATACATACTTACATATGTACTACATACATACATAGATATGCATACAAACATACATACAAACATACATACACACATACATTATGTAACAATGCCATTCAATTTAATGTACCACAATGCAATTTAATGCAACTTTAATGCAACTTAAAGACTTATAATATTATGTAATATAATGCTTATTAGTGTAATTTTTTGTAATGTAGGATTTTCTGGGCAGCATGGAGTGTACGTTGGGCGAAGTTGTATCGCTCAATCGATTGCAAAGACCCCTACGGTAAGCTGGGCTCTATAGAAGTTACATGTCTGGATTAGATTAATACTCTCTTGATCTCCTTTAGCTTTATCTAATCATGATCTTTGTTTTCAGTTGCATTTTAAGAATTATTAATCCTAATCTTTGTTGCAACCAAATCAGTATCTTCGTGTGATCTAAATCTTTTAGTATCTAATAACATAATCTTTGCCCTAATCTTCACGTAATCATCTTTGTCTAATCATATTCTGTATTACAATCTTACTCATCATCTTTGTTTTCAGCTGAATAGTAATTTTATCTTCATATTTTTTTCGTACTTGTGATTAGTTTTTTTAAGCTTTTGTGGTTTAAAAGAGTTGTTGTTGCTAAAAATGTAGTGGTTGTGCTGAAAATTTAGCTGAAATGTTGATAAACTTTAGTTGTATTGAATTGCTGAATTTCTGTATATTTTCCAGTGGACCAAAGCCAGACAGTGGTTGCATCATTTGTGAGTATCCTGTTTATCTTTCCTTCTTCCGTTTATCTTGTCCTTGGATTTGGTTTGTTTATATCTGTTTTGTTTATCTCTGTCGTAATTGTAATAACAGATTTATATAGCACCTTTCAAGAGCGACTCGTTGAAGTGCTTCTGACCTAGCTACCGAAAACCGGGATCGAGCAGATGGGTTTTCAAGCGTTTACAGAAGCGAGATATAGATCGACAATGGAGCCAATTTCATAGCAACGTATTCTTGAATGTTGGACCAATGAAAACGAAACATCTGTGCTGCATAGAACGAGATGTCATGACTTGAGGCTTTAATATTCGTAAATATGGTCGTGAATATTAGGGCATTTCTAATATTCGTAAATATTCGTAAGTATTCGTTGGTGAAGTCACTGTTTCCGTGTTGTTTACAAACTAATTTAAGACTACTACTTTAAAAATATGTGCAGTGGTTTTGCAACTGCTCTTGTTCTAATGCCAAGTTTTTGGCACTGAATTTTTTACAATTAATCCCGGATTTTTAAGAATTAAGAATTAAAAGAAGTTAAAAATTTAACATTCATTGGCCAGTTTCAATATTCGTTAATATTCGTCAGTTTTTACAAATCTTAATATTCGTAATATGCGCATACTCGTTCTATGCTGTGCTGCATCATAGAGGATGGGGAACAATGAGTTCATGGACAGGAAGAGAAGGACCTGAGACACATATGGTTACAATCTGAGTTAAGATGGAGCACAACCTGCAAGTTGGCAGGTGCGCATGAGCATTGAGATCTTAAACTGAATTCGTTTGTGTATCGACAACCCGTGTTATTCCACCCACATGTAGCTGGATATATGGTATTCGCATACTTACCAGTAAGTAAATCTCCAATCAGACGAGCTGCAGCGTTTAAGGTAGATCGCAGTTAGGTAATGAAAGAAAAAGTTAACCCTGCATAAAAATGTAGAAACATGCAACCATGTCCAGTGGAAACTTCCGAAAACTAAACCTCCCAGAAATTGTTTTCTGGCTACGCTCCTGTGATGTATCATAATCGTATCATAATCTCGAGATTTCTATAGCACCCAAAGAACCAAAGTCAGGGAACCAGCCTATTCACAGGTGCTTAGTCAAAACATAATCGATAGGCAGAGGGGTAATTGAAATCGATTCCAGGTCAAGATCCAAAGGGGTCAGGCAGGAAGACAATCAGACGCCTATGGTGGATGGCCTCATTCGACATTTACTCTTCAGCCCTCTCCAGCTGCTATCCGTGAACATCTGAGGACACCAGCGTCTCATGCATTGATGTCTGCATATTCTGGAGGCGGTGAATGTGATTGTCAGTGTTGTTTTGCTTGTTGTTGCTTTGTTTGTTGTTATTTTGTTTTATTTTGTTTGTCTTTGTTCTGTTTCCTTTAAGTGTTTACTTATCACACAGTCATTGGTTGCTTTTTCCATCTTCACTCTCTCACTGAATTATTTCCAAAGTGGTTTGTGATGACACAGCATAAACACCATGGATTTTATGTCATGTCATCATCATCATCATCATCATCATCATCATCATCATCATCATCATCATCATCATCATCATCATCATCATCATCATCATCTTCTTCATCATCATCATCATCATCATCATCATCTTCATATCCTTAACAATCTTCATATTATGTTACATAATATTACACTGCATTGTAATTATTAACAGTGCCTTTTGTTTTTCGTTAAGTAGTGTCCGCAGAGGAACTCAGTTCTTGCAAGGTAAGTATCGCTTGCTACGTATGTACTCATTAGTTGACTAATTGAATTAATCAATTCTAATTAATTCTTTGGTGGTGGTCTGTGAAACTTCTTTCTGTTAGTGTGACATTGCTGAAATCAAGAAGTAGTTCAGTCACTTACCGTAGACCTTATTTTGTTTTCGTAGTTTCTGAGCCGGCTTGTGACTTTAGTCTGCATGCCTGTGTGAACATGATTGCTGTCTGCTTGTCTTTTGTGACCATGCCTTAAGTCTGCAAAGCTTTGCATTGTGATCTGACTCAAAAGTTCTGAAGGTCCAACGTTAAGTCCAGAGTTAAGGCACCTGTGACTGAAGAAGTCTAGAGTTAAGGTACCTGTAACAGAAGAAGTCCAGAGTTAAGGCATCAGTGACAAAAATAAGTCCAGAGTGAAGGCACCTGTGACAGAAGTCTTGGATGATCATGACTTAAGGCTGAACGATTTTGATGATCCATAACTTAAGTCTGAATTCTTTTGACGCCTGTGACTTAAGTTTGCATGTCAGTGGTGTATATCATGGCTTTCAGCTTGCGGTTTCAGTAGAATTGATTCATCAATGCTTTTTATACCATATTTATTTGTTATTTGTTTTAATTTATCTCCTTACTGATTGTATCTGTTATTTATTCATTATATTTATCTGTTTAATTTGTCCATATATATATTTGTGGCCTGCTCTTTATGGCCTGCAATTTGGCCTCCATGTTGTGCCCGCACACTTTGGCCTGCACGTCATGACCTGCAGGTTTGTTCTGTAAACTGTTTGCCCCGTCTATATTGCATCTGCATGCCAAAAAGGGTTTTGGGATGGCATAACATTGGAAAGGCGAGTGAATGGATGTGTCGCGAGCCTGATTGTTTTGATAATCGGGCAGATGGAGACACACGACCATGGGGGGGGGGTTAAGAGACTTGCGGACAAAGAGACAGACAGAGACAGATACAATGAGGGAAACAGATAGACGGAAAAACACAGATGAATGGACAGACAGACAGATGGGTAGATACAGATAGACAGCATGCATAGATGGTAGACAAATGTTTGATAGACAAACAGACAGACAGTTAGGCGGACAGACAGACATGACAGATAAGGACAGAGGTTAGATAAAAAGACAGGCAGACAGATTCCAGTAGACAGATAGACAGACAAAAAGACAGAGATAAGAAGACAGATATACCAGTAGACAGACAAACAAAGAGATAGATAAAGGAATGATGTTACGAAAAGGGGTTACTGGTCTGAGATTCGTTCCTTGTGAGCAATGCTCCTGTGGTCTGTCAGGAGGCTAAGTTCAAGGAAGTGTGTATAATTAACCCCAACATCTTAATCTAAAAGCCAGCTTATCAAATGAACCCAATCAAAGACAAGGTCCGGTTCAAGCAGTGATGGATAACTAATTAATTATAAACCAATAGAGTGGCTAATTAAGAGCCTTAAGTCACATATCTGTGGTGTCCCTGGTGTGGCTAGTCTCCAGCATGAGTGAGCCTCCGCAACAGTCGCAAGCTAGTCGTAGTGACGTAGTCAGTTCCTGTACTTCTGTGATTGAAGTGTGCGTCAGTTGGTTTGTTGCTGTTTCACGATGCTTTGTCATATCAAAAGTGATTGATTAACGTCGCCTTCCTCCTTTTTTCACGCTTGGGACTGGCGCTACCACAGTATGGGCAGTGGTGGAGTTGAAGTGTTTGTCCTCAACGTGAAGCCTTTTGATATCTGCCAATAATGCAATCCTTTATAGGCCGCTAAGGAGAGGAGGGATAGGAGACAAGGGATAGAAGACGAGGGATAGGAGACGAGGGATAGGAGACAAGGGATAGGAGACAGTTGCTGGTGTGGGAAAGCAGGTCAAAGTCTCAGCAAAGCAAGAAGCCAAACAGAGAGATTACGTCACAACAGTAAACATGTAACAGTCTTTTTCTTGTAGGATGAAATTACGTTACAGTTCTGTGCAGTGAAACTCGACAAGAAGGATTTCTTTGGAAAATCAGATCCATTTCTCACCTTCAGCCGAACAAACGAAAATGGAACGTAAGATATTCATCTATTTACTTATTTACTTGATTATTTATTCATATATTTATTTATTCATTTTTTTGCTTTTATTTATATTTATTCATTGCACCTACTTTGGAAAGCACTATAAAAATAATCTTATCTAAGATAATAACTTCTATAGTACCACTTTAATCTAATCTAATCTCATCAAATCGTCAGTCGATGGCAACTACTAAGCAAAATTGTTGTGCAAGCCAAATTTCCAGGGTGAGAAAGCAAAATTCCAGGGTGAGAAAGCAAGATTTCAGGATGAGAAAGCAAAATTCCAGGGTGAGAAAGCAAAATTCCAGGGTGAGAAAGCAAAATTTCAGGGTGAGAAAGCAAAATTCCAGGGTGAGAAAGCATAATTTCAGGGTGAGAAAGCAAAATTACAGGGTGGGAAAGCAAAATTCCAGGATGAGAAAGCAAAATTACAGGGTGAGAAAGCAAAATTACAGGATGAGAAAGCAAAATTACAGGATGAGAAAGCAAAATTACAGGGTGAGAAAGCAAAATTACAGGATGAGAAAGCAAAATTACAAGGTGAGAAAGCAAAATTACAGGGTGGGAAAGCAAAATTTCAGGGTGAGAAAGCAACATTCTAAGGTGAGATTAGTAATCAGTTCTCAGGAATCAGTTAATTGCATACATACATGCATATTTACCAGTAATGCAATTTTTCCAGGTTTACTGTAGTCCATAAGACAGAGGCAATCATGAAGACGTTAAATCCAACCTGGAAACCATTTACGAGTCTTGTTCGGACGTTTTGCAATGGAGATCTGGACCGGTGAGTCTTCAGCTCATGTCATCTAATCTGATGTAATCTGAGCTCTGCAGAACCATCTTAACAAGGCGTCGGTTGATGGTCTCTGCTGTTCAGACTAAATGATATGTGTGTGTGTGTGTGTGTGTGTGTGTGTGTGTGTGTGTGTGTGTGTGTGTGTGTGTGTGTGTGTGTGTGTGTGTGTGTGTGTGTGTGTGTGTGTGTGTGTGTGTGTGTGTGTGTGTGTGTGTGTGTGTGTGTGTGTATGTATGTATGAGCATTTGTTATAGCGCCCCTTCAAGATTTACTCAGAGAAGGCTCTCACTACAGCTGGACACTAAATCGGAGTTTCACTCAGCAGCGCATGGGCAATTGTGATTGAAGGAACTTACCCCTACACCACCGCGCCCCTACGTACATGAGGTGGATTCGAACCTGTAACCCTCAAATTCAGGCACGAACAGTCCCCTACACCACTGTTTTTTATGAATCAATGCTGCTACCTTGTAATGACGAGCACCTGTCTCAGATTTGAATATCTGTGTGATTGTGTGCATTTCTAATTTGTGGTCATGTTGGTAATTGTAATCGTAATCGAGCATTTATATAAGCCACTCAAATCAGAGGCGTTGCCGACCCGGCCAGTGTCTTCACTGGTAAGGTTAACAAGTTCAACACTGAATCATAGATACGCTTTTTCAAAGTAATATGTCTTGCATGAGCCTGGACTTGAATGACTCAATAGTAGGTGCATATCGTATTGAAGGTGGAATGCCATTCCAGCATCTGGGTCCAGCCACGGAAAAGGCACGATCACCAAAGCCTGTTCTTGATTTCCGCACCTGCAGATCGCCCTTCGCCCCAGATCTCAAAGATGGTCCGGCTCTGGTCGACGACACACTCACGCGACACTCGGCAAGGTACCCCGGCGCCGCACCATGCAAGGACTTGTACACAAGTAGTGCAAGTTTGTGTTGTATCCGGTACCGCACCGGAAGCCAATGCAACACATCACGGAGCAGGGCTATTTAGAAACATTTACGGCTTTAGACATTTGAAGTTTACGATCACAATATTATTACGACTTCTTCCTGTTCAAATAATTATCCTGTCGACACATGTAAATAACGTTGGAAATAACTTCTTAACCTAAAGCTGTTGTAACACTCAATGACTATGCAGACATTAGACAACCTGTAACAATATGCACGCACGCGCGCGCACAGAGAGAGAGAGACAGAGAGACAGACACATAGAAAGACACACATGCAGACAGCAGCGCGGACACTGAATCGGAGTTTCACGCCGAAGCGCATGAGCAATTGCGAGTGAAGGACTTGCTCAGGGTCTTTACGGGGCGGCGGCTTGAGGTGGATTCGAATCCGCAACTCTCCGGCTGCAAGGCACCGTACACACCCCTACACCACCGCGACACAATATTGTGACCACAGATGGCGCAAGAGTTTGTTTACGATATATCAGGAAGCATTAAAGTTGAAGTTCAATGCCGTGGAAATACAAAAAAAGACCAACGTGTTTATATTCGTACAGGCCTATAGGACCTAGGTCTATTATGAATGTAGCATATAGGCCTATATATATATGCTCCACATATCTATTCTGTCACCTGTTATAAACTTCTGCGCATGTCATCGGCCATGTCGGTCGAGTGTTCGACATCTGTGTCATTTCGATGGATGACTTCATCTAAATTTAATGCAGAATTTGCTCAGTGACTTTGAACATGTTGGTGTTGTCTGGTGCTAGGTTTGTATACTGGACTCAGTCGTCAGTTTTGCAAGGGATGTTGTTCGTTCGAGGGGTGTTTTGTTCGTGTCGCCTTGGCCCATGTGACTGCATCAGGCCCAATTGTGGGTGAGCAACACTTGTCCAAGGTCGCTACGCAGTGGCTTGAAGTAGATTCGAACCTGCGGCCCTCCGGTTACAAGGCACAGAACATATATCGCTACATCAGCGCGTCCCAGTGTAACAATCAGATTACCCTGTTTTGCAGAACGAAGGAGGTTTGCGGCCAGGTATATATATATATCATATATATATACACCTATATATATTATTTATAAGTATAATATATGTACCTGTTTGAATAACAACATTATAATGATGCTTCCCAGACATAGGGTCACGAAAGCATGACAAAATCGTTTCTTTGACCTCATTTTAATTCGACCGTATTTAACTGCGAAGCAACCAATCAGGTTTTACTGTATGGAAGACATCGACCAATCGGACGTCATTTCGCTGAGCAGGCGACCAATCGGAAGTGAACGATGCGTCGAAAATGTAGAACGCGCTCTGACCGAAAGCATGCTCGTCACGACCGTCTGGTCTATGGTAGATGCGAAGGGCCAGACAAGGGACCGCGGCTGCAGTGAGGATCTTAGCACCTTCGTGAGTACTTGTAAGACGATATTTAAATGACCATATTATGCATACATGCATGCATATATACATATATACATACATACATAGAGTAAATTTTTCAAACTAAGGAGGCCATAATTATACAGGTAGGTATTTAGGCATGACAAGAAGCAAGCACATATATAAGTAAGTATGTAAGGATAATATTGTATGAATTCATGTAATATGTGTATTGTGTACATCAGTAACCTCATTAGTTTAAACGAGTGTGATGCCTAAAGATAGAGATAATTATATAGGCCTGCAGCTTATGTGCAAATTAAGTGTATATCTTCATGTAATTTCTCTACATTAATTAATGCTCGAATGTTTTGAGCTCTCCAGAATTATTGGGCTGATTTTTAAAATCCGTGTTGAAACGTGGTTGTTCACCACAAGGTCTTGCACTAACGATTTTGAATAGGCTATACTACAGAGAAAAGTTAGACCCTTTTTGTCTTCCATATTCAGCACTGACCCATTCGGTGACTCGCGGTGAGCCGCCATCACGAGACCAGATGAGCAACATCACGACGATAGTTCCAACTGACCAAAAACGGAAGCAACAATACAAAAAATACCTTAAAGTAAACAAGAAAATTGAGGTCAAACTTCACACGATGAGTAATTTTTAACGCGCCGCAACATGGAGCGTAAAAAAACAGTCGAGGACCAGCGTGTTAGTTGGAGCCCAAACAAAAAGTCAATACCTTCTTAGAAGTTAGAACGGCAATAAACTGCAGCCAATGCTTTGCACACTGCAGGGCCCAGGCACGACACCTACTGACATCCATTCGATCAATTCATTGAGGCGTGAGCAGGGTAGAGGTCCTATACGGTCGCGAAAGAAATAACGTCTATATTTATTTTTCAGTTAGCGAGTCCAGTTGTAGCAGATTGCAAACACGTTTGCTTTGGAAAATCGAAGGAAGGCGGATTAGAGAACGGTGGTAAACGAACAGAATCTACACATTATGAGCAAACTGTGCGTGAATGAAACACGACAAGGTACTACAATATTATATAAATTATTTGCTAATCTCATATAATCTAACAATCCAATCTAATAACTTCTATGATAGTCGTGGCTGTCATAACACACGAGGGAGGCATCAATCGAGGAGCCTCAAGTATGTAGGCTATGTATGAGCAGTTATAGCGCCCTTCAAGATTTCTACTCAGAGGCGCTCCCGAGTATACAGCGCGGACACTGAATCGGAGTTTCATGCCGAAGCGCATGAGCAATTGCAGTGAGGGACTTGCCCAGGGTCCCTACGCGTCGGCTTGAGGTGGATTCGAACCCGCAACCCTCCGGCTGCAAGGCACCGAACATACCCCTATACACCACCGCGCCCCACAAGTGAAAAAGTAGTCAACAGTGTTACTCGGTCGGAGGAGTCAGGTCGCAATTCGATCGGTCAGAAAAACTGTAAACCATAGCTAAGTGGTGAAACCTAATGCAATTTGAAACGGAACAGTATGTCTATGTCCCGACTCAATGGAACTTTGACTCCTGTTGTGCCTTGAACCAGAACAGCGATAGGTTCTGCAGATGGTCTGCTGGATGGGTGGTTCAAACCTTTGGAATTCATTGTCCAGTTCTGTACGCTCTTCCACTTCGCTGATATTGCTCGTGGTGATCCAGTCCTAGACAAAAAGAACCGGAACGTCGGCTTCAGGAAGAAACGGAACGTCGCCTTCAGGCGTCATGTTAATCAAAGAAAGAACCGATACGGTGTTGCGGTCGTCAAACAAGAACCGGAACGCCGTTCCCGTGCGTTTCGGTCCCAACAGATCCCTGATCGCTCGGTCCTCTGTCTTTAACTCCTTTGGAGGTTTATGCTAGTAATTATTATTGACAGTTAGTTACGGTAGCGTATACAATGTAAAGAACGTTAAACGTTATATATATATTAAAAGCATCCCAACAAACTTGGCCTTGGGGCGGCAGACCTGTTAATTCCTCCCTTGCTTGGCTGTCGGAAGATCAGGTAGGGAAGAAGACCGAGGCTACAATCTAGTGATATTTTCGTGAATAAGAAGTAGAATAAGAATAATAATTATTTGATTTTCGTTCAGCAGAAGTATAATATAAAAGTGGAATAAAAATTAGTTTAAGAACGGGAATAGAATAAGAAGTGAAATTAAGACCTTCAGAAGTGAACAAGTCAATAAGAATAAGAAGCATAAATATTTTTAGAACGAAAATGAAGACTTCTAATTTTTAAGAGCCGTATTTTAGTACTGTGAGGAAGTAGGTTTCTCACCGAACAGTAGAAGGACATTTTACCTGTTTACCTGGGGTCATAAAGCTTTAAACTAGTTTAAACCGGCCTTAAGGCTTAGGGGTTAATAATATGCAAATGCTGGGTAAATGCAGGGCTGAGGGGTTGGCACTGAACGTCTGAGGGAACCAGCCATCGACCGGCTGACCAGAGGAGGGAGTTAATAAGATGTGATTGGCCAGTGGGAAGAGCCAAGGGTCAGGCACATGTTACTCTGCAAAGGTAGGCCGTCGGCATGCGAGATTCATTTTGATGTGGCTAGTTTGAAGGAGAATGGCCGTTTCTGGTGCAGAGAAGAGCGCAGAACTGCCGTCCGAGAGAGAGAGAAGCGTCTGGCCAGGGCCTAGAAGATTTTCTGTCACTTCTGACGTTCCTGCACCAACATTATGCCTCACAGGTAAGAGAAGGTCCCGGAAAAACAGCTGAGAAGTAGGTTTCAGGTTTTAGGTTTTTAAATAAAAGCTGCGAAAGTCGCAAATTAAGGTTTAGGTTTTTGCTTTTCGCAGAAATGCGAAAAAGAAGTTAAGTATATATTGTGTTTTTATTTTTTTGGAAAAAATTGTATTAGCTAGAAAAGGCTGCTGTGTGCTAGCAAATCGATATGGAATTGTGGAGGCGCCGCATACGGTGGTGTCTAACTATAGAATTGAAGAACAAACCACTCTGGGCAGACTTACATGTATATAAGAGACTCAGAAGTGACTCAGAAGTGTTAATTAATATACAGAAATCAGCAACAACTCAGTTAATGTCCAAAACGTTAACCCCCTCCACTTCTGACAACCGTGGGAGATCGTTCTTCCACCCTCAATCCCTTTCTATTGGTATACACGCCACTGGCCGCATACAGTGCCTTTCATGTCCTTTTGTATATCGATAATAAATCCCAATTGATTAGAAAACTAGAAAACTGTGTAAGTTTTTCCTTTTCAAAAAGTATAACCCGCAGGGGTTGAAGGATCTTTCGACTGGGGGATACTTTTGCACGAGGGGATAGTTCCTCACGTTCAGATTCATCCGGCCGGATACTTAATTTCGCTAAGGGGATATAATTCTAAAGGGGGATACTTTATTTCGTGACACCGGCACCACCACATCTCTATTCTCTACACCACACCACCTATCCACCATTCAGCTTTACACCACTCCACCTTTCCACCGCCTCACCTCTGCACCACCCTACCTTCCACAATTCACCCCGCCACCCTTCCTCTTCATCACCCCACCCCACCCTTCCCCCACCTCACCTCTCCACCATTATGTAGCAGAGCTGACAGAAATATTCTTATCCGAAAACAACTTAATAAATATGTGCTATCCTGCAATGTAGGCGTCGTCAACAGCTGTTCATGTCTTGTTGTTGCAAAAAACGGTACTTGTTACACGCATAGCGAAAACACGCCTACCTGGGCATGAAAAATCTCAAAATGTTTTCGAAGGTCAAAAATTGTTTACGTGTATCTACTGTATAGAGAACAAACGTAGTACTATGTCCAACTTTTGCCCAAATCAATGGGCTTTTCTAATAGGCAATGGCATAAGGCTTCAGAGTACAATGTTATATAAATAATGATAATAACAATCTTTTCTTTATTGAAAGCGCCTGACAAACGCACTGCGCTGTACATTATTTTACATGTTATGCAATTGAAACAATTCACAGAACACAAATCACAGAAGACATAAATCTTAACTACTAACAGAACAGACAGCCTGCAATACACGGCGCTAATGGCAGCCTACAAAGCATGTCTCTCCTACGGGGCTCGAACTCAGTACCTCTCGCTCCCTATGCCAGTGAGTTATCCAATGCGCTATCTCCCCCCCAACCTGCAACATGCTTTTCTATGCGATATAATACAAGTTACAAATGTTGTATGTCAACTTCTGAAGAATTCACAAAGCACAAATGTAGTATGTCCAAGTGAGCACATGACTTATGTTTAAATAAGTTTACATGTGCAATGTTTTTATAACTTACTTATTTATAGCTTTTCCGAACACTGTTTTGGCCTGTCTGGTAGCATTGAAGCACAGTTACCTGGTAACTGTGCTTTAACGCTACCACCATACTTGGTAATGACCTGTTGAATATGATATGTCAATGTTATACAGATTTTTTTGGGGCACAAATATTGTATGTCCATTTTTCAGACACCCCCTTACAAACTTGGTTTTTCACGTTATTCTCATGTAATATAATGCAAGTGCTCTACTGCGTCTGAAAACATATTTAAAGAAGTATTCAATGACATCAAGCAAGTATGATAATGTAACTATATTATATTTTTCATATGCATTTGAAATTTAAAATTCAGTTTTCTCGAAAGTAATAAATTTGGACATAATACGTTTGTCCTCTATACAGTATCATGTGCAAATTAACGCATTACGCGTAAATGTTGTGTCTGCAACGGCAGCAATGTTACCGAACATTGCTAACCGAACGTTTCTGCAGTGCCGGTAAGTAAAATTGCTGAGTCAAGTGGTTGATTAGCGAATTGAACTCTATGCAAAGGCTTACAGCGATCATACATTGGAGTGGTAGTTAAATACAGAAATATAAATATTATAAATGATGGAAATTTGTGAAATTTCAGATCGATATGATCGGTGACTGAACTTCAAGAACTCGAAACCTGAAATTGTTCAGTACCTCGAATATCAACCATGTTCATTTCGGTCAACTGGTTCTACCGTCGTGTGCGCCAGATGCGTCTTGCCTGCGTCCTTTGCCTCATCGTCGCCTATGCCACTCTTCTCCTCGGCAGCATTTCAATCATCGCCTACTTCGATCAGCGTCAGGACCACGATGCACTGGCCCCCGTATCTACAACGGAAGAACTAGATCTTCCGCGCGCGACGAACATTGTTCTTGTTGACGCACATCCCAAGGGAAAGCTCAATTCCACCTGGTCGGTACTCTTTAACTCCACCAGGATGCTGTCCGAATTGTCTCCAAGAACCCTCGTTGCAACACCAACACTGAAACCGTGGAACATCTCAAAGTATCCAACGATATTCGCCGTCTGGAAACAGAATCGTTTAAATGGCTGTGACGGTCGGATGGAGCTCTACTCGAGGGAATTCGCCCGCCTTCGGAACGTCATCGTCGATCGCAAATTCTGTGTGGCAAGGGCCCAAGGAGGCGAGGAAGTCAGCAAAGTCCTGTTACAGGACGAAAATGCAGAGTACTACCGACAAATCAAGCACTGCTTCCAGCTCGAGTGTAGAGACGCCAATGGTATCTTCGGATATCCCTTCTCGAGCTTAAACTTCCTCGACAACTGGATGAATAATGTGAAGACCGCCGACGTTCAAACAGACAACGTGATCGTTGACCGCAGCTTCAGTATTGCACTCGAGCGACGCGAGTACGCCAATCTCTACCATACCATGAACGACTGGTACAACATCTTCCTGGTGATGGTGTTCTTTGAAAAGCGACCAACTGAGACGAACATTGTTCTTGTTGACGCGCATCCCAAGGGAAAGCTCGACCCCGTGTGGTCGGTCCTATTCAACTCCACAAGGATGCTGTCTGAATTGTCTCCAAGAACCCTCTTTACAACAATGATCTGGGGCAATGCAGGATACAACAGCGTGTTGAAGCAACCGTTCCAGGTCAACGGGGATTCTCCTCTTCTGCTGGAAGAGTTCCGAATGTTTTTTCTGGATCGGTTCCAGCTGAGCGCAACGAGGCAGCTGAACTGTTCGAACGTGTCCGTGCTTTTTATTTGGCGCCACGACTATCTAGCCCACCCTCGGAATCCGTTGGGTCTGGTAAGCATTTTGGGTAAAGTGGTAGACTATCTAGTACAAGGAGGCAATTCAACCTCCAACAATAGACGTTCGACGCATCACATCAAAATTAACTCTGGTAATAATATTATAATAGCGGCTCGCTCTATAGGTCCTCAGAAATGCATTACCGTGTTGGCTGAACCTCGGCAAAAGTACCTTAAAGCCAAAGACCACGCTTCTGGGGTACATGGCTGAAGTAATAAGGCCAGTCTCTTAAGTAAATCCCTAGAGGCAGCCATGCATATGTATAGACACAAGACCTATCACAGTTCGTCTTAAGCATCTTACATTTTAGTAAGTGTTTAATCTAGACGTCTCTGGGGGGGGGTAAAGTTCCCCCCAGGATTGAGTTCCCTCCCAGAAAAATTAAAGAGATGAAATTTTGTACAGAAAGTGTAAAATTTATGGATAATTGCACAGGATTTATCGGAAAAGTTTTTGGTGGAAAAGTGTCGTTACTACCCCCCCTCGAAAATTCTTGGGAAATTCTTGTTACTACTCCCCTCGAGAAAATTCTTGGAAAACACTCGCTACTTGTGAACTTTTCAAATATGTTGGGTACCCCTCGAGAACCCTCGATTCCCCCCTCCCCCCATAGCAAGGGGAGTAGATTAAACACTGCATTTTAGTCCTCGTAGCTATGTGCAGAGTTGTATTGTCTCGAGACACTGTCTCGGTCTCGAGACGTCTCGAGACAGGTTTTCGATGTCTCGGTCTCGGTCTCCGACCCCACTGTCTCGGTCTCGGTCTCGGTCTCGAGATCATTTCTCGACTTTTGGAAACTGTCTCGAAACGAAAGTCTTGTCTTTTTGGAAACTGTCTCGAAGCGAAAGTCTTGTTCTCTTGTAGAAGCGGTCTCCAAAGTTCGCTTACAAACTGTATTTTGTTCGAAACTTCGTACAGTATTGCGCTGTAAAATTGTCTTGTGCCGAATGGTGTTTCTGGTATTGAGATTTAAGAGTTTTGAAAAAAGCAGTCTTAAGTTTGCACTTTCAGTCCAAAATTTCCAAATATCTTAAAATGTCTCATAAAGAACCTGAAATCGTGAAATTTGCATTCACGCAGTTTGAAATCAATGAAAACCAAAATAAATGGCATGCCGTTCGTCGTTTGTGTAAAGCCAACATAAGCGAAAATCTTTTAACAACATCTAGTTTCTCAAGGTGAGTGACGTGACTTATGTCGCTAAATCTCTAATAGGCCTAAGGCCTATACGGAATTTTGTTGGTTTAAATTTTAGAATCATTTAGAAGATTTCAGAATGGCTGAAATATTTAATTTCTTTATAGTTTATAACAATTCAGATGATCGGCTGATTTCAGTGACTTGACCCTTGTATTAGACTTCAAAAGTTGAGAAAAATTGTTTCGGGACTTGGTTCCAATGTGCATTTAACTCGTTTTGAACTGTCTCGAACTGTCTCGGACCTGGTGTCTCGTCTCGGTCTCGGTCTCGAACCCCACTGTCTCGGTCTCGGTCTCGGTCTCGAACCCCACTGTCTCGGTCTCGGTCTCGGTCTCGAGTTTTATGTCTCGTATACAAGTCTGGCTATGTGGTAATAATTATTCATCTGCAATTACTTGTATAGCTCGAACAAACTTTGGCAATTCATCATTCGTGCAATACACTGGTCTCTTCGGCGGGCATACAGTCTGCTGTATAGTGTAACCCCCGTCGAAAAGACATCTCTGGGTGAAATAACAATAAAGAATTCATGTTAAATAATTACCCATCTCGTAAAGTGGTCGTATGTTACCTGCCTTCGTATAAAACAGGCCGAATACCGATCTGATACATATTAGTATAGGCCTAATAACAGAACAGAATGAGGGCAACATTTATGTTACGTTAAACTGAGCCATTCTCTAGGAGCCGACAAGAAAATCTTACATAACGGACGCGAATGCGACGTTGCCGCTGAGTACCAGCCACCTTCGCTAGGGGGCGACAATAAGTTATTTTCAAAGTTCTTTTCAACCATCTTAGGGCGGACTATATGTTTAATTTTTCAAATGCTTTTTCAGCAGTCTTAGCACGGGCAATAGTCTCGAAGCCGGGCTACAACGTCTGCAACATTTCTTCAGTTATTTATTGCCTTTGTGTAAATGGGTTTATAACTGAAGCTGATTTTTAAACGCGCGTTATGAAAGTAATATTTCTTTGTGACATGGGATTGAGTCGCTCCTTGTCATGCGGTTTTGACGATCTTCTCACTAATCGCAAGATTCTTATTGGATTGACCGACGTATGATCGCCAACTAAGCTCTTTCTTTTGTTTGTGAAAAGAAAATTATGAAATCCTCATTGAAAGAATTTTCCGTCTTAGGACGTACAAGCATCTATTATGAATATAACAAAGATTCGATTTAATTTTGCATATTCTTTGGTTAATATCTGGCATTTCTGTTGCAGGTTCAACGAAAGATCGACAACGAGGAAGAGCTGATCAGCGCCCTCCGCGGTCGTCACCCGAACTACGCCTTCAGAGGCGTCCAGATCGACGCCTTCGAGATGACGGACCAGCTGAGACTCGTCACTGAGGCGGACATCCTGATCGGGATGCACGGAGCTGGGCTGAGCCACACCCTCTTCGTCCCATCACACGGGGGCATGATCGAACTAGTTCCGAAGTACTATGGATCGGAGAACGACCACTTCTTTGACCTGGCCCGTCATCGGGGCCTCGCCCTGGCCCGCTGGGTCAACAATAATTCCGGCATCGAGATGGGCAACTATCGGACCCAGATTCCAGTCGATATGCTTGATAGTCTGCTTAAAACGGTAGTTTTAGAGATGTGCACCGAATCACCCGAGACGCGACTGGAGAGGTACCGTCTTCAGCGACAGCCAGACCTTCAGAGAGGAGGTCATCCCGTTGTGAGGTTTCGCAACAGAATGGAAGACGTTGTTGTGCGGCGTTTGGATGCAAGGCCCGTGGAGAGGAACCGATTCAAAGCACGACGACTATACATGTAGGTGCACGCGTTGAACTACCTCTGCAGTGCCTGGCGAGCCCATATTGGACCAATATTTCCATGTGGGTTCCAGATATACTTCCCATGGAAATACTGGAAGGTATTGATGTAACAGGGTGTACATTACGTAAATCAACTCGGGTGCAGTCGTGCCTTCACTGTCAACTTGCATTTAGCTCTGTTCAGCAAACAGTTCAAACTGTCTTAAAACGCGCATGTATACACATGTAAGGTAACGTAAAACTCGATTATGTAGCGCCTTTCAGGAAGTCTACCAAAAAGCTGCATTGAGTGGCCGTGTGCCACAAAAGGTAGAAAACGAGACGTTTGTGGAGATGGTGCTACACTGACCAACACAAACGTTTCACAATAGAAGTGCTAGAATATTCCGCAATTGCCACCCAATTCAGGGGAGTTATTGCACCTTGACAATAACTGATTGTGCATTTAAACGCCGGTACGATGGGGCTAAGGGGCATTTGCCCCGACCCCCAGATATTGAATTCGTGTATTTAATATTTTTTTAAATATTATTAATTTGAAATATTTAAATAAGTTATACCATCATCTGGCTCTACTTGCTTATTAATTCTTAGTCTTATAATACAATACTCATGTAGGTGATTTGATATTGCCCTCCTTCCAAAGTTCAGTAATGCGCACACGACCTTCCGATAAACAACAATGGCGCTGATCAATAATATTGAGCGTGAAGGATTTGCTTAAGGTCCTTCCTTAGACCACAGATTGACCTCCTGAGAAGAATATGTCTGGCTCTCGGCGTTACAATATGCTTCCTGTAATCAGATGGGACTCATGGGAGCTGGATAAATTAGAGAAGAAACTACTCTAGAACGTGCGTTTCAACACAGGAGGAGCAGTGTTAAGTCTCAATGGATATTCTCCAAACCAAAGACTCGGTGCTTTTATCTTGAGGAGTACTGCAACGTCCAAGTTCACCCGAAAAGTGAAGGAGTAGTGTACCAGGAGCAGAATGAAGATTTGATAGTTGTGGAGATTTTATTTCGTAACAAATGTCAGCACAGCAAGTCATGATTCTGCTTATAGGCCTACGACCATCGCTTTTTCATAATTATTATTCTTTTAAAAATTTACACATAATTTATAGTTATATGCTTCAAAGACCGGTCGCAGCCTCGGGCTGGCCAGAAGACATGACTTTCAAGACCTTGTTTGGAAGGTTTGTGGACCTGAAAGTTTTGAATTTAGGTAAAGCGTGACTTTATTGAATCTCTGTGCACATACTTATTATGCTTTTTAGTCAGTCTCTCTCTCTCTCTCTCTCTCTCTCTCTCTCTCTCTCTCTCTCTCTCTCTCTCTCTTCTCTCTCTCTCTCTCTCTCTCTCTCTCTCTCTCTCTCTCTCTCTCTCTCTCTCTCTCTCTCTCTCTCTCTCTCTCTCTCTCTCTCTCTCCTCTCTCTCTCTTTCTCTGTCTGTCTGTCTCTGTCTCTGTGTCTGTCTCTGTGTCTGTGTGTCTGTCTGTCTGTCTCTGTCTCTCCTGTCTCTGTCTGTCTGTCTGTCTGTCTCTCTCCGTCACTTTCTCTCCTTGTTTAATGTGAGAGGTTGTGGAAACAATCTGCTGACGGTAACTCTGAGCTTGAGGAAATATTGATAAGCCTCGTTGCTAGGCTTACTGTTAGGCTATATATATATCGGCGACGAAATGACTAAAGAAGCTGTCCCACAACAGAGGAGACTGCAAATAAACCTGCTCATACTAAACGCTTCAAGTGTAAGTATTGTACTATCGTACGTGCTCATTGGCGACTTGGAGATATTGATCTTCGACCCAGACTGCCACGATCCGATCGCGGATTTGAAACAAATTAATCGATGAATCAGAGGAACTTCTGCTGCGCATTGATTTCGACCAAATTAGTGCAGCGATCGATTTAGATTTAAACCCCAACTGCCATTTCCCGAAGCATGGCCAGCCATGTCATCATCGTAAAGCGTCGAGTTATTGTCGGCCTGTTGTTATTGTTGGACCAGAGTGGCATCTAAGGCCGCTGACAAGAACAAAGAAGCCTTCCGCCTGATGATATGGCGCACCGTTGACTCACGCCAGATAGCCAAGGTCGATGGTATCTGGCGCTTTGAGAGATCTTTGGAGAAGAGTTGACCATCTGCTCTTCCACGTAGACGTAACCACTCCCGACTTTCTCCGAGACAGGCTAGATCTTCTCCGCTGTAGAACGGTTGGCTGTGACACGGGCGATGACCAGAGCGCTTTGCAGGAAACTGATCCGAGATTCCGAGCTTTGAATAAGAGTTGGCCATCTGTCCTTCCACGTAGCATCCGAGACAGGCTTAATGTCTTCTCTCCTTCGGTGTCGAACGGTTGGCTGCTCTACGGGCGAAGACCAGACCAGTCACTGTGTTGGGAGCGGCCTTAGGGGTCGTTCATTAATTCTGTCAACAAAGTTTAGGCAGTTTTACCCCCTCCCTCCCCTTGTCAACAACTGTCAAACATTCAGGGACCCCCTAATAAAATTATGTCAATAATCCGAACACCTCCCCCTAAAAACCAAAATGGTTCAGCAGGCCTACATGTGAGTTCAGAAACCACAGAAATAGTTTGATGATAAACAACTTTTTCAAACTGAGAATGATTTGACTCTGGCTTTAATAGGCCCCGACGGGCCTACGAGATAACGATTTGGCTGGTGAAATCCGCCGTTAATTTATGCTATGCCATAATTAGCAGACGAAGTTTAAACCCCGTGGAGCATTGCGCCACGAAATCCGCTATTAATTTCGGATTATAAGGATGCGAACTCGAAAGCGTAACGTTTTTCAGTCGAAACGAGTATTGGAAACTATTATAGGGCCTGATAAAAATGCATCTAAAGCAAATATCGTTTTGAAGTGATTCGTTATGACAAAAACTGGGCCTACTAAAGGCTGGAGTTTTACATCACGCCAAACCATTTCTAAGCATAGAAACAGGTGATGACGACAAACACGTGATAATTATTACGACAATTCAAAATATCCTTATAATAATTTATAGGCTGCAGTTATCTGCTTCAGTTTAGACTTGTTAACAGCAATCGGTAGGTGGCACTACTATTCGTGGAAGACTTCTTAATTTAATCGAGGGCCACTAACGATAAGCATTGCGATTGTTATTTGTAGACATACGTGCTTAATTATATAGCGCCTCTTCAGAAAACTCGTCGCGGTGTTAGGGACCTGATTACACAAGACCACGATAGAAAAGAATCGTGTTAACCTCTTGCGAAATGGAGGCACAGGAAGTAGAAACTGATAGCGCAGACCGCGCATGGAATGCAACAGCAAAAAAGTATAGGCTGAATCCCAATCTGTTTTGCTGCCGAACCCTTTTGATCTGAAAATTTTGACGGAACTCCGACGTAAACAAGGAATATATCAGCTGGTACTGGTAGAGCCTGAGAAGCAAACTAACATAACTTACATTAGTTTAATTAATTGCACAATTATGATCGAATATAGAGGTCTGCGGGCAGGGGCGTCCATCCCCCTTACGCCTATGAAGCATTCCCCTAGTGTCATCAGATTGGCCCCTACGATGACGGCCCGATGGGTCGACTGTCGACACAAGAGAAAATCTCCATTATCGAAATTTGAAAAACAATTTTTGCTGTTAGATTCTTTAACTTTTGGTCCACAAATCAAGCGACATAATGCATTATAAAATATGAAGGCTTGTAGGCCTATACAGACGGAGGCATAACGCCGTATATAGCGGCCAGACAGTAGTCTACTAACATGAGTTGGCTACTAAAATGACAAGAGGCGCTTCTTCAGAGCAGCAGAGTGCGTAGCCAAGCGATCAACAATTTCGTCCAGTTTTTGTGATAGAGTATACATAGTGCCTCGTTCACAAGCTAGTATTAGCCTGTGAACGATCGAGACACTATGAGGTCAGAGGTGGGAACCAGTCATCAACCATGGCTGATCTCGGTCGATTTTTCACAGTGCAGATGCGACTCATTACTCGCTCAACTGAGCAGCTGGTCACCACAAGGGAGACCAGGATTTTATATAGGCTGGTGAGCGAGGGATAGCCTGAAAGTTGACATATCACAAGTAATGGCTTAAAATAACTGCTTTCAATCCACTGTCCACCAGTGTGATTTTCCTTACAGGTTTTATTTTAGTTATAGTTATAGTTATAGTTAATGATTTTTTATTTTAGTTATAGTTATAGTTATAGTTAGTATTATTTTTTAGTTATAGTTATAGTTATAGTTAATGGATTTTTATTTTAGTTAATTTTAGTTACTACTTAGTTACAATAATTAAGTCTATAAGCAAAATTGTGCGTATTAATACGCTGTTTCACAATTTACTCAGAGCTATGAAAACCTTTGAAGCATGGGTACATTCAGCTTCATCAATACACGAGTTTCCAAAGTAACTGACAAATTTCACAATAAAAATTTCGCATTTTTCATTCTCATTTATGTCGTATCGTCCATATTGCACTTCCTATTTTTATTTTTTGTATTAACGAAAATAAAGATGAAATTTTCGTTAGTGTTATTTTCGTTATAGTTATAGTTATAGTTAATGATATTTTTAGTTATAGTTATAGTTATCGTTAACGAAATCATTTTATTTTCGTTAACGAACATTTTCGTTATCGTTATCGTTAACGAAAATCACACTGCTGTCCACTGTGTCCAGTCCATAGATGTGTGTTTTGCTCGTCATCATCGTAACTGCCTGTTCCTGCATCATCTACGTGAATCAGTTCAATTTAGGTCGCAGAAGTTACACAAGTTAACTATATTGCCTGTTGGCCAATGCGAAAGCAAGACAAGACAAGAATTATTACAGCAGAAAATAGTTTATTGCGGAAAAACGCAGGGATTTCAAGACTTCAGAATATAAGAAACGCTGGCATTAGACAGCATTATGGATCGAAACAACTCTGCTAGACAAAGTCGTTCAACGAAGTCTTAGACTCCGATGTTTTTTTCCATAATATAGAGAGAATGCCAGTTGCCGAATACTACACAATGCACTACATGTAAGATTCGAAGGAAAAAGACATTAAGGCAGAGCCAGACAACGCTGGATAAACAATATAAATGAGGATAAAACATCACTTTGACACTAAGGGAGACAATGGACTTGACTTGAAATGATTGAGGAAAATGGAGATAATTTATTCGTACCCATCGCCGCCAAATGGCTGGCGTCAGAAACTGATGATGATGATGGTGATGATGATGATGATACATGGCTATAGGCTTCTGACAATTTCAATATGATGTACAAACATAAAGTATCAAACAATAAAATAGCAAAAATTACAGTAAAATCTGAGACAGGTCACTTACAAGGTATTACACAAACTGACGATTTCACGTCGATTGACTCTCCCTTCCTTCTAACCCTCCATTCGCTCCTCCTCCCTTTCCTCCATTCGCTCCTCCTCCCTTTCTCCATTCGCCCTTCCTCCCTTTCCTCCATTCGCACCTCCTCCCTTTCCTCCATTCGCCCTTCCTCCTCCCTTTACTTTATTCGCCCTTCCTCCCTTTCCTCCATTCGCTCATCCTCCCTTTCCTCCATTCGCCCTTCCTCCCTTTCCTCCATTAGCCCTTCCTCCCTTTCCTCCATTCGCCCTTCCTCCCTTTCCTCCATTCGCTCCTCCTCCCTTTCCTCCATTCGCTCTTCCTCCCTTTCCTCCATTCGCCCTTCCTCCCTTTCCTCCATTCGCACCTCCTCCCTTTCCTCCATTCGCTCTTCCTCCCTTTCCTCCATTCACCCTTCCTCCCTTTCCTCCATTCGCCCTTCCTCCCTTTCCTCCAGTCGACCTTCCTCCCTTTCTTCCATCTCGCTCTTCCTCCCTTTCCTCCATTCGCCCTTCCTCCCTTTCCTCCATTCGCTCCTCCTCCCTTTCCTCCATTCGCTCCTCCTCCCTTTCCTCCATTCGCTCTTCCTTCCTTTCCTCCATTCGCCCTTCCTCCCTTTCCTCCATTCGCTCTTCCTCCCTTTCCTCCATTCGCCCTTCCTCCCTTTCCTCCATTCGCCCTTCCTCCCTTTCCTCCATTCGCTCTTCCTCCCTTTCCTCCATTCGCCCTTCCTCCCTTTCCTCCATTCGCTCTTCCTTCCTTTCCTCCATTCGCCCTTCCTCCCTTTCCTCCATTCGACCTTCCTCCCTTTCCTCCATTTCGCTCTCTTCCTCCCTTTCCTCCATTCGCTCTTCCTCTTTTTCCTCCATTCGCTCTTCCTCCCTTTCCTCCATTCGCTCCTCCTCCCTTTCCTCCATTCGCTCTTCCTCCCTTTCCTCCATTCGCCCTTCCTCCCTTTCCTCCATTCGCACCTCCTCCTTTTCCTCCATTCGCTCTTCCTCCCTTTCCTCCATTCGCCCTTCCTCCCTTTCCTCCATTCGCTCTTCCTCCTCTTTCCTCCATTTCGCTCCATCTCACCCTTCCTCCCTTTCCTCCATTCGCTCTTCCTCCCTTTCCTCCATTCGCCCTTCCTCCCTTTCCTCCATTCGCTCTTCCTCCTCTTTCCTCCATTCGCTCTTCCTCCCTTTCCTCCATTCGCCCTTCCTCCTCTTTCCTCCATTCGCCCTTCCTCCCTTTCCTCCAGTCGACCTTCCTCCCTTTCTTCCATTCGCTCTTCCTCCCTTTCCTCCATTCGCCCTTCCTCCCTTTCCTCCATTCGCTCTTCCTCCCTTTCCTCCATTCGCCCTTCCTCCCTTTCCTCCATTCGCCCTTCCTCCCTTTCCTCCATTCGCCCCTTCCTCCCTTTCCTCCATCCTCCCTTTCCTCCATTCGCTCTTCCTCCCTTTCCTCCATTCGCTCTTCCTCCCTTTCCTCCATTCGCCCTTCCTCCCTTTCCTCCATTCGCTCTTCCTCCCTTTCCTCCATTCGCTCTTCCTCCCTTTCCTCCATTCGCTCTTCCTCCCTTTCCTCCATTCGCCCTTCCTCCCTTTCCTCCATTCGCTCTTCCTCCCTTTCCTCCATTCGCTCTTCCTCCCTTTCCTTCATTCGCTCCTCCTCTCTTTCCTCCATTCGCTTCCTTCCTCCCTTTCCTCCATTCGCTCCTTCCTCCCTTTCCTCCATTCGCTCCTTCCTCCCTTTCCTCCATTCGCTCTCTTCCTCCCTTTCCTCCATTCGCTCCTCCTCCCTTTCCTCCATTCGCTCCTTCGCCCTTTCCTCCATTCGCTCTCTCCTCCTTTTTTCTCCATTCGCTTCTTCCTCCCTTTCCTCCATTCGCTTTCTCCTCCCTTTCCTCCAGATAGCTGCTGCTCGACGATTGTCGCAATAGTTTCGCCAGTGGCGTCACGAGTTGGGATGAAAGCTGTACATTGTTCTTTTACAACATTCACAGATCGCGAATGGGGTTGTTACCGCCATCAACTTTGATAAGCAGACCGATATATCTGTTCTGTGCTACTGATGTCTGCAACTCTGCACTCATAACAAGCAATATAGTGTAGAACTTGCCCGCAGGACATTCTGCGACAATACTGTCTCGAGTTTACTCACTTTACTGACCACACATTCTGAATCAACGAACTTATGTAGGCCCTACTGGGCATTGCGTGGGACAGATGACATTAGCCTACGATGATTTAAACTACTGTGGGTTTGTGATCGAAATTTCAGAAGTGCCACGAAATTTCCAGAGTCATGAGTTAGCGTCCGCGAAGGAAAATGTTTGCCGACCTCACAATAACAAAGTCTGCACAATAGAAATTCAACGAATAATAGCATAGTTGCTAAAAACGATGTTTATAAACGGAATAAAAACGAAAAAACGTCGTTTTTTGCTTCTGTAACTATAAGAGACTACCATGAATGTTTATCTTCTCTGATCAGTTTCAGTTTCTGACTGCACTGACGTATCAGGCTATCAGGTGAGCCGCATCAAATCAAAAACAAATCAATTAGGCTTTCTAAGATTGAAAAACTGAAGAGACGTTTAATGTAGCCTAAACAAAATTTCTTTCCCCCTGAAAAGGCTATGAAGATTTCTGCTTCATCCTCCCCATAGGATGGACGCCTCTGACTAGCCTATAGGCCTAGGTAGTAGGCCCTAACTAAAATTAACTAAAATTAAAAGCCAGTATAGGTCTAACTATAACTATAACTATATAACGAAAAAATAATACTAACTATAACTATAACTATAGGCTAACTAAAATAAGAAACCAAAATAACTATAACTATAACCAGGCCTATAATAAAATCTGTAAGGAGAATCACACTGCTTAGCCTCCGATGTTATAGAAGTCAGATAATATTATGTAAAATAGATCACATTAGAATATTATATGGTTAACTGTTTAAACTGTATAAAAGTGTAGTGAATCAATGTATATTTAGTTATGCATATTTGTCTGCATAATTTACTTGCGTTACAATCTATTTGAAATGTGCATGTAAAAGTTCTAGGCCTATACTATGGGCTTGCCAGATTCAAATAAAGGCTACGTACTCACTCAAAAATATTACGCTAGATAAATATAATACAGGTTGAAATATTTGACCTAATTACCTCTGTTGACCCAGTTACATAATCGTTAATGGTTCGCCCTGGACTTTGAGAGCACAGGTAAACTCGTCCGTCATAAGTTACAATTTTTCTTCAAAAATTCACAAAAACGACTAATCGTTTATAAATCAACGTTCAGTGTCGCCAGTCTGTTGAGTAACAACGGACTGTAAGTGTCACAAACTCTGAATTCAGGGCGAAATCTTAGATTAAGAGAAAATCTAGACACTCCCGTTGTATGAACGGGAGGGGCTACCTGGGACCCTAACCGACCTTGGGCGTTTCGTCGTCGTAAAGTACGAAGAAACCAGAAATCCTATATTTTTGGACAAAGTTTTTAGACGGAATTAAATACAGGGTAGATTACGGTGCGGAATCCAGCTTGGACGGTTCAGAGTGGCGCAGCAGGAGTAATCAGGTGGGTGTAATCATCGAAAATATTTTCTGTATACGGATTGTTGCGCGTTACTGGTTTCTGCCGGGTTGTATAATGGCTTTAGCAGAAACACCCGGTCGGCCCAGCTGTATATCAAGTCACTAGTTCCTAGTCTGAACCTGAATAATTCTTCTCACTGCTGTATTGAGGTGACCAGGTGAGAGCTTTTTGCCATGTAGGATTGTAGGGACATTGTCAAACCGTTAGACTAACTGTTGATGTGTTTGTTTTTCACCTCAGCATCTGGGGTTCGAATCCCGATGTGTTGTGTGAAATAGACTACTTGTTGTCAAGCCGTGCAAACTGTAAGGAAACTTTGTCCAGTTGTTGGATATCTGGTGTCATGTTTCCATTCAGCTGGATGATCCTTCTGTCTCAGGTTCACGCATCTTATGGGGACTAATGTCAAATGAGGAGTTATATATAATGTGTATTATATTGCGATTACATGTCGACACTGGTATTTAACAGATTAGCAGTTATTTTACATAATCTTAGCTTGTGTTGTCCTTGCCTTATCCTATCCTTTCTGTCTTCTAGAAACTAAGATCACTGCTTTCTTTGCCATGCCATTAGATTTAGGCCAAATGATAGCATGTCAGTAAGTAGTGCTACTTTATATATAAATAAGAAAATAAAGGCTTCTTTTCTTGACACCTGGACTTATTCTTGGCCTACTTTATCCTCTTTCTTGATTTCCTATGGGCTAATGCTTTGCCTTTAGTGTCCTGTTTTTACCTCCTCAGGGCTTGTAGGTATGTCATGGACTTGTTGGCCTTGCTCTAGGCTCCTTTTGGCCTCTTTGTTTGTATCCTGTTGCCTTAGTTTTGGCATCTTTTGGTCTCTTCTTGGTTCATCTTATTCTTGGTCTTTTTTGGTTCTGTTTCTTTTCCTCACTCTTAGCTTCTTTTGACCTTTTTCAGCCGTTTTCTTGTGTCACATGCAGTGAGAAAATCTGGACAGATGAATTTATGTGGGATGGGATCTATCACACTTAAGCAGAAAATGCATTCCAAAGTTCTGCAAGATATTTTTGTTATTGTAACAGACATGTAGATGAAGAAGAGCAATCTTTTGAGCTATTCTAGAAAGGCAGCCTTGTGTATGCAGTTTTAGCTACATCTTTTGCTTAGCTCTGGTATAAGAGGGTATGTAGTCAGTCCTGTCCCTCGATGTTTGAGTTTCCTACCGACGCATTGCTCATTGTGTGGCTGAATTTACTAGGTGACATATAACAGAAATGACGAAGTATCATTCTCTGCTGGAAGTGATTTGAACCTTTAGTCCTTTACCTCTGGATTGACGTGCCAGCATGCGAAAGTCTAAGCTAGAAAGCCTAGAGTGTGTATATGGAGGTCTTGTTAGCATACTATTGTTTAATTCATCAAAGTCATTCGGATTTTTTCCAGGGCCAGAGTTCATTGCCCCATTTACAAGAGCTTCTCTGATGTTGCTGTTTGAGGAGTTAGGTTTTTTCCAGGAACATTGTTCTGCTGAAAGCTGCTCCCTCATTGTTCAGTTTAGATTAGCGTTGCCACCTTTTCGAACTAGGAAGTCGGGACGCAACTTTCTCGTAATCATCGACGTCGATGCTCACGAGTTACAATCATGCAATTTCTACAGCTCATTTAAAAGGCAAAACTGCTCGAAAGTAAGTAAACTCATTGTAAAAATATCATCTCCGTCACTAATCGCTTTCAATTAGCAATAGCTGTTTGACCTTTAAGCACAACGTTTTGCTAGTTTTGGTCACACATCTGAAAGTCGGGACTGCTGTCCCGATTAGGTCAATCTGGACAGCGACATTTGCCTGAAATCGGATGTCCTCAAAGTCGGGACGGGTGGCAACCCTAGTTTAGATGCGTATACCTGATTCGAATCAATGTAATTTATGGCTGTGTTTCGATATCGTTTCTAGTTTTCTTCCTGGTTTGTCTAAGCGCTTTCTATTTGCAATGCTGTTTGACCTTTGCTGTAGCAGATTTTGTCATGCTTATCTCTGCTGGGATTAATGAATCTGATGAGCACTTTTGAGTTTCGAGGTACTCTAAGGGGTTCCAAATTAATGTCCAAATAGATGTATAATAATGTATTCAAACATAAGTTTGTTCTTATTGTAGATATTACTTCTATGAGTGCAGTTAAGGCCACATTTGTTAGGTTTGCTACTTTGCTAGACAGTTTAAGGGTACGTATATGTGAATGTAGTTTGTATACAAATAACTGTATGCATACATGTGTTATGTATGTTTGTGTTTGTATGTGTTTGTTTTTATGTACATAGTATATATGCACGTATGTCTGCACAAGTAAGTGTGCGAGTTACGATTTTCTAACACTGTTTTACTTGAAAGGACCATTCCTCAATGCCTTGCGCATTTTATGATAAAGGCATTATAAAGGTCACTTTGTATTAGAATCGATTAAGACAATGCCCAAAGTATACAAAAGTATTAAACAAAGACTCTCAGTTAGCCAAGAGTGACTTCCATAATCAGAGATAAGATTCAAGAAAATGACATGGTCCATTTAAGCAAGTGTAGGTTGTTGGGTTTGGTTCTGTTAAATTTGTTTAGTTTGTTATATGGACAGTTATTTAGCACCTTCTAAGTACCTGTAAAAGTACCTGTAAAAGGCTATATATGTCCACATGTGTGTACAAAAGGAAATATATATATATATATTTAAAATTATATATATATGTGAGTGTGTGTGTTTGTGTATATATATATAATGTTTGATATAGTGTCTTATTGAGGATCTTAAAAACAGACACCATATAAATGCTGAAATGTATACACATATGTGTATGACTGTATGTTCAGGTATATTTTCTTTATGTAAATTCGCTTATGTATATGTGATTAGTATATTTATTTGTGTTGTATAATGTATGTATATATATATATTCAGATATATATTCAAGTCTCTCTGGTGACATTCCTATCTCGTGATTCATAAATCATCCTACATAACATACAGGTGGGCTGGTCTATGCAATGGGTGGGAGAGATGCTGGGGTCTGCTGTGGAGCAGTTGGGTGGAGTTTGGCTTTTCATAGGCAAGATATGGTGTGTGGCTATGCTTGGGGTATTATCAGTGTTCTTGTAGATTAAAATATTTATGTAGCACACTTTCTAGGAATTGAAATTTTGGATTTCTTAGGGCATTAGATTAGAGTTAAATTAGATTGAGTGACATTTAATTAACTTTAGAGGACCTATTAGATTAAAATATGTCCAAATAGATTGAATAAATAATTATTGGATTCTAGTAGGTTCAACTTTATTAGTCATTTTATTAGATTAAACTATGCCCAAGTGGATTAAATTAGACCTCTCTGGATTATATGAAAATGAATATGTTAAGTAGATTACATTTTAATTAATTAGAATATAACAGATATTGTGTTGATATTACATTACTCCGATTATGTTAGAATAATGCATTAAACATGTCAATTACATTAGGCTTGATGAAACCATTGTTAGATTAGAATTTATGTAGTTTTTTGGATTAAAATGTATTATACGATTAGATTAGATAAGAATGTTTTTTCTGTTGCCTCAGATTAGATTAGCTTACAGGGTGATAATCAGCATCTTTGTTTTTTGCTTCAGAGGCTGATTTTGGACATTACCTTGGCAACGACCTTGTGAACTACATGTGCCCCTCTCCAGCACCTCTTCACGTCCTCTCATTACGATGACTGACATCACATCTCTTGACAGCGGGTTTGATGCCCATGATGGAGTCGCGGGGCTCAACCACTCGACCGAGGCTGGGGTTCACATCAGGGTTACTATGCCCGAGGACCCCTCCTACCAGGTATGCTGGACTACTTACAAACTCTTATTGTTATTACTAAATTATTATTATTATTATTATTGTTAGCAAGTTTTATAGTATAATTATTATTATTAATTAAATTTGTAACGGGCGCACAGTCACACCGAAATGTGTATCTGAGGCACAGATAGTCAGACGCAGAAGAAGATACTGTTCCAAGTGCTTGTTAGTCAAGGAAAAATAGTGAGTTTTGAGCTGCTTTCTGAGGGAAGGAAGTGAATTTGAGCTATGGCAGTCAATTCCATTCCTAGGGACAATAGGGAGATAGGGAGAGAGGCAGGGAATGCATTGTGGCTCAGCTAAAAGACCCGTACTTGATGGCCGCAGGCAAAGAGGAGGGATGTAAGGAGTTAGTAGTGGCTGAAGGTAGGGAGGTGTGCTGGTTCTGAGGGCTTTGTAGGTCAAACAGGCTGCAATAAATTTTATTCTGAATTCAACAGGAAGCCAATGCAGCTAATGGAGTAGGACTAGTGGTACATGCAGCACTACACGGACAAGGAGTTTTGGATGCATTGTACAGCCTGTTGTGGTTCTGAGGGACCCACAAGAACAAAAATAGCCTTATCATGGCAAGAGGAGACAGGGGAACAGGCTGTGGTTTTCGACATATTCTTAGTCAGAGCCGACCTGATGTGATGTATTACCCATATGTGATAGAAGCAAGATTTATGTTTGGTCGGAATGTCCAGGGTTACACCAAGTGTATCTGATAGTTGGACAGCAGTGCCTGCGAGGTTGATGGTAGAAAGTGAAGGTAGAGAATGGAGGCATTGGCGTGAACTGAAAAATATTGCATCAGACTTGTTTGGATTTATGGCCAAGCCATTGAAACAGAACCATGAATATATATAGATAAGAGACATATGTGCATGTGCTTCAAATTATGCCGAGTATATTGTTACAATGGCTGTATAGAAATTCTAAGGACATATTGAACATATTAATATCATGATTTCTTTATCTTTTAAGTACCATTATCTAATGATAAAGCATCAGTCTGTCATTCATGCATCAAAATTGATTAGGTTAAACATTAATATTCACAATGTTATGAATATTAAAAATATCATGAATACTAATAGGAGTAGAATAGTTTGCGATTCTGAATATGAATCATAATAAGCTTAGTAATATTAATAAGATAATATTAAGATTTAGCATGGTAATAAAGTAAGCGTGCCGATATGTTCGTGAATATTAACGATATAAAGATTCTTGTGTGAGTATTAATAAGTTTATTTATATCAAAGATTATGAATGTTAAGAAGATTATGCCGAGTATATTGTTACAATGGCTGTATAGAAGTTCTAAGGACATATTGAACATATTAATATAATGGTGAAGTTATGTATACTAACAAGGTTATGAATGCTAATGAAATTACGAATATCAATGAAAAAGAAAACTGCTCACACAGTCATCATGTATCATCATTATTGTAATCATCATAAAGATGTAGATGACCATGATAGTCCTCATCACCAACACCAGCATCATCACATCATAATAAATAAAACAAAAATATAGTTAAAATATGATTTGCTTTCTGTGAAGTCGTAAAATTTTCTTTTTAAAAGATATCATGAACTGGTTGTGCTACAAAATGTAACCATGTACCCGGTATGTTGTGTGTATTTGGCTATTTGTAAAGCACCTTTTAAAACCTGACAAAAGTGTATAACATGGCAATCTAACAGATTTAAAAAGGTGCGTGTTAGGTTTTTACATGACGGCCCCTAATCAGTTTCCCGATTGCGCATTGCTGCCTTGACTGAACATTTGGCTTCTGATAATGACACAAAAAATTTACCAACTACGTACCTTTTTTGGGACTTGATTTGACATATCGCTGGCGACTAAGCTGGTCTCTTTTGTGTGGCCGTGAGAATATTTGGAGTCGGTATGCTTACGTTTACATTTTCTGTTTTTCTGTTTCAGATGATCATCATCACGCGTCCAGTCGATCTTGTCTGGACGCTGAAACGTAAGGTTCTGGATAGCATGACACAGGTATATATGCAACTTAACTTACCTTGCATAACTTTAGGAAACCATTCTTAACGTTAAGACACCTTGCCTACATAAAACTTACCTTGTCTGACCGTAAGCTGGTTTACCTATGTTTAACATACCGTACAAACCTTGTGATACCTTACCTTATCATGCCTTAACCCTTGAAAAGCCATATGAATCAAGAATATATCCAAGTTCAAGTAAAGAAAGTTTAGGTGGAAGGTAATTTCAGCTAAGTTAAGATTAGGTATGGTTAGTTTAGATAATGTAAGGTGAGGTATGGTATATAGCAAGTTCAGGTGTGGCAAGATTATAGTAGGGTAAGTCTCGTAAAGTAGGAGCAATGACCCACCAACAGAGTGCCTGCAGTCTACAGTAGACATTTCTTATTTAAGTGCTTTTTGAAGTGTTTAACTCATTGAAGTGCATCGCTGGTGGGCACTCAGTTTGGCACTTTGTACTCGTGACGTGAGCCACAACCTTTGTTTACATTTGGTTTAATAAGTGAGTATTGGGGAGCAATGTTTTGACTATGGGTTGTCCAGACAAATTAAATGATCTCAACAAATAATATGAGATTGTGAAAGCAGATTACATTGGTGTCCATTTGAATATAGGTCTTAATCTGAGTGGGTGGGTGGGTTTGGGTGGGTAATTAATGTATGAGTGATAGGGTGAATGGGTGAGTGACTGACTGAATTAATGACTGAATAAAGAGTGAGTGACTGACTGACTGAACAAGTTACTTAGTAGCTTTGTCTGCTTCTGTGCTTGCATTACATGCTATATAGAATGACTGGAGCGGGGTTATGCTAATTTATAGTCATCAGCATAAGCAAATAAAGTCAAAAAGTCAATGGACATTTAACAATGAAACACAACGCCTAAAAACAAATGGATTCACAAAACTGGTGTCAAATAAGCATTTTTGTCCTTTCTGGCTTCCATTAGGAATAGATTAAGGGTCCATTGCTAAGAAGAGGTGCTCGACATTCTTTGGGCTGAATTTAATTTGTCACTTAACCAGACATGAGGCTAGGGTGGGTAAGCAGGTTTAATTTTAATGATGTTTATTTAATGATGTTTAGCATCACATAGGCTTGCGTAAGAGCACCACTTAAAAAAACTAACAGTTGAATCAGACGAGTCTAGAACAGGAGTGTCAAATAGCCGGCCTGCGGGCCATTTCTGGCCGATGTTTTTCTGGCCCGCAAAGCTTTACCTAAAGACTGCTGGGTTTGTGACTGATAATGAAGATCAAAATTACACCATTAGTCTAAATTTTTGAAGTGGTGCTCTTACGCAAGCCTATATGATGCTAATTAATATAAGCCTAATTTGACTGTTTGTATGCTAAAAATGCACCAGTTAAGATTTAGTTTTGCAGAAAGTTTCTGGGGACTGGCTCACCAAGCCCCCTCCCAGACACTTATCCTCATTTTGCTCAGGCTGCTTACGACATCCTGGCCCGCCACTGGCCCACCACTAAGAAAGGTTTTACACTATTAGTCTACAGTTTTGATGTGATTGACAATAAAAAACTGGCAGAATGCACAGTCCATCAATTACTGTCGTTAAATAATTAAATGTGATTTAATGAACTGCTGTGTTGTATTATTTTATCTTTTACCTTTTGCCATTTACTGTTTACCTTTTACCTTGACTCTTACCCCCTTTGACCATTGTCTTTTACAGAACTTGAAGGATTCAATGAACTATGGTTTATACTGTCCGCCTTCGAACATGAGAGTTGGAAAGTATTTGGACGAAGAACGACCGATTAAAGAATATCCACTCTCTGTCCCGATCGGCCTACTTGAGGTTTGCAGATCTGTTTACCTATTTTTAGTTTTATTTTGTTTTCTTTAGTTGTTGGTTTGTTTTCTTGTTTGTATGTTTGTTTGCATGACTGTTAGTTTGCTTGGCTGTTTGTTTATTTATTTATTTGTTCGGTCATTTGTTTGGTTTTTGTGGATTTGTTTGATTTGTTTGCTATTTATTATTAGTTTGTTCCATTTGAGGTGCCCAGTAGTTAAGCACTGGACTGTCAGTTGAGAGGTCAGTGTATCAATTCCCACAATAGAATTGTGGGAATTGTAGAATTATGTTTATGAATTTTAGTTCCATTTGAGCCACATAGCACACTTGTGTTTAGATAGAGTGCATTGTAAGTATGAAGGAGAAGCAGCAACGGAGAAGACTGGCCAATCACTGTCATTTGTCAAGGCTATAAAAATGTGCGTATTGCTGTCTTATGATGAGAAGGCTTCAGTCAGTGATGTGATGATGATGTATGTATGTATGTATGAGCACTTGTTATAGCGCCCCTTCAAGATTTCTACTCAGAGGTGCTCCCGACTACAGCGCTGGACACTGAATCGGAGTTTCACGCCAAAGCGCATGAGCAATTGCGAGTGAAGGACTTGCCCAGGGTCCCTACGCGGCGGCTTGAGGTGGATTCGAACCCACAACCCTCCGGCTGCAAGGCACCGAATGATGATGATGATGATGATGATGATGATTTTAATGGTCATCAATGGCAGAAATCCTAATGGGTCATTCCAGCTGAAATCACCTAACATCTCCCCTACAAACATCTTAGAATTGTCTGAGATTTCAGCCACATGGTGCAATATGTATTAGATGGAAAACTTCAAAATTTCTGCAATATTTTAACTATTTTCACAGCTCAGAAGCAGAATGAAGGCACATTTTGAAAATTACAACAGCCGAAATTATAGGACACACAAAATAATGAATTTTTGTGTAATCTTTACAAAAACTATACTGCTGATAAATAATTTGTCGGATTTTGTTGAACAATTCCAAAGATATAAATTCTCAAACACTGGACATCTCAATTTCACGAAATATGTCATGAAGGTGTGGTCACACAATCCATGAAAGGTCGGAAAGTATTTTAAATATTGCAGAAAATGTTTTTGGACATTTCCTCCTAATCCCTGTTGCAACATGTGGTTAAAATTTCATCGAATTCTGGGCTGTCCAGTTGAACTGTAATTGGTTGAGTTGAGCTGGAATATCTCTAATCACTGCGGTAATGGTGGTGATTGTGGGGGTGTGGTGACTATGGTGATGATAATAGTGACATGTCATTGTGTAATTTACCTTTTTGTGTTGCAGTTCAAGTACAAAAGAAAAATTTACAAAATAGACGTCAATCCGCTGAAGTTGAAAAAGATGCACACGCCGGTAATCTAATCTGATCCAATCCATTTTACTTTCATCTTATAAGCTACCGCCTAATCTATGGTAATTAAATCTAATCTTCTAATCTAATGTGCTCTCTTGAAATCATTCTAATCAAATAAAATTCTTCGCTTACCTAATCCTAATTTAACCCAGCCTAATTCTAGCCTAATCTGATTCAATCCTTACTAATTTGATCTGTTCCAATGTAAGTCATTCTTGCTTTCTATTTCCAATGTAATTCAATCAGTTTATTCTAATATATTCCTAAAAATAGTTGTGCTATTAAATTATATGTATCTAGTTTTATGTATGTGTTTATGTATTCATTTATTCATTCCGGAGATTTATATAGCGCCTCTTCAAGAAGCCTACTCAGAGGAGCTGTATATATGTATTGAAACACTTGATGTAGCATATTTTACTAACCTTACAAAGCACTGCTTGAGATGGTAGTACATTACATTCAGTTACGTTACGCTGTTTTCAGACGGAGCTGAAGGCTTTCTTGGACCTCGTCAGTCAGGGGAAGGTGGATGAGATAAATGTGAAGTTGAACCGTGGATTCGATCCCAACTTCAACAGCATCAGCAAAGGAGGCAAGGAATGTGGGAGCTATATAAATGCTTGGTTAAGCTGCAGTATAATTTGTCCCCTTGTGGTGTTTTACGTTGTTAAGCTGTATTAAATCGCTCACATTTTAAAGTCATGTTACATCTAGTCATGTTACATTTTGTGTCGTGTTACATCTAGTTATGTTACATTTTAAAGTCATGTTACATCTAGTTATGTTACATTATACAGTCATGTTACATCTAGTTATGTTACATTTTAAAGTTGTGTTACATCATTGTTGCCATACCTTACCTAGCACCCTGCATAGCAACTAACTTACCTAATGCCCTATCTAGCAGTTACCTTTCTTTACTTTGTAACTTATCTAATGCCTTACCTGTTTTCTTATGTAGTACTTTACTTAGTACCTTTCCTTATCTTTATGAAATTTGCTAATACCTTATCCATACCTTACTTTTACATTTGCAGAGACTCCATTGACCCTGGCAGCGACCTTGACCCGACCTGGTGCAGTGATCCTGGCTTTGGTCGGAGGTGGAGCATTCATTGACTACCGGAACAAGAAAGGACTGACGCCGCTCCATGTCGCCACCGAAGTTGGAAACAAGGATGCTGTCAGGGTAAGTAGGTCAGGTCAAGCAGAGATGCATTAAAAGCACTATAGAAATGTGTGTGTGTAGGTATGTATCAGTCTATCTGCATGTTTGTATTTATATGTGTGATACTATGTATATCTGTATGTGTGTGTATTTACTTCTGTATGTGTGTGTATGTATGCATTTACGTTTGTATGTATGCTTGTCTATTAACTGGATGTTCGGCTTCTATTTTGTACAATTCAAATTAATCCAATGACGTGTCCCAGATAGGCGTTTACACACTGAAGCACTTGATGTCTGTCTCTTGTATGCAAATACATACACACACACACACACACACACACACACAGGTCATGGTGTGTGTGTGTACGAATGTTTGTCTGTATTTGCCTGTATGTGCTAATAAGTGCTGGTGGAAATGCTCTGCTGCATCGTGCTTTGCATTAGCCTTGCATTAGCCTTGCATTAGCATTAGCATTAGCCTTGCATTAGCCTTGCATTAGCATTAGCATTAGCCTTGCATCGTGCTTTGCATTAGCCTTGCATCATTTTTGAATCATTTTCAGCCTTGCTTCTCCATCGGACTGGAACTATGGACTACGATGTCAGTTTCAAGTAACCATCGATAAAGCCTTGTGCATTATGATAACAGTGCTATAGAAATGATTAAATTAGATTAGATTTAATTAGATATGTAGCCCTGTCAATTAAAATTTCAATCAACTAGTGTCCAAGGTCGTTGAATTTTCAGATTGGTTTTTACAAGATCAGTTACTTTACTAGATTGGATTACATTACTTTGAGGTCAATTACCTTCCAAGATTGATTACAAGATCAGGTTAGTAGGTCACTGAGGTGATTAACACTATGAGGTTAATTATTTTTAGATCAATTTTTTTAATTGCTGTGCATCATCAGTTCTTATTGCAAGATGACTTTTACTTGCTTAGATCCTGTTGGACCTCGGAAGTTCGCCAAACTACAAGGATGCAGATGGATTGACTCCCTTGTGCTATGCGACGCGGAAGGACACTCCAGCTGTGTGTATCCAGTGGCTGTTGCAAGAGAGAGCAGACATCGGTCGGAGGGACAAAAAGGGATGGATGGAGATACACTATGTATGCTTATCAGCATCTCTGCAGTTTGTGATCTGTTTTAATGTGGAAATGTAGAAATTGCTTAGAGAAATGTCATCATTTTTTATAGTGTCATCATTGACGTAGTCATTATCATCATTGAAATCATCACTGTTAGAGTCATATTCCTCTCACCATTCATTATAATCATTCTGTTTTCAATTCTATTTTGGTATTTTATATTTTTATAAAAAAATTTAATGGTGTCCTGATTTTCAGTTTTATTTTAAATGTTGCTTTTCTTTTTTTTTTGTCTAAGTTTTTCTTGTGAAATTTTTTCTGAACTTGTTTTTACTATTTATTATTTTTCTTCTTCAAAATTTAATCCAAGTTTTGTTTATTGAAGGCTTGTCAGCATGGTCTGACCCAACACCTTGAGCAACTTCTGTACTATGGAGCAGATCGCAACGCTCAGACGTCAGACTCTAACGATACTCCTCTTCACATCTGCGCTCGCTTCAACCAGGTGACCGTTTCACTCATGAAATTTACTTATGGATTTTCATTTTGTTTTAACTATATAGAAATGCTTTATATTACCTTAAGTAACTTAACTTATTATGCTTTATGGTCTTCCTCTTGGAACAATCCTCCTTTAAATATACATACTGTTTTAATTGATTCGGTTCAAAACACATTTTCTGGTTAACTAACCATCCATCCATCCATCATTTTATTGTAGCCAAACAGGTATTACACAGATGATATTACATACAAGTATTTCGAGTGGTTACAATAGGGGGACCAGAAGGGACCTTGGTCCCACTAAGTAGGGCCCCCTAATTATCAGTTTCAGTATTGGATGGCGATTAGTAAAACAATAACAGTTGCAGTTTTACAATTTGACATTATGTAAATATTTACAACATAGGCAGCAGTCTGTGGTAACCGACCTCGACACGTTCATAAGTATGCAAACAAACTGACAATGTAACAGTAATGACACATTTCTAGCAAACCACATATTTTAGCATCAATCTTAGTCGCACTTGTTAGGTCATTTAGATAGCCATGCAAACAGCACTTTTGGGAGGTGCTTGAGAGGTTATGTTACATTACATTAATTCACTTTACCCTGCGTCACCATTCCGTTGTTCACCATACCTTACTGCCACTTACCTAAACTCACTTTTCTTCAACACTTGCATTACTTTAATTGACCTTACATCACCGCTCATCTTAGCCTACTTTTTTACCTTATCTTCACCCTATCTTTACTTATACCATACCTTTCCACACTACATGTCTTACCTTACCTTAAACGTTCCATTAAACTAGGTAGTGTAACTTTTCTTACCTTATATTTCTTACCTTGTCCTGCCTTCTTTACCTTTAGTAACCTTATTCCTAGCCTTAGTTTATGACTTATCTTAGCATATGCATAACCTTGTGGCTGGTAACTGGGTTTAGGGTGAGTGTGCTCGTCTGCTGTTGATCCGTGGAGCAGATAAGTCGCTGGAGAATAAGTCGAAGCAGGATGCTGCTCAAGTTGCTGTGGCTGCAGGCCACAAAAACGTCGCAGACATTATCAGCAACTTCCTTCCAGAACAAGTTGGTGAGTTGGTTACTTTTATCTCATATGTAGTCTATTATAATCTGATCCAACATGATTATCTAAGTCTATCTAAAATAAATGTGAAGACATACATGTAACAAGACTCTATGAAATTTTCTCTCTCAGTTCTTTATTCTTTATAATTTATTCTCTGTTCTCGCCATCTAGGTGTTCTTAAGATTGTTTATTAACAGATTTTAATTCCCCATCCTGGTTTCATAATCAGCTGTTCTAGGTCAGTTCTTTTCTCAGACTTGTTGCTCCATTTAGCTGAATCAGTTTTTGCCTTAAATCACCTGATCTCGCAATCTTTTTGCTCTTAATTTTTCTATCTCATTACTCAGAATCTCTGAATTGGTCATTCTCTCAATCTGATCTCTTGATCCCTTACTCTTCTTGGTTGCTTTAATCTTTTGTTGTTGCTGCTCAATTTATCTCGATCAATGAATATTGATCTTGTTGCTCTGAATCTCTCGATCTGTTGATCTTTTGATCTTTCATTGCTCTTTATCTCTAAATCGCTTGTCATTGCAGAGCTCTTCAATGACATTCCAAAGTACAACGAGAAACGACGCGGCACCATTTCCGTGGCAACGCTTCGCAACCTTCAGCGTAGCCGTAGCAACCCAAACCTGCTTCAGCAACTCTTCCAGCAGGATTCTGTGCTCAGCGCAACGGTTTCCCAAGCAACTGCAGTTCAGTTCGTCTCCAATGGACTCATCCCCAACGGAGTTCGTAGCTCTGGGCCACATGCGCGACCTGTGGCCACTGACCTTTTTGTAACAGGTGGGTAAAGCGCACTCTGGTTAGAGTGTTTGTATTAATATGTGACCTCGGCAGAGAAAAGGGACAACTTGTCGCTTACAAGGTCGGCCGGAAAATGGTCTTTTTCTTAATACCGTGATTATTAACTTGCATCTGATTAATGCATCTGCAACTAAACTTGCTGGATAACAAACTGTATTACCCCACATGATTCATTAAGGCCAAAATAAGGTATTAACGCATTGGGTGGAGACAGGTTAAATATTCATAGGTGATTTCCCACCAAATGATGTTGTATTTTCTTTAAAAAGTTCATAAATTTTGAGCGAAACATTCTGAAAATTTTAGCAGGATCAAATCTGCTGATTTTGGATTACAATGTCAGCGTGCTTCCACATACAGCATGATGGACACCAAGTGGTGTAAAAGTTGGTAATGGTGTATGCATCTGGTGGGTGTGAGTGTTGTGGCTATGTAAGTGTCTGCTGTTTCCAGTCATCGCTGTTAAGAGTGGAGGCAATGGGGACTGTGCTTTGTTATCGTACACTTGAAGTTTCTGTTTCTTCTTTCAGGAACCAATGGTGTCGCAAAGACAGAATCCTCCACACAGTAAGATTCAATCGTTGTCACTTTGATCACATAACACATACTGTTCCACTGGGTTTCATTAGAGGTTGAGCTGAGGAAGGCTTCTTAATGGTTATCATAAAGGATTGCTGTATTAACGTTAATCTAGAAGAGTGGCTGTAGAAATGCGGTGGGGGGTCATCCATTTAGTACGTAACCCAAATGCATCTGATTGCGTATGCTTGCGTATGCGCAGGAAGGGGGGTAAACCTCGATGATACTGTGTCTATATTGGCCTTCCTTGAAATGAGTCTCAGTTCAGCGATCAGGCAATTACTATAGGGAGAACTAAGTAGGGCTGTGGGAAAGGATCACACACTTGTATGCCCGTTGCCTCTGACTGCTGTTAACTGTCTTGCAGCTGTGCACTGAGTCCCGACAGTTTGGCCGCCTGCCCTATTCGGTCAGGATACAGTCAGGATATAGACTGTTGTATAGGATTCCGGGGTGTGTGCGTCAAGCGTACGTACACAAGTGGGCGGTTGTAAAAGCACATCACTTCATACAGGGAGGAGGTCAATTTTTCCTGGATTTCTGCGTAGGTACTAAGTGGTCCCTGAGTGAATGAATGAGCGAAATACAAGGGGTTCATCATTCCCTGTGTGGTGCTGTAACAAAGAGTGAAACAGTATGCGCATTGTCATCCATTTGCATTCATTATGTTGGCTGCCCTCTGAGCCAAGGTTTCAGGTTAAAATCTGTCTTGTTCTTCTACATATAATAGTAGCCTCAGGTGTCCAATGGACTCCTATGTAATCACCTCTGGACCGAAAAGCAGGCCTGGCTTCTCAAGTTTTACGCAAGTCAGTTGGCGTGTGCATCAATGTTCAGTCTGCGTTTTAACATATCAGTCTGTGTATGTGTGTGTGTGTTCGGTATGAACTACAGGTTATATATATATATATATATATGTGTGTGTGTGTGTGTTCGGTATGAACTACAGGTGTTATATATATATATATATACATATATACTTTCCCACAATCCTACTTACTTGTGTGTTATGCGTTGTATTGTATGTGTATATATATATATATATATATATATATATATATATATATATATATATATATATATATATATATAATGTAGTTCATACCGAACACACACACACATACACAGACTGATATGTTAAAACGCAGACTGAACATTGATGCACACGCCAACTGACTTGCGTAAAACTTGAGAAGCCAGGCCTGCTTTTCGGTCCAGAGGTGATTACATAGGAGTCCATTGCATCATGTACCTGCATGTAATCCAAATGCATATATATATATATATATATATATATATATATATATATATATATATATATATATATATATATAGCCTCAAGTTTTAGTATGAATATCCAAATGCATATATATATATATGCATTTGGATTACATGCAGGTACATGATGCTTGCCCAAGTGTTACAAATAATGGACAAAACAGCTTGCATTCCTTTTCTTTTGAATCAGTAATGCAGACTTATGTGAGAAATAGGTTCAGGCTAATCCTTGGAAAGATTTCAGTCTTACAAAAGCATTGGTATACTATGTTCACTTCCAGGGCCGTAGCGAGGCATGTGCCAACGGTGCCGTGGCACAGGGCGCAACTCAAGAGGGGGCGCAAATTTTGAGAAGGAATGACTATTAGACTAATTACCGTATCCTGAAATATGAAATGTTCATCATAAATGAAATAAATGTAATAAAATTAAATAACAAAAAATAAAGTGTATATATAGCATTAATTAGATCATCCATACTAACTCACTAACAGACATTAATTTTTTTTATCCCAATATTGAAATTGCACGACGCATATTTTTGACAATTTCAGCAACAGGTGCTTCATGTGAAAGAACTTTCAGCAAACTGAAAATTGTGAAAACTATTTATGATCAACTTACTATGATCATTGAAAAATTGAATATGATAATTAAGCTTATAGCCAATTCTCTTAATTATGACAACATTATTGATGATTTTGCATAATCAAAAGCACGCAAAAAGTTAATATTATTTAGTTAATAAAATATTATTTAGTTAAGAACATTATTGAGTTGATGAACCTTTCTATCTTTTCAACTGACTAACCAGCCATAATTGAATATAATTAAAAAGGGTGACCCTAATTAAGCGGGGCTAGAACCCTTTTGGGTCTTCCTTTCAGCCAATGCCTAGCCAATGCACCGATATGTAGCCTAGGCCTAATAGTCAAGTTATAATCGTTGTTAATTGTTATATGCATTGTGCGTCTGGAAATAAAAAGTTTGTCAGTTGTCACGCAAAATGAATATGAATTCTCCATCTTAAAGTGACCAACATTTGATGTTTTTGTGAATTTCAATAAAGTTAGCCTACTCATCTAACAGTCTATAAAGACTATTATGGAATAGAAACACAGGCACTTCGCTTCAATATCTTTAAAAGACAAAGTTCTATATTATATGTGAGATAAAAAAAAATTGGTCGTTATTGGTTAAGCTGATCTGGGGAGGGGCGCTAGATTCGCGCTTGGCACAGAGCGCAATTATAGCTTGCTACGGCCCTGTTCACTTCTATCCAGCTGAGTGATTTACTGGTGTGCTGTGAGACAAATGTTTGTTGGCCTATGTTTCTACGTTTAAATCGTGCGACTGTAGGCCTATGTCTCTACGTTTAAATCATGCAATCTATCTCTGCTACTTGTTGGCCCCTGATACCAAGAAATTATTGGACTAGTCAACGGAAACCAACTTTTATTGTGCCTCACCCAAGGATGGTGTTTGAGCTCTTGGGTGGTTCTTGAAGTTTTGGGATTCACTGCTCAGTGCTGTGTGATCTCTTGGTTCTTTAATATCATTATCTGTGACATAAACGCATCTGTTTCAACTTGCATACTCACTGTAGCTTAATTTCTGGTTTTCCACCAGCAGTCTCTAATGGAATGTTTTTGCTATAGCTTAACTTATAACTAGGGGCCCGTGGCGCATTGGATAACATCTGGCACAGAGACCGAGAGGTACCGAGTTCGAGCCCCGTTGGGCGGATATGTTTGTAGGCTGCTATTAGCGCCGTTGTATTGCAAGCTGTCTGTTCTGTTAGTAGTTAAGATTTGAATTGCATAACATGTAAATGTACAGCGCAGTGCGTTTGTCAGGCGCTTATTAAAGAAAAGATATTATTATTATTATTATTATTGCAGGGGTGCGTCAATTTCTGCCTTGTGCATTATGATGACGACGGGATTTGCGCCTCTGAGTAGATTTCTTGAAGGGGCGCTATATAAATTTCCAGAATGAATGAATGAATGATTTAGCAGCGTTAATTGCTTAGTGTGTAGTTAATAGATTAAACTGGGTTAGACACAGGACATAGGTTGTGACTTTGTTATTTAATTGAGTTTTTGTTGTCGTAGAAACCACGTTGAACGAGTCATTGATTTGCACCGTGGGTCGGCTGGATTTGGTTTCGTTCTTCGTGGACCGCTGGGTCAGTCCTCTTTGACTACTAATTATTTTCATGTAGTTGTTTTATTTGTTTGTTGCGCTTACTGTGCACACAAATTCTGTAAATCTGAATCGAACGCATGAGGCAGTTGTGTGGGTGTATGTGTGTACGGGTGTGAAAAAGTTGTCTAGGTCGTTATGACTGGGTTCACTCAGTAGGTACAGACTCACAATTGTTAGATAACAGACCCAGTGGGTTATCGAATAGTCCACTATATTGCTGTTATTCTGTAGCCCTCTGGGAGTCCAGGTCCTCCTCATCTTTTTCGTCATCATTAGCATCCTCATCCTCTGCTGCTCATCCTCCATCTCTCTCATCTGCATTCCTATCCTCCTCCTCCTGTTTCCATTCTTCCATCTGTTACTGAGGCAGATTTATTAAGTGCCGCTATTTAATGACCAAACATCAGTCGATGGATAATATAACTGATCAAAGCTGTATAAGAAACTATATTACCCCACGCGATGCATTAAGGCCAAACTAAGGTATGAACACATTGGGTGGAGGCAGGTTAAATATTCATAGGCGATTTTCCACCAAATGATATTTTATGTTTTCTTTTAAAAGTGCATAAATTTTGCTCAAGGATCCTACATGTAACCCTCTAAGGGAGCTCAAACCAGTACTTTCTGCGTTTACAAGGCAAGTATTCCAACCAGTCAGCTACCGTGTCTCACATTCAGCTACCATATTCCTCTTGCTTATGCTTTTTCTTTGTTTCTACCACTTCTGTTCCTGCTTTCCCTTCGCCTTCGTCCTGTATGTCTTTGTCCAGTCTCATCATCGTTAACAGCATCATCATTGTTAAAAATCCTTTCTTAAATGAATCCGAACTTTTTGTTTAAAGAATACTAAGATATTTGTTGCGTTCTATCTTTTTATAGATCCACCTGGAAGTACTCTCAACTTCCTTCCAACTTCGGACATTCCAGCACGCCAATACATCGAAAGCGTCGACCCGGGCAGTGTGGCTGAAAAGGCTGGGCTTGTGGCCGGAGATTTCATCCTTGAGGTTAGAAGACTCGTTATTCATATATATGTATGTATCTGTGTATGTATCTTAGCCTTGAAATAGTGCCCTTTGAGAAACTCTGAAAGGTCCTCTGTGTGTGTGTTTATCTGTGTGCACATGCGCGTGTGTGTGCATATGTGTGATCAATGTTGTTGGCAATTTCAGATTAATAACCAAAACGTGATCATCAGTTCACACAAGGAGTGCGTGAAGCTGATGAGAAGTGGCGGCGATTCGCTTCGGCTGAAGGTCATCCGAGTTCAGCATCCTGGAACTCTGAGAAACCAGCCGAAACAGACTCACGATGTAGAAATACATCCGAAAGGTACCTGGTCCTTCTTGTTTTGTGCTGCTATTCTATGGTATCCTTGGAAGTTTCTTCAAGTGAAAACATTTTAGTCAACGAACTTGATAAAGGCACTACAGAAGGCATTAAACATGAGATTGGAGTCTGATCTTTCAGAGGGAATTCTGTTCCATCTTTGCCATAATGCATTTGTGTCATTCGTAGTAGCTTCAAGTGAGTAGTAGTACAAAATTACAATATGCACTGCGCTTACTATTGAGTCATTTAAAAATGGTCCAGGCTCAAGAAATATTACTTAGAAAAAGCACTCTTGTAACGGCTTGTGCCGTGTTTATTAATTCGTCTAGTTTATTATTATTGTTGTTTATTTTCAGAAGCCGTGAAAACGAACTCACTGACCTCGACCGACGCAGCTCAGGCACAGTTTAACGGTTTGGAAGCTTTAGGTAAGTTGGCACAGGTGTTCTTCTGGTTCTTTGAAATGTGGTAAGGTAAGGTAAGAAAAGTAAAGATGTTTTGTTGGTAAGACAGAGTACAAAAGTGGTTGTGTACGTTTTTATGGTATGGTGAGGTAATGAGGTAAGGCGAGTAGTTCCTGTTGGTTCTATAGAGGAAGGTAATTAATTTAAATGGTCATAAGCATTTAGCAGGAAGGTATTGCAAGGTTGGTGGTCAGAGGTAATGTAATGCTAAGGTTTCTTACCATTTGCTTAGGGTACTATAAGATAATTCAAGGCAAGTGGTCAAGGTATTTAGCTACCTGTTTTAAGTTACTTGTAGTGAGAGAGGATTGTTTGGTATAAGCTGGACACTTCTGTAGCAAACATTACCGTAAAATACAGAAGATGTAATGGATCAATGGCAGCTTCTGGTGAAACGGTCGTAAAAATTGCAATCCGTTGGACAGAACCAGTCGAGCTGCGTGAGTTTCCCAGAAGACAGGCTACGAAGGATAAGCAGTCCAAAAACGATGTAACCCAACATTTATATAGCCCCATTTAAGAATGAATTTGTTACTTTTGAGAGCATGCATTGAGTTTTCAACTCGAAATTGATTTTTCAGAAAATCTTGATGCAGCGCTTGACAACTTTGACGTAATGACGACCAATTCAGGCGAAGAACAGACAGACATTTCAGAGACTCCACCAGTGCCAATGGAATTTTCATCCGATGCTACATCCCTCAAAGACGTTATTCTTTTTTCACCTCCTCCTCCTCCACAAGCCTATGACGACCAGGTTGATACCACGGGAAGCGATTTTCCAGTGCCAGCTCCTGTCTTGAATGAAGAAGTAATTGCAGCACTGCATGCAAAAGGTATACTGCCAGACAATCGTGCTTCAGTGCTCAGTGAGCCGGAACCCCGTACTTCAATGGTGAGTGAACCAGAAACAGATTCTGTGAAAGCAGCAAAAGAGCCGGTGAAGCCCACTCAAGGAAATGGTGCAGCAGTTGTGGTGGCAAGTGGAATAGTTGCGGTCAAATCGAAGGAAAAGGTCACGGTTGAATCACCTAGTGGGAAAGTATCTCACAAGTCAACTGAGAACCACGTTACAGTTCAGTCATCAAAGGAAAAAGTTACTGTTGAGCATGCCAAAAATGGAAGTGATGAGAGAGTCGACAAAGCCACCAGTGGCAAAAAATCTGTGAGTTTGGCATACGCAGTTGATACCACGGAAAACAGGAAGTCTGTCAACGTCCAATCAAAGAAGACGGAGGTCACATCAAACCGGAAGAGCTACGCAGCTCCTAATCCTCCTCAGCAGCAGTCCAAGAGTACTTCATCACCTACAGTTGCTGCCACGAAGGTAGCTGTGTTCGCTGCAGCAGCAGCAGCGGCAGCCAGCAGGGAAGAGGAGCCTCAGAAAGCAACAGTGAATGATGACCATTCAGACATTCCAGTGGCTTCACCAACAACATCAAAGAACACAGTCCCTCTAGCGCCTCCACTGCCGCCACCACTTCCACCACCTTCGTTCGGCACCATTCCTCGATCCAGCGTTCCCCCTGCTAACGACGGCAACAAGAGCCCACCAGCTCCATCAACCGGACGCAAGGTGCTCGAAGAGACGCGGAAAAGAGAGGAGTCACACGCTGCTCTGATGGCCGCTGTCCTCAAGCGAAAGAATGTTGTCGATTCAACTGACGGTGACCAGCTGGCAGACAACATCGACGCAAGAGTTGACCACACTCGCGGGCAGCAGAAGATCGTCTACCGTGCAGACCATACGAAGGAAGTTAAGTTGCCACCGGTAGCTGCAGTTGGGCTCCTGGTACCGGCCGAAGGAGCCCTCCCACTCTCCTCTCCCACTAAGGAGGACGATTCACCAGGATTCCGAGATGAAGCAGAGAAGATGCGGCAGGCCTTCTTGCTGAAGAAATCTAAGCAGCCCGATGCAACCCTGTCACGTTCGGATGAGAACGGGAAGTCTTCACAAGTTATGAAGCCAACGGATGATGTCAAGGCTTCGTCCACAAATGGTGCTCTTCCCTCCAACAACCAAACCATTAACCGTCCAAAATCGACTGCCGTGAACCCCCCCACGGGACCAGTTCTTGCTGACGTTGCTGCCATAATCGCTCAGAAAGCACTTGCCCGACAGCAGAAGGGTGCAAAGGATGAAGCAGAACCCAAAGTCGATGAAGCAAAACTGAAAGTCGCTGAAGTGGAGCCAAAAGTTGCTGGAGCAGAATTGAAAGTCAATGAAGTAAGCCCCAAAACCTCCAGCATGTCTGCAGAGGAGAGGCTGAAGGCAACAATTGCAGACAGAAGGAGTGTCTTTGAGAGTGGAACCCTCAAACCAGCAGTTTCAGCAACTCTTCCCAAGAACTCGACCTCCCAGGTGTCGTCTAGTGCAAATGCCAACATCAATGGTCCAACCTCGTCAGTGACGATCAAATCACAGCAACTGACTGTCACCAGCCAACAGTCGAAGGTCTATGGAGCCTCTGTCACGGTCTCCTCAACACTGCAAACAAACAACAACTATCTGGACTCAACGGTGACACTGCCAAATACCAAACTTGGCAATGGGAAACCGTCCAACCGGAACAGCTATTTCCCAACATCTTCCACAGTTGCTGCTTCCGCGGCGAATGTTCCACGCAATCGGAACACCTCGATCTATCCATCTTCTCCTCCGGTTGCCGTGGAAACTCCTGCAACCCTGATGAAAAATTCACGCCAGATTACAACTCTTCCCACAGGAGCAAAGGCAAATTCTGTTAAAGCATCAGTGGAAAATCGACTTGTTATTCCACCGCCTGTCGAGTTTGCCACTCCTGCAGAAGCTGGCTTCAACCCTGAAGTCAATGCCACAGGAGCTCTCCGAACCAAGTCTTCCCAGTCCAACTCGGTGGTCTTCCGCGCTAAGAGCAGCGTTGGTTCAGACCCGGCGGTCGTAGGGGCAAACACTTCCTTTCGCAACCGGTCCATCGCCACATGGAACGAGGACGATGTTGCAGAGTGGCTTAAGAGTTTCGACTATTCCGATTACCATCCTCTGTTTGCTGAGAAGAAAGTCACTGGGCAAGTCCTGACACAGATGAAAGCCAACGAGCTGGAGGCAATGGGCATAACAAACATGCTGCACCGAAATCGAATCGAAAGGGAAATCCGAAGCGCCCTAGCGAAGAAGTAGTTGCCACGGGTTCGGCCTTCGATGCTGACTTCCAACTTTGCGTTTAATTCCTCAGACATATCGTATCAATTTTGCTCATATGAATTCTATGCTGATAGAACTTTTATGCAAATGATTTCTTGCATTGAATCCTGCAACGAGTAATTCTGCGACACTCAACTTCCATTTTCTCTGCAGTTGCTCTGTTACTGACGCATCTATATCGTATTAAGACCTTTGATGTTTACATGTATTTCTTATGCTTTTGAGCCAGATTACTTTGATTGAAACTGTCAAATCTGTTCTAATCTAATTGAAGGCTTGTGTTATATATCACTGTCATAGCACACTGCGTCAGTCATTGTTCGTTTTGGATTGTAACCGCATGTCGTAATCGTAATCGCTTGGAGAGGTCATGTTGAAATCTGAGAATCGAGAAAGCAATCCTCAATGCGTAAGCCAACTGGAAATGATGAGTTTTAGTCTGGACGTAAATGCCGAGTTTTTAGTCTGGACGTAAATGCCGAGTTTTTAGTCGGACGTAAAAGCCAGCAGAGAGGCAAGTGGTAGGGTGTACCAGTGCAGAAACCAGTATTGCTGATTTAGATTGGAGTACCTAAAAAATATCAAGCGTGTGAGTGGAATGGTTGTGAGCGTGTAAATATTTTGAAGGAGGAAGGTTTGCAAAAGTAACAGACTACAGTAGTTATAACTTTTATAGTAGGTCTTACTAAAAGAAATTGTTAATTAGATCGAATTTTTTAATATATTTTAATGTATCATTATCAGGTCCTCATACCAACCATGAATGAAGTGATATGTTACTGTTGGAATTTACAGAGTAAATCCTGGACAGAGAGGAATAAGAAAATGGTTTAATCAAAACATCGACTTATCATTATGGTGAATTTGCCGAACGTGATAAATGGTTCACGGAAGAGAGTAAAGTTTTTCATGAGCACAACTAATCGCCAAATTGTAGCCCACAGAGAGGACTAACCCAGTGTTTAGTAAATATGTTGACCTGTTAGTACATATTCGCTAGTACATAATTTCTTTAAGCATTGACTTTTATGCTTTGCTTTAATCAACATTCCGATTGCGATTGTTAACAGTGATCATTTCGTTAGCAATAAAGTTTATAACTGCTGTCAGGAGTATATTTCTTCTTGGTGCATTGCTATTTGGCAATTTGTTGTAGCAGTTAACAATTTTGATAAAGATTATGAGTTTTTAGCTTATTGTTTTCTGAATTGATAAGTACTTGTAGGATATCATTGTTTTTTGTCATTGTTTCATATCAATCATTGTGATTAATAACAGTTGTTTTTTTTATGATAATTTATAATTTTATAATTATGATTAATAATCTATTTTTGTCATCATCATTCCCATGTATGTCGATCGATGTGGTGGTTGAGTGGTTGAGTTCTCGTCTGCTCCCACAGAGTTCTATCCTCACTTTAGACTGACCTTGTACAGGATTTTGAGCAAGTCTTAATGCATGATTTCTGAGCATCGTCAATTAACACCTTGAGCATTTGATTACAGGTGCCACATAGTAGAAATCAATAAATAAAATCTCGCATTCAATTTTTTTCTTAACTTAAATGAATTTTTATTTCACTTAATAGATTTGGTTTTGGTAAACTTGTCAAAATGTTCAGTATTTGAAATGTTTAATTGTGAATTCGGATCGTTGGCTGAACTTTGTTTCAACGTTTTTAAAACGTGTCACTGTGTTTTCTCAAATTCTATAAGTTATGCAGTGCATGTACGTGTATTTCTTTACACTATGTATGTGTATCTGAACATTTATATAGCGGCTGCATAGAGCCACTTGCAGGAGCTGTATGGCTACGTGAATGATGTTTCAGTTTCTGTTCTGATTCGGTTTCAGTTTGTTGTTGAATCAGTTTCAGTTCTATTTCAGTTGTTTGAGTGAATCAAGTTTGATTTCTTTGGTGATTCGGTTTAATTTTGTTGGTGAATCGGTTTCAGTTTCATTTTATTGGAGAATCTGTTTAAAATTTATGTAGGATCAGTTCTTTCTTGAATGTGTCGGGTTGTCATGGAGATGACCCATCAGTTTGCTCTGGAGATGTTGCATTTATGATGGTTCTGATGACCTGTGTGGTTGCAATGGAAAGCAAACACAGGGCTGGAATGTGGGGCCCTTCAATCATTCAGTTGGACCTCACGGGATAATGAAGCAGGCTGCAATAATTGCAGACATAAATTATGCCCATTACTGACTCCATGTTTGACTTTCAAGAGGCCTCTATTGTAAAGTGCAAATCCGCAGAAATTTATATAGCACTTTTCGTGTAGATAGTTATGTAGCACTAAGTATCAGTGAAGCTGTGATAACATGATCATATATGCTGGAATGTCCTTATAACACAAATCAATTATGACACTAATTCTTATGTGAAGCAGTTGAGGACAAAGGTCCAAAACTTACTTACGCTTTCAGATTTGTTAATAAAACCTCATTTAAAATGCTACTGTATGTAGCTGTGAAGGACGGCGTCATAAGGAGCTTTTTCAGTGTAATCTGTTCTGTTTTTGTGATATCAGTTGATAATAATAATAATATTATTATTCATTTATTAATTCAAACTGACAAGTAGGCCTATGCAGTAAGATTACATGATAATTTATTAGTTATTGTAATTTAAACGTGAGTTAGGATCGTCTGAAGTGATTTGATTTCTTGTTGTCCTGTTTGAACTTATTGCAGTAGGTTCAATTGGTTAGTTAGATAAGGTATTGAATTAGGCAATGTGGTTAATTAAATTGGACAGTGGGTGAGGTTAGAATGGGAAGTGGGTTAGGAGTTCAGTGGCAGAATAGAAGCGGGGTTAAATTTGGTAATGGACGTGAGTTCACAGTTTAATCGTATTTGGTTGTGCAGAGCATTAGGTTCAGATAACACTGGACAGTGGTGAGAATGTTAACAGTTTGGGTTTAATACTATATGAAACAGAAAAAATCTGCTCATGAACTTTCATTCAGTTTACTTTCATTCAGAAATCTTTATCATGCCAATTTCAACTCATACCGGGCGATTTTTCTCGATACAGGTTGGACGAAAAATGAGGCTTGTATTATATAATAACTTCCTAATCAGTTTCTTTATTTACTTGTATCTGCCTCTGTTTTAAAGACAATGATGAGATTACAGAGTGGGCCAGAATAATTGGTTCCCATTTTGTGTGTAGCTTGTATTATTTCCATTCCAGATGATTTGTAATCATGATGTATTGAGGACTATGTATTTTTTCCAGACTATGCAATGGGTCAAATGTTTCGTTCAGATTTGTTTAGCTTTCATTCGAAAATGTGTAATAAGTCTTTTTTCAAAGGTTTGGTTAAGTATACAGATTAGGCCAAAAATTTTGTTACGTTTGGGCCGTTGATTTGTAATGATTTCCATGTGCAGTAAATATGTAAATTTGTTTTGGCTACAGTGGTAATTGTGTAATTTTTTGATAGTATGGTAGTGCATGTTTCTGTTTTTCAAAATAACATCAAATATTTTACCCATGTTTTTTTGTAAGATCTGTGAAAATACTGTCCAGGTCTTTAGTTAGACTTAACACTTTTGATTGAGCAAGATTTGGGGACCGATACTTTTGATTGAGTAAGGTTTGGAGACCGATACTTTTGATTGAGTAAGGTTTGGAGACCGATACTTTTGATTGAGCAAGGTTTGGGGACCGATACTTTTGATTGAGTAAGGTTTGGAGACCGATACTTTTGATTGAGCAAGGTTTGGGGACCGATACTTTTGATTGAGCAAGGTTTGGAGACCGATACTTTTGATTGAGTAAGGTTTGGAGACCGATACTTTTGATTGAGCAAGGTTTGGGGACCGATACTTTTGATTGAGTAAGGTTTGGAGACCGATACTTTTGATTGAGCAAGGTTTGGGGACCGATACTTTTGATTGAGCAAGGTTTGGAGACCGATACTTTTGATTGAGTAAGGTTTGGAGACCGATACTTTTGATTGAGCAAGGTTTGGAGACCGATACTTTTGATTGAGCAAGGTTTGGGGACCGATACTTTTGATTGAGTAAGGTTTGGAGACCGATACTTTTGATTGAGCAAGGTTTGGGGACCGATACTTTTGATTGAGCAAGGTTTGGGGACCGATACTTTTGATTGAGCAAGGTTTGGGGACCTATACTTTTGATTGAGTAAGGTTTGGGGACCGATACTTTTGATTGAGCAAGGTTTGGGGACCGATACTTTTGATTGAGTAAGGTTTGGAGACCGATACTTTTGATTGAGCAAGGTTTGGGGACCGATACTTTTGATTGAGCAAGGTTTGGGGACCGATACTTTTGATATAGCAAAGTCTGAATATTATTGTTCTCTGGCACGCTGGAATTCTGAAAGTAGTTGGAATACGTCGGTGGCGAAGTCACGGGCAGGAGCGGGAATTGTAAGGAAACGGGCGGAGGATCACAAGTGGCAACGACCGGTTCGTGAAGGGGGGGAAGGCATTTCCGATGCCACTGTATTGTGGCTTCACTCCTGCGAGATGAAAAGACAGCGACCTACCATCTTTTAACCCAAACAGCACTATTATTATTCTACTACCACTACTGCTACTGCTGCTAGTGCTACTACTACTACTATTACATCTATTATTATTATTGCTATTGCTATTATTTTACCTCTGCTACTATTACATCTATTATTATTATTATTATTATTATTATTATTATTATTATTATTATTATTATTATTATATTACCCAAGGTAGTTCTAATCCCTCAGGCTGCTAAAACTGTACGAAGACAATAGTATGGGCGTCGGAACGGCTATTTACTCAACAAGTTATTATTATTTTATTATTATCATTATTATTGTTATTATATCGCTTTCGTATTTCAGGCGATCCTGTGAAACTTTACATTGTTAGCGATTTCATTATGTGGCGTGATTCCAAGTGGCTTGCATTTATTCCAGCGCAAAGGTCGCCTTTGGTTTGGCGCACCTGTCCCGGAATAGAATATCATCAAACGGATGTTCAGAGTGTAACAGATTCACACACAGGTGCGAGAAGAATGGGAGAGGTATAGTCAGAAACATGGAACAGCAAAGGGGCATATAGAGCCAGAAAGACGCGAAGAAGGAAGCCGAGAAATACCTACAGATACATAGAAGGAAACAACGGGAAAGGCAGACGGTCACATAACGAAATAATGGATGATAGATCGACAGATACATGCAAAGAAACAATTAAGGAAGGACAGACAGGAGAGATACGAAGAGGGAAAGCCCACCTGTCCCTCGAGGTGAGGGCCATCGTCATAACAGCAATATTCATACCTATAGAGGAGAGACCTTAGGGGCAGAAGGGACGCCAATCCCCACGCCCGAAGTTTATGACATTTCGCGAGGGGTAGAGGTGAACAGTTGGTCGAAAAAACCACTCCGCACGGGTAGCGGAATTCAAATTTTAAACGGGCTGAATAGAGTGGACAGGTGCAAGGGATTTCTGGCAGATGAGGCCCTCGCGGGACCGTCGTCTGTCATCGCAGTCGGGGAGAATGGACGACCAGCCGGTAGCTTTGACGCCAGGCAGCGGACCGTGGCGGACGGCAGCAGAGGCCGCCTGCGGTGCCTGGGTCGCAGCGCGTGTCACCCGTGTGATATACCGGTCGACCTCAAATCCGATAAGTGGCGGGGCTGGCGGCCACTCACTGTGCCCTCCGGCCATTCACCGTCAGGGACTTCCTTTATGGGTATGTGGATGCGAAACTTGCTGTGCGACTTTGTGGAATGACAGTTAACAAAAGACGCTTTAAATGGTAATAGTATCAATCAATCAATCAATCAATCAATCAATCAATCAATCAATCAATCAATCAATCAATCAATCAATCAATCAATCCAATCAATCAATAAATCAATCAATATTACAAAATCAATAATTGCACCTTTAAGTATGGATTGTTGAATGCCACAAGGGAAGGCCCTGAAGGGATCAAAGATCCCGCTAAGTAGGGACACCTCTATATAATTTCAACAGAATACGTAGTAGTGGTACAGTACAATACAATACAACTGCATTTTGATATCGCCCTTCTTCCAAAGGTGGCCCAAAGCTCAGAAGTGGACACGCCTTGGCGGCGCAGATGCAATTATATTGCAGAGCAATTGTGCGCGAAGGACTTGCTCACGGTCCCTACACATTATAACCGCCTCCGACAAGGATAGAATCCGTAGGCCTACTCTCCGCGTTACAGGCCAACCACTCTAACCAGTCGGCCACCCATGCCACACTAGTGGCAATAGTAGTTTAATTATTTAAGTAGTAGTGGTAATGGTTATCATCTATCTTCTGGTTTGTAAACTTTGTATGATCTACCGGATTTTAACCTGTAGGCTTTTCAACGAAATAGGGTTTTGATTACGATTTTACTTGAAATGGTCATCGTAATCGTAATCTCCAAACTTCTAAAGCGCCACGCGAAAGCCAAGCGCAGGGCACCAGCTTATTCACGAGCGCTGCTTGATTCCTTTTGGCATCACGATGACGGCGCTATAGATGTGAGAATAGATGAGATTAAAAGGAGCAGTAATCCCAGCAATAATAGCAGTAATAGTTTATTAGATAGGAAGCTCAGCGTGCAAAATCAGGTCGACCATTGCCGTCTACGACAAACGGGTCGAGCTTGCTGCAGACCGTAATAAGCATAAGCAATAGTCCTACGTAAATCCATTGTCTGGCTTTCGGAAGCAGAAAGTTCGACCTGCTGACCGACGCAGCAGAGGTCAACCTGACTGCGTACAATGCGTCTCCCGTTCACTTAACTTTCCTCAAGCAGCCCGTGCGGCGGGGCTTTGAAGGAACTTAACAGCTCTCCTTCCCACTTACCCTACCCTCTTACAGCGGCCCGTGTGGGGCTCGTGTGCTTCAGCAGGGGTAGGATTCCGTCGCAGACGTCTGTGCGGGCATTTAAATTATTCGTCGCGTGCTACTCTCGTGCCATTTAACTGTTGCTTGTTGACGCTTTTAAATCGCACACATTTGAATTTCTGGCGCTTCCCAGACCGCTTGCTTTCGACGACATTTTATAGCGCATTTCAGACTTCCGTCAAGTAGTCGAGGATTACGAAGTGTTGCGCAATCGCAGCTTGACTCTTTGGTGAGGAGGAGCCTTTGGGTAGAGTTGCGTAACGCTAGACAGTTACTCGTGGCCGGGTAGTTTAAATACTCGGTAAGGTAAGCGAGCGGTTAGCGAATAAACATCGATCGAGAACTCTCGAAAATACCGAGTAACGGATCGGTTAACGAATAATCATCGGTCGACTACTCTGAAGAATTGACTCAAGTCTGATGAGTTACGGATTCTGTTCAAGGTTTACAAGGGTCTGAGGAATGTGGAAGAAGTAAGTGATCGATTGCTATATATTTGCATTACACATGTTGATTTGGGTTTGAGGAATTGTATTATGCATTATCGAGGTAGGCCTATCTGTATGCTATTCATTCATTCATTCTGGAGATTTATATAGCGCCCCTTCAAGAAATCTACTCAGAGGCGCTCCCAGTCCAGCCACGGCAAAAGAAAATAGACTTGAGTAATTTATAAAAACCAGTTTGATCAGTCAAAGGCAGCAAACGCAGCTCCGATGGTAGGCCATTCTAGATGAAGGGGCCTATAACCGAGAAAGCTCGGCGCTGCCTAGCAGTTAAGCGAGCCCGTGGAATTAGAAGTTGGCCCATCGTCGCGGAGCGAAGCGCCCGACGCGCTACAACGTCGGACACTGGGCGGCAGAGATCGCGCAGGTAAGATGGAGCACAGCCAAGGATGCAACGTGAAACCAACGCAGCAACCCGGTAATGTAGCTATGTAGGTTATGTAGGCTATGTAGCCTATAGGCCTAGGCCAACATTACTACATTCAGAGCCAAAGTTATTCCGATTATTTTATATGGCGAATTTTACTATATCAAATTATGTGATGATGATGATGATGGTGGTGGTGATGATGATGATGATGATGATGATGATGATGATGATGATGATGATGATGATGGATCTGCGTCTGCCTATATCCTTTCCTTGAGTAGGCCCTAAAGAAGGCTAAAGATGACGCGGTCGGAATATCTGCTTCGAGGCAACTTTGCACATATCATCTGCGTACATGCATACAAACATGCATACAAACATATACATGCTTGCATACATACATACATCCATATATACATACAAATATGCATACAAACATACATACAAACATACATACATACATACATACATACATACATACATGCAAACATGCATACATACATACATACATACAAACATACATACATACATACATACATACATACATACACACATACATACATACAAACATACACACACACATACATACATACACACATACATACATACATACATACATACATACATACATACATACATACATACATACATACACATATATTTCCTCTTCTCTGCAGATACCTGATCGCCAATCACGGGGGTCCAACTCCCTCCCCGTCGGCCATGACCGTATACAGCGACGCCAGCAGCCCTTCCTCGTCTGCGGCCACGGTCCGTGGAGCCGGCAGCGAGAGCGACACGGAGGCCATCATCGGGGCGTTGGCGGGGACGGGACCGGCGTCGGCGTCTTCGACCGGCGAGGAGTTGGAGAGCGACGGGGCAGAGGGCGTCTGGAGCCCCGACATTGAGCAGGCCTTCCTCGAGGCGCTGGCCGTCTATCCACCCTGCGGACGCCGCAAGATAATACTGTCCGAGGAGGGAAAGATGTTCGGTGAGTATAGAACTGATATGGGGAGGCATGAAGGGAGGGTGACGGGAAGAAGTGAGGGAGGCTGGTAAGGAAGTAGGCAAGGTTCCAGAGTGAGGGGAGGATGGGTTTACGAAGGAGTTGGGAGCAGAGAGTGTGGGAGAAGGGAAGGAGGGACGGAGCATTGATGGATGGATGAATGAATGGAGGAACTGAGGTTATGATGGACGGACGGATGGTTTGTAGCAGCAGGGATTACATGTAAGAGCGGAGGCAAAGAAGTACGAGAGAAGGATAGTTGATCAAGCGGAAGCGGAAGATCTATAAAACAAGAAGTTAGAAAGACATGCTATGACGTAGGCCTAATAACACACAAATGCACGTCATTATATTGTGTTACTCTTTTTTGCTCTTTATGAGTCGGGGATTTCTTGATCTTCAAAACAGGTCGAAACGAGCTCATAGCCCGGTACATAAGACTGCGGACGGGAAAGCTGAGATCGCGGAAACAAGTGTCCAGTCATATACAGGTGCTCGGTCGAAGGCAGACGAAATTCATCTCAGCCACCAGCGCTCTCATCAGTCGCAAAGTAAGAATCCATCCGGTGTTAGCCCTGTGTTTGTTAGGTTAAAGTAGCAGGGACGTACCAAACGGCTTTATCCTATCAAGCTTATATATGCTCGTGCTACGGCCATGCTCAAGGCTTAAAGCCCCCCAAACGAAAGGTCCTAGTTACGCCACTGTAAAGCATGGATCTTTTTAATCCTTTTGTACTAGAGTAGCTGCCAAAGTTCCAGATAAGGAGTCAAAGCCCATGAAAATAGGAATTTGTGAACTCTGTCTTCTGGATGACCCTATAAGTGGCCGACAGTCACAGGAGGGTTCCAGACCTTGCGAGATCCTTCTTGCTGGCTATACGAGCATGACTTCTTCGTATAAATTATTCTTCAAAATAGTCCTACTTTTTCTGTTCTTGTCTTACCGTTGCAGTCTTCTATTCCTTTCTTCATTTTGCAAAAATGTTCATTGTGTTTGTCTCCGACGATGAGGATTGCCGATTGTCCCAGTATTTTCACCAGCTCATGTATAATTCGTTTTTAAATCAGAAAATTTCAATTCAGCGCTTTAGTGCAGTTGCCATTTCGTGCGCTTCTCGTCCGCCAGAAATCGAAATGCTGTAGTCGATGCAGATGAAGGTTTTATTTGTGATTTTCTGCACATCTTTTAAATCCCTCGACCTGAGGGATCATTCTATCTCTGGTTAAACAATGTAAATAAATGATACGTTTGCGTTTTCCAGTTTCAGGGGGTCCGCGAGAAGGCTAGTCCTTACTCGTTTCCTCTGACGTGTCTGTCGCCAGCCAGGCTGCCATTCGACACGGCATCTGCCCCCTACTCGCTACCACAGGCCCCGGACTCATCCACCATCTCCACTCCGACGAAGAACCTACCGAACGACTACCGTCTGACGATGTCTACCCCAGACAACACGCATGGGGGTGGGGGTGGCCCCTGCATCCCGTTCCAGTCGCTCGACCAATTCCTCATGATGTCTCCGGCGAGCCACTGTGGGTCACCGGGGCTCTACAACCGGCAGATGGCCTCCTCCGGCGGTCAACCGGTCTTTCCGGAAGGGATCTTCTCGCCGATGAAGGCCGGACCCGGTCGGCCGACTGGATGCGGATTGGAGTCAGCTGTGTACCCCACGAATCCACCGATGGCACATACGTATCCAAGTTCTCAAGTGCCCGAGGTAAGGGAAATTAGTCCTAAGGCGTTCGTTAAAGTTCAACTACTCTGGGAGCGTTGCTAATTGTCATCTTCGTGTGCCTTTTCTAGTTTTCTCTTTTGCAAGCCTTTGGTAAACGATGCGGCTAAAATAAGTCGTTACTGCTATCTGTCGCTCCGTTGACAGCCATTCCTGTATCTATAAATGACCTTAAACTCTTTAATGACTACATTTGGATGCAGTTCAAATTGCTCAAACAACAGGTGGAACTGCCAAAGTGAAAATACCCAAGCACAACAAACTGTCAAGAAACTCTCAATAACGGTATGGATAAATTTGATTGCCTATAATAACTAATTAAAGACGTATCAGTAACTTGACTGATACTTCAGTGAGGCCCACTCAGTGACTATTGGCGTAACTTTTACAATAATTTCTTTTCAGATCTGGAGTCCGTCTTCCATTCGCAAAAGGTCAGGAATTGTCTAACATACTGTATATCAACTACCATTTCTTTTCTGAATGTTTTCAATTTTATTCCGATGTTATTTATGTGCTAAAGAATACGAAATTTTCACAAAATGTCAACCAGGAAATGGCCCAGCCTATGATGCCTATCAGTTTTTAAATTTAGGCTAGGCCTATATAATTAGGTATATATCATACACCATTTCACTAGATTTTGAAACTTTTTCATGCTACAAGGTGAAAGTAGGCCTAGGCCTATAGCAGGCTAGGTAGGCCTATCCAGTAATTATTAATATTTTACCTTTTGTAGACTGAATATGAACCCTGGTGAATCTCAGACAACCGATATCGACTGCCTTCCGGCCGACATGACACTTCCGCCATCTTGGCAGGGCCGCAGCGTCGCTGGTCCAAAATTGCGATTGGTTGAAATGTCCGCATTCATCGAAAGAAAGACTTTTGCAGAGGTGAGTTTCATGCAAATTGCATCAAAAATTACGTCCTGGCTTTGCGGCACAATCTGTAATTATTCAAAAGTTTCTTTGTCAGAGGACATACGTATACTGCCTACTTATTCCATCAATCAATTTGATTGGTTTTTTATGTATGCATGCATGCTTATGTGTTGCATGCTTATGTGTATGAATGCATGACTATTGTGTATGTATGCTTGTGTGATAGGCGTTGCGAAGTATTCACGTCGTTCATATCGTACATCATCATCATATATTCGTTTAATGTGTCAACAACAGACATAACGCTGTAGGTGTACATAGAAAATAAAATACATCTAGATATTAATAGTAAGAATTAATAATAGCTTAGTAAGAGTTCAGGAATAACATACGAGATATAAAATTTCGTGAGTCCTTGTCAGGAAGGTTAAAGTTATGTGGTCTGACCCTAAGAAAATAGGGCGTATGAGACATGACATTGTATTCTGCATGTCTTAGGTTCACCGACACAATTTCGTACACATTCTGGACGACTGGACGTACGATGACCCACTGCTAGAAGTAAGCCAATTAACCGACTATTCTAGCATATTCATTATCGTTATTGGCGGCTTTTTCCATAAATGTCATGTAGGTTTATGTACTAGGCCTAAGTAGGCTACCTACATGTAAGCACCTAATATATCCTACTTCTCTGATCTCTGACCTCGCAGCCCGCCGAAATCTGCGTTCTTCAGCTAGGGGGGAGCTTTTGGTCTCGTGAGCTCACACTTCTGTTAGACAGCGTCGAGCCTTTTCGATTGTGGGTCCCAGGTCCCTCCATCTGGAATGGCCTCCCACTAGACTTGCGATTGATGCCTCGGCTAAACTCGCCTACTTTTTATAAGTCTCTCAAATCACACTTTTTAGCCGTGGCTGGGCTGGGAGCGCCTCTGAGTAGGTCTCTTGAATAGGCGCTATTTAAATTCTCGGAATGAATGAATGAATGAATAGCGCCTTTCAAGTAGGCCTACTTCACAAAAGGCTGTCTACGCCTTTGTAAAATAGTTTGACGTTCACTATTATAAGACATCGTTAATTTATGTCAAAGTCATAAAGAAAAATATTCATCAGTAAGTAAACAGTTGCCGGATAATTAGAAATCACCACTTCCGGTTCGTCGCTCACACGCAGGCCCCAACCAACGTATTGCCATCTAGCGTTGACAGTTGAAACCATGGTGAGAATCTCTGGACAGCGTTGCATCGAGGATCAGTAACGCCGAGAATCGATGAATTCAGCAGCGTATGCGAATAGCTCACCTTCCAGCACCTCCTTGTAGATGGTAGAAGTAACGTCCGGACATGCCTTGGTCCACTGGGTCTGTGCAGGACAGACGTTCGTCGACAGCCGATTGGTCGTCCGTTAAGGGCGTCCACAAATGAGGTGTTGGAATGTGTCACCAACATGCGAGCAAGAGAAGGAGGTTTTACTTATAACGGACGTCCGCGTGGAAATTTGTGCATACGGTTATTTCATTGCAGCCTTTGTCTATCTGGAATCTGCCGTATCGAAGTATCCCATTTAATTCCCATCCAGTTGCAATCGTTCATTAGCTGATCGATTGAGTGAAGAATTGTTCAAAGTAGTTATCTTAATTGTTTAATAACTATCCAGACTCACTATAATATTTCTTGCATACGGTTGGTCTCGTATAGCTGAGGAATTTGATGCAGCGCTCGTGAATAAGCTGGTGCCCTGCGCTTAGCTTGAGAGTAGCGCTTTAGAAATTTGGAGTTTACGATTACGATTATCTTCATTGATTTATCATCAAATTCATTTGATCTGATTGATTCATTTCTCAACCGACGTATTGAACTCATGATTTTTCACGAACCCAATGTTTCCTTTGTTTATTTTCAGACAATCGATATTCAGCACATTCAAGACAAATTTCCGAATCGCAAGGGCGGCTTAAAGGACCTCTACGACAGAGGTCCACAAGCTGCTTTCTTCCTCGTCAAGTTTTGGGTAGGAATTCTTAAGACCTGTTCGATCACGACAATCGGATCATTCCTTTGCGTTCATTAGGCCTAAATACCGTTTGTCTCTGTATAGCGTAACAGATAGGCTATATTGAAAGAACGCTATATATAGCACATAGGTCCATATCATTTGTTATGTTATATTCGCTGCTGTTATTGTACGATGATAAGCTTCTAGAGCGCTAGATCTCTTTGTAGCAAAGCGCAGATAATCTGACCATAAAAGCAAGGCAGTTCTTTTACGCACTTAACTCGGATCCTGAGGTCGCATGGGCTGTCGGAGGGAGGGACTCATTTGATGTGGTTCGTTCCACTACGGTTGGCATGATGTTGTATTGCTCGCATGTGTGTTGGGGCTACGCGAGAGGGCAGGAACGGGAGGCCCTTGAGGGTATTAGACCTCTATCTGGAGGCTGGTACACCAAGGTTACTTACCTCTATCTTCTCCGTATGGTTGAATGCATTAAGCTTTACTATGCACAGTGTTTGTGCGTTTGCTAGTGCTTCTCTTTAAAGAATATACTTACTTACGTCCTTTATCGGCTTTTATCAACTCTTATCGACTAAACGACTTGTTATCGACTTATCCACTGCTATCATTTTATCGACTATTTATCGACTTTTTCATCGACTAATCAATTTTTACCGACTTGTCGACTTTTTAACGCCTTGATGATTTCTTTTAGGCGGATATGGAGGTCTACCTTAACGACGACATAGACTCCTTCTACGGGACATCAAATGTGTATGTATTTTAAAGGGGCTTGAATTTATAATTATGTGTATATATATAAATAGGACCAAAATGTAAAAAACAGGTACGACTACATTAGGTCACTAGAGCTTACAACACTAAATCTTTTAGTGTTTTAGACATAATTATTATGCAGTATTGTAGTAGTCGGACTAGTAAGTAGGTGCAAAATGAGACAACAAATTCTTTAGAAAGGGGCCGTGCGGGCCCCCAATCAGCAGCCCGAGGGCCACATTTGGCCCGCGGGTTGGCCATCCCTGAATTAACACGAAAGACACATTACACGCGTCTCTCGTTTATCAGCCTTACATGACGGTTGATTTCCTAATGAAATATGTGCTTTTGTTATTCTAGGGTTAAATTTGCAACTTAATCAAATATTCGCTACGCCTGTAGTGACTTCAAGTAGCCTATTAGGCTATTCTTCGTGTGAATTGAAGTGACTGGGTGATATTTTAAACTTTAAAGAATGCGTTAAACTAATTTGAAATTCTTGCAGATTCGAGAGCAGCGTTAATATGACAATTCAGTCTTCAACAAAAGTCTGCTCATTCGGACGCCAGGTCGTCGAAAAAGTAGAGGTGAACGTTAAAGATAATCATCTAATCTAATCTAATCTAATCTAATCTAATGGACTTTCTGTAGCGCCGTTTACACTGTTTAATTGTATTTGACTGCTTCCTTTGTTTTCTGCCGTTGTGAAGCAAATAGCAAACTTGCAGATGCAATAGTCCAAGTTGCATACTACTTTCAGTCTGTAGCACTCGATCATTTCTGCAGGAGGAGCGTGATTTTTCATGGGCACCTGTTTTCTGTCTCCCCAAATTTTGCTGTCCTATAGTGAGCAGAGGGCCAGCCGCCTCTGGTAATCAATACGGTATAATAAGAGGTTTTTATAATTCGCCCAAAGTGGCGACTGTTTGATTTCGGCCTACATGAGGTACGATAATGGATGAATATGCTATGTGGTACAAATAGTAAAACATGACGATGACGATGATATTGATGATGATAATCTTGATGATGTAAAAACATTAATCCCCTACAGGCCAGACGATTTTAAGAGTTTCCTAAAGGGCGTTATATAATTGTTCAGATGCATACAAGCAAATAAACTTACATAGGAAGAGGAGAAGGAGGAGGAGGAGGAGGAGGAGAAGGAGGAGGAGGAGGAGGAGGAGGGAGGAGGAGGGAGGAGGAGGAGGGGAGAAGGACACATGCGGAAGAGGAGGAGGAGCAGGAGGAGGAGGAAGGAGGAGGAGGAGGAGGACGACGACGATGATGACGACGATGATGATGATTAATGACATTAGTGATAAAAAAAAGAGCGTACCATTTTTACCTTACTTTAAAAATAATGACCATCATAGTAGTGATCTCTTCCTGATTCTCCTAACAGAAGGAGTTTTCGACCTTGGAATGTGGTCGTTACGTCTATCGAACGCAGAATTCTCCGATGTGTGACTATTTGGTCAACTTTCTGCACAAACTTGCCCAACTACCCGAGAAAGCCATGATGAACAGTGTACTTGAAAACTTTACGGCACTCCAGGTATGGCGCGGCGGTTTTATTGTATAGCAACCTATCCATTTAGCTCAGCGACTAGTTTGTCAGCCTTTGTGCGGACTGGGTCATTTTTTTAATTTTGCCCCTTTCTCGACTAAATGACGCCCACTAGCGCACGGAATATGAATTCTGGTATGTCAGAGGAAAACGAAAATTCGTGGGACTTCTAGCCTTGTGATTTATTATTGTCAAATGTTTGGTCTAGAAACCGACTCAACGGATCCGATTTCAGAGTATGGACCAAGGACGCCTGTATAATAGCGCAGCGCCTGTGCTGTATGTCCTGTTGCGCTATTATGCAGGCGTCCTTGTATGGTCCCCTCCTGACTGTGCAGTCTCGATAGCGAGAGGATGAAGACGCAGCAATATTGTAACTATGTCGCCACAGCTTGTTATCATGGCCACATATATAATTGTCAGCTGTTACTGAAAATGAATTTATAGAGTGACAGTTGTTTTTCTTTCAGGTGGTGACCGATCTCGATACAAAGGAGACGCTGCTGTGCGTTGCCTTTGTGTTCGAGGTTTCAACCAGGGAGGGCGGTCCTCAACAAAACATCTACCGTCTGACCAGGGACTAACAAGCATCAAACCTAATACGTTCTTCTGCTGGTAGCGAATACATCATAGCCCATAGCCTGACCCAAAATTTACTGGGACAGGTGACATCGACGAATTCACGTTATCTACTCAAAGTATCATTCTAAATCCGCACATGCGCACATATCTGCACATCTTAAATCCGCACATACCTTTGGATGCGAAGGCGCCGTTAACTGGGCTATGTCTGTCTATCCTGTATGAAAATAACTTGAACAGTTTTGAAGGAACCTAATGTTAGCGCACAGCATAACAGGCTGTTAGGAGCCATGGTACTCTATTAAGAATTTTCATATTCTGTTGGACTCCACTTTTTTAATAATTAGAATGTGTCATGTGTTCGTTTAAAACTTGATGCTAAAAATGACATTTGTGTTTATATACGTATGTGTGTACGTATAGCTGCTATTTGACTTTTTCATATATTTGTGCCTTTTGGATTCGATGCCAATTCTTTATATATTCGCGTTTAATTTCAATTCTGTGCATAAACAATATTCTCGTAGATATTTTACTTTTTTCTATCGATGACAGAGGCCTTTAATTATTCAATTATTCGTCATGACAACTTGTTGGCCGAAATAGTTGTAGCTCTTTCAGATTAAATACAGTGTTATAATTATTAATAATGTCATTGCTATTATAAATAAAATATTGTTCATGTAAAATTCACAATTTCGTTACGTTATCCCCCCCGCCCCCAATAGATTAAGCAGCATGGATGCTCTGGATCTGATTCCAACTGCTCTGTTTTGATACTTTAACTCCTGTCATCGGTGGCGTAACGAAAAGTTTCAGCACCCAGGGGCAAGAGTTGATGACTGCGCTCCATTTTAATTTTCTTGTTGACTTTTAATCGTTGTTGTCATAGTACTGTATACCACTGAACATTGGTTAAAGTGGTTTGGCTGAGCAGTGGAAACTCCGACGTTTGAGTTGACTCGAGAGTAGACAGGGCCACCCCCGCCCAACCCAACGCAACGAATCTATGAACGCAACGGATCGAAAATAACATTTCAGAAACCAATAACATTAATATATAGCCTAATAAGTAATGGTCTCAATATTTATACGTGTGAAAGCTAATTTGGCGCCCTCTTGTGCTGCTCCCGGGGGTGGTTGCCCCTCTGCCCCTCCTTCGTTACGCCACTGCCTATCATTGTTAGGTTCCTAATTCTGTTGTCAACTTCTCCGTTGCTGAAGGTTATTTCCCTTATGGCTATGGCCATGCTTTGGTCTACAGTAACTCACTTCTTAAGAAGCCAACCCAATCCCCAAAGATTTATCAAGTCACCATCCCATTTCTATACCATAAACTTATTTTTCCAAGGTCCATGAGAGTGCTATAATTGTAGCTGTAACAGAATTGACGGGTGCATTAAGTGCTATGGACGGTTACACTGAGTACTGAAGTCCCCCTTTAATCCCCTGTGTCCCCCTTGTGTCCCGCATTGAGTCCCCCTTGTGTCCCCTAGTTATCTTCCTTGAAATACCGTTGACGTCCTACCTTAAGTCCCCCTGGAGTCACCTTTGTGACCCCCCCGGGTTTGTGTCCACGGGGGCTTAGTCTGTTTTCCGCTTCCTGGGGCCTATATAAGGGATCGTGTTAAGAGGCAGTGGAATTAATTCCGCCACTTATCGTACTCTGTCAGTGCCAGTACAAAGCCTGGATAAAGGAGGAGGGCGACGCTAATGATCTTTGTTATAACAGTGTCGTTAAACTGAAACTACTACTAGGCAGTGGAATTGCAGTCAAGAAAAGAATGGAGGAAAAGGTGGAAGAGAGCGAATAGAGAGTAGGGAAGAAGAGAGCGAATGGAGGGTAGGAAGGAAGAGAGCGAATGGAGTGTAGGGAGGAAGAGAGCGAATGGAGGGTAGGAAGGAAGAGAGCGAATGGAGGGTAGGGAGGAAGAGAGCGAATGGAGAGTAGGGAGGAATAGAGCGAATGGAGAGTAGGGAGGAAGAGAGCGAATGGAGAGCGAATGGATGAAAGGGTGGAAGAGAGCGAATAGAGAGTAGGGAGGAAGAGAGCGAATGGAGGGTAGGAAGGAAGAGAGCGAATAGAGAGTAGGGAGGAAGAGAGCGAATGGAGGGTAGGAAGGAAGAGAGCAGAATGGAGGGTAGGAAGGAAGAGAGCGAATGGAGGGTAGGGAGGAAGAGAGGAATGGAGGGTAGGAAGGAAGAGAGCGAATGGAGGGTAGGGAGGAAGAGAGCGAATGGAGGGTAGGGAGGAAGAGAGCGAATGGAGGGTAGGGAGGAAGAGAGCGAAAATGGAGGGTAGGTAGGAAGAGAGCGAATGGAGGGTAGGGAGGAAGAGAGCGAATGGAGGGTAGGAAGGAAGAGAGCGAATGGAGGGTAGGGAGGAGGAGAGCGAATAGAGTAGTAGGGAGGAATAGAGCGAATGGAGAGTAGGGAGGAAGAGAGCGAATGGAGAGCGAATGGATGAAAGGGTGGAAGAGAGCGAATAGAGAGTAGGGAGGAAGAGAGCGAATGGAGGCTAGGAAGGAAGAGAGCGAATAGAGAGTAGGGAGGAAGAGAGCGAATGGAGGGTAGGAAGGAAGAGAGCGAATGGAGGGTAGGAAGGAAGAGAGCGAATGGAGGGTAGGGAGGAAGAGAGCGAATGCAGGGTAGGGAGGAAGAGAGCGAATAGAGAGTAGGGAGGAATAGAGCGAATGGAGAGCAGGGAGGAAGAGAGCGAATAGAGAGTAGGGAGGAATAGAGCGTATGGAGAGTAGGGAGGAAGAGAGCGAATGTAGAGCGAATGGATGAAAGGGTGGAAGAGAGCGAATAGAGAGTAGGGAGGAAGAGAGCGAATGGAGGGTAGGAAGGAAGAGAGCGAATAGAGAGTAGGGAGGAAGAGAGCGAATGGAGGTAGGGAGGAAGAGAGCGAATGGAGGGTAGGAAGGAAGAGAGCGAATGGAGGGTAGGGAGGAAGAGAGCGAATGGAGGGTAGGGAGGAAGAGAGCGAATGGAAGGTAGGAAGGAAGAGAGCGAATGGAGGGTAGGGAGGAAGAGAGCGAATAGAGAGTAGGGAGGAATAGAGCGAATGGAGAGTAGGGAGGAAGAGAGCGAATGGAGAGCGAATGGATGAAAGGGTGGAAGAGAGCGAATAGAGAGTAGGGAGGAAGAGAGCGAATGGAGGGTAGGAAGGAAGAGAGCGAACGGAGGGTAGGGAGGAATAGAGCGAATGGAGGGTAGGAAGGAAGAGAGCGAATGGAGGGTAGGGAGGAAGAGAGCGAATGGAGGCGAATGGATGAAAGGGTGGAAGAGAGCGAATGGAGGGTAGGGAGGAAGAGAGCGAATAGAGAGTAGGAACGAAGACAGCGAATGGAGAGCGAATGGAGGAAAGGGTGGAAGAGAGCGAATGGAGGAAAGGGAGGAAGAGAGCGAATGGAGGGGAAGAGGAAGAGAGCGATTGGACGAAAGGGAGGAAGAGAGCGAATAGAGAGTAGGGAGGAAGAGAGCGAATGGAGGGTACGGAGGAAGAGAGCGAATGGAGTGTTGGAGGAAGAGAGCGAATGGAAGAAAGGGAGGAAGAGAGCGAATAGAGAGTAGGGAGGAAGAGAGCGAATGGAGGAAAGGGAGGAAGAGAGGAAATAGAGGGTAGGGAGGAAGATAGCAAAATGGAGGAGAGGGGGGGAAGAGAGTGAATGGAGGATAGGGAGGAAGAGAGCGAAAGGAGGGTAGGGAGGAAGAGGGCGAATAAAGAGTAGTGAGGAAGAGAGCGAATGGAGGGTAGAGAGTAAGAGAGCGAATAGAGGAAAGAGATGAAGAGATCGAATGGGAGGGTAGGGAGGAAGAGCGCGGACAGCAAAAATACATACATAACATTACAATGCTTTTAACTACTTTTGAGTGGTTCAGAAGACTTTTAGTCTGTGTTGAACCACTGCAAATGAACCTGCATGGAATACTGCAAATGAACCTGGAACGCTTAAAAACGAAGATTATAATTATTATTACCTAATTCTCCCTAGCTTCTTGCTAAAAGCTGTGACTGAGACAGTACTATCATCACTCTAACGGTTTGCCTCGTACCCTATCGGTTTGCCTCCTACTCTAACGGTTTGCCTCCTACTCTATCGGTTTGAATCGTACTCTATCGGTTTGCTTCGTACTCTATCGGTTTGCCTCGTACTCTATCGGTTTGCCTCGTACTCTATCGGTTTGCCTAGTACTCTATCGGTTTGCCTCGTACTCTATCGGTTTGCCTAGTACTCTATCGGTTTGCCTCGTACTCTATCGGTTTGCCTCGTACTCTATCGGTTTGCCTAGTACTCTATCGGTTTGAATCGTACTCTATCGGTTTGGCTCGTACTCTATCGGTTTGCCTTCTACTCTATCGGTTTGAATCGTACTCTATCGGTTTGAATCGTACTCTATCGGTTTGGCATACTACTCGTCATCGGTTTGGCTTCTACTCTATCGGTTTGGCTTAAAACCTGCTTCGGACTCTATCGGTTTGGCTTGTACTCTATCGGTTTGGCTTGTATCGGTTTGGCTTGTACTCTATCGGTTTGGCTTGTACTCTATCGGTCTGGCTTGTACTCTCATCGGTTTGTACTCTATCGGTTTGGCTTGTACTCTATCGGTTTGGCTTGTACTCTATCGGTTTGGCTTGTACTCTCTATCGGTTTGGCTTGTACTCTATCGGTTTGGCTTGTACTCTATCGGTTTGGCTTGTACTCTATCGGTTTGGCTTGTACTCTATCGGTTTGGCTTGTACTCTATCGGTTTGGCTTGTACTCTATCGGTTTGGCTTGTACTACTATCGGTTTGGCTTCGGTACTCTATCGGTTTGGCTTGTACTCTCTATCGGTTTTGGCTTGTACTCTATCGGTTTGGCTTGTACTCTATCGGTTTGGCTTGTACTCTATCGGTTTGGCTTGTACTCTATCGGTTTGGCTTGTACTCTATCGGTTTGCTTGTACTCTATCGGTTTGGCTTGTACTCTATCGGTTTGCTTGTACTCTATATCGGTTTGGCTTATCGTACTCTCTCGGTCGGTTTACTCTATTGTACTCTATTCTATTTTTGCTTGTACTCTATCGGTTTGGCTTGTACTCTATCGGTTTGGCTTGTACTCTATCGGTTTGGCTTGTACTCTATCGGTTTGGCTTGTACTCTATCGGTTTGGCTTGTACTCTATCGGTTTGGCTTGTACTCTATCGGTTTGGCTTGTACTCTATCGGTTTGGCTTGTACTCTATCGGTTTGGCTTGTACTCTATCGGTTTGGCTTGTACTCTATCGGTTTGGCTTGTACTCTATCGGTTTGGCTTGTACTCTATCGGTTTGGCTTGTACTCTATCGGTTTGGCTTGTACTCTATCGGTTGGCCTTGCTTGGGTTTGCTTTGTACTCTATCGGTTTGGCTTGTACTCTATCGGTTTGGTTTGTACTCTATCGGTTTGGCTCTATCTATCGGTTTGGCTTGTACTCTATCGGTTTGGCTTGTACTCTATCGGTTTGGCTTGTACTCTATCGGTTTGGCTTGTACTCTATCGGTTTGGCTTGTACTCTATCGGTTTTGCTTTGTACTCTATCGGTTTGGCTTACTCTATCGGTTTGGCTTGTACTCTATCGGTTTGGCTTGTACTCTATCGGTTTGGCTTGTACTCTATCGGTTTGGCTTGTACTCTATCGGTTTGGCTTGTACTCTATCGGTTTGGCTTGTACTCTATCGGTTTGGCTTGTACTCTATCGGTTTGGCTTGTACTACTCTATCGGTTTGGCTTGTTGTACTCTATCGGTTTGGCTTGTACTCTATCGGTTTGGCTCTTGTACTCTTGGTTTGTACTCTATCGGTTTGGCTTGTACTCTATCGGTTTGGCTTGTACTCTATCTATTTGTTTGGCTTGGCTTGTACTCTATCGGTTTGGCTTGTACTCTATCGGTTTGCTTGTACTCTATCGGTTTGGCTTGTACTCTATCGGTTTGGCTTGTACTCTATCGGTTTGGCTTGTACTCTATATCGTTTGGCTTGTACTCTATCGGTTTGGCTTGTACTCTATCGGTTTGGCTTGTACTCTATCGGTTTGGCTTGTACTCTATCGGTTTGGCTTGTACTCTATCGGTTTGGCTTGTACTCTATCGGTTTGGCTTGTACTCTATCGGTTTGGCTTGTACTCTATCGGTTTGGCTTGTACTCTATCGGTTTGGCTTGTACTCTATCGGTTTGTACTCTACTCGGTTTGGCTCGGTCTGGCTTGTACTCTATCGGTTTGGCTTGTACTCTATCGGTTTGGCTTGTACTCTATCGGTTTGGCTTGTACTCTACTCTATTTGGCTTGTACTCTATCGGTTTGGCTTGTACTCTATCGGTTTGGCTTGTACTCTATCGGTTTGGCTTGTACTCTATCGGTTTGGCTTGTACTCTATCGGTTTGGCTTGTACTCTATCGGTTTTTGCTTGTACTCTATCGGTTTGGCTTGTACTCTATCGGTTTGCCTTTGTACTCTATCGGTTTGGCTTTGTACTCTATCGGTTTGGCTTGTACTCTATCGGTTTGGCTTGTACTCTATCGGTTTGGTTTGTACTCTATCGGTTTGGCTCTATCTATCGGTTTGGCTTGTACTCTATCGGTTTGGCTTGTACTCTATCGGTTTGGCTTGTACTCTATCGGTTTGGCTTGTACTCTATCGGTTTGGCTTGTACTCTATCGGTTTGGCTTGTACTCTATCGGTTTGGCTTGTACTCTATCGGTTTGGCTTGTACTCTATCGGTTTGGCTTGTACTCTATCGGTTTGGCTTGTACTCTATCGGTTTGGCTTGTACTCTATCGGTTTGGCTTGTACTCTATCGGTTTGGCTTGTACTCTATCGGTTTGGCTTGTACTCTATCGGTTTGGCTTGTACTCTATCGGTTTGGCTTGTACTCTATCGGTTTGGCTTGTACTCTATCGGTTTGGCTTGTACTCTATCGGTTTGGCTTGTACCTCTATCGGTTTGGCTTGTACTCTATCGGTTTGGCTTGTACTCTATCGGTTTGGCTTGTACTCTATCGGTTTGGCTTGTACTCTATCGGTTTGGCTTGTACTCTATCGGTTTGGCTTGTACTCTATCGGTTTGGCTTGCTTGTACTCTATCGGTTTGGCTTACTACTCTATCGGTTTGGCTTGTACTCTATCGGTTTGGCTTGTACTCTATCGGTTTGGCTTGTACTCTATCGGTTTGGCTTGTACTCTATCGGTTTGGCTTGTACTCTATCGGTTTGGCTTGTACTCTATCGGTTTGGCTTGTACTCTATCGGTTTGGCTTGTACTACTCTATCGGTTTGGTTTGTACTCTATCGGTTTGGCTTGTACTCTATCGGTTTGGCTTGTACTCTATCGGTTTGGCTTGTACTCTATCGGTTTGGCTTGTACTCTATCGGTTTGGCTTGTACTCTATCGGTTTGGCTTGTACTCTATCGGTTTGGCTTGTACTCTATCGGTTTGGCTTGTACTCTATCGGTTTGGCTTTGTACTCTATCGGTTTGGCTTGTACTCTATCGGTTTGGCTTGTACTCTATCGGTTTGGCTTGTACTCTATCGGTTTGGCTTGTACTCTATCGGTTTGGCTTGTACTCTATCGGTTTGGCTTGTACTCGGTTTGTTTGGCTTGTACTCTATCGGTTTGGCTTGTACTCTATCGGTTTGGCTTGTACTCTATCGGTTTGGCTTGTACTCTATCGGTTTGGCTTGTACTCTATCGGTTTGGCCTGTACTCTATCGGTTTGGCTTGTACTCTATCGGTTTGGCTTGTACTCTATCGGTACTCTATCTATCGGTTTGCTTGTACTCTATCGGTTTGGCTTGTACTCTATCGGTTTGGCTTGTACTCTATCGGTTTGGCTTGTACTCTATCGGTTTGGCTTGTACTCTATCGGTTTGGCTTTGTACTCTATCGGTTTGGCTTGTACTCTATCGGTTTGGCTTGTACTCTATCGGTTTGGCTTGTACTCTATCGGTTTGGCTTGGTACTACTCTATCGGTTTGGCTTGTACTACTCTATCGGTTTGGCTTGTACTCTATCGGTTTGGCTTGTACTCTATCGGTTTGGCTTGTACTCTATCGGTTTGGCTTGTACTCTATCGGTTTGGCTTGTACTCTATCGGTTTGGCTTGTACTCTATCGGTTTGGCTTGTACTCTATCGGTTTGGCTTGTACTCTATCGGTTTGGCTTGTACTTTGGTTTGGCTGTACTCTATCGGTTTGGCTTGTACTCTATCGGTTTGGCTTGTACTCTATCGGTTTGGCTTGTACTCTATCGGTTTGGCTTGTACTCTATCGGTTTGGCTTGTACTCTATCGGTTTGGCTTGTACTCTATCGGTTTGGCTTGTACTCTATCGGTTTGGCTTGTACTCTATCGGTTTGGCTTGTACTCTATCGGTTTGGCTTGTACTCTATCGGTTTGGCTTGTACTCTATCGGTTTGGCTTGTACTCTATCGGTTTGGCTTGTACTCTATCGGTTTGGTTTGTACTCTATCGGTTTGGCTTGTACTCTATCGGTTTGCTTGTACTCTATCGGTTTGGCTCTATCGTACTCTATCGGTTTGGCTTGTACTCTATCGGTTTGGCTTGTACTCTATCGGTTTGCTTTGTACTCTATCGGTTTGGCTTGTACTCTATCGGTTTGGCTTGTACTCTATCGGTTTGGCTTGTACTCTATCGGTTTGGCTTGTACTCTATCGGTTTTGCTTGTACTCTACCTCTATCGGTTTGGCTTGTACTCTATCGGTTTGGCTTGTACTCTATCGGTTTGGCTTGTACTCTATCGGTTTGGCTTGTACTCTATCGGTTTGGCTTGTACTCTATCGGTTTGGCTTGTACTCTATCGGTTTGGCTTGTACTCTATCGGTTTGGCTTGTACTCTATCGGTTTGGCTTGTACTCTATCGGTTTGGCTTGTACTCTATCGGTTTGGCTTGTTTTATCGGTACTCTATCGGTTTGGCTTGTACTCTATCGGTTTGGCTTGTACTCTATCGGTTTGGCTTGTACTCTATCGGTTTGGCTTGTACTCTATCGGTTTGGCTGTACTCTATCGGTTTGGCTTGTACTCTATCGGTTTGGCTTGTACTCTATCGGTTTGGCTTGTACTCTACTCTATTTGGTTTGTACTTATCGGTTTGGCTTGTACTCTATCGGTTTGGCTTGTACTCTATCGGTTTGGCTTGTACTCTATCGGTTTGGCTGGTTTGTACTCTATCGGTTTGGCTTGTACTCGGTCGGTTTGGCTTGTACTCTATCGGTTTGGCTTGTACTCTATCGGTTTGGCTTGTACTCTATCGGTTTGGCTTGTACTCTATCGGTTTGGTTTGTACTTATCGGTTTGGCTTGTACTCTATCGGTTTGGCTTGTACTCTATCGGTTTGGGCTTTGTACTCTACTCTATCGGTTGGCTTGTACTCTATCGGTTTGGCTATGTACTCTATCGGTTTGGCTTGTACTCTATCGGTTTGGCTTGTACTCTATTTGGTTTACTATGTACTTATCTATCGGTTTGGCTTGTACTCTATCTCTTCGGTTTGCTTGTACTCTATCGGTTTGGCTACTGTACTCTATCGGTTTGTTGTACTCTATCGGTTTTACTCTATCGGTTTGGCTTGTACTCTATCGGTTTGGCTTGTACTCTATCGGTTTGGCTTGTACTCTATCGGTTTGGCTTGTACTCTATCGGTTTGGCTTGTACTCTATCGGTTTGGCTGTACTCTATCGGTTTTGGCTTGTACTCTATCGGTTTTTGTACTCTATCGGTTTGGCTTGTACTCTATCGGTTTGGCTTGTACTCTATCGGTTTGGCTTGTACTCTATCGGTTTGGCTTGTACTCTATCGGTTTGGCTGTACTCTATCGGTTTGGCTTGTACTCTATCGGTTTGGCTTGTACTCTATCGGTTTGGCTTTGTACTATCTGGCTTGTACTTTGGCTTGCTACTCTCTATCGGTTTGGCTTGTACTCTATCGGTTTGGCTTGTACTCTATCGGTTTGGCTTGTACTCTATCGGTTTGGCTTTGTACTCTATCGGTTTGGCTTGTACTCTATCGGTTTGGCTTGTACTCTATCGGTTTGGCTTGTACTCTATCGGTTTGGCTTGTACTCTATCGGTTTGGCTTGTACTCTATCTATGGTTTGTACTCTATCGGTTTTGGCTTGTACTCTATCGGTTTGTTTCTATCGGTTTGGCTTGTACTCTATCGGTTTGGCTTGTACTCTATCGGTTTGGCTTGTACTCTATCGGTTTGGGCTTGTACTCTATCGGTTTGGCTTGTACTCTATCGGTTTGGCTTGTACTCTATCGGTTTGGCTTGTACTCTATCGGTTTGGCTTGTACTCTATCGGTTTGGCTTGTACTCTATCGGTTTGGCTTGTACTCTATCGGTTTGGCTTGTACTATCTATCGGTTTGGCTTGTACTCTATCGGTTTGGCTTGTACTCTATCGGTTTGGCTTGTACTCTATCGGTTTGGCTTGTACTCTATCGGTTTGGCTTGTACTCTATCTCTATCGGTTTGGCACCTGTACTCTATCGGTTTGGCTTGTACTCTCTATCGGTTTGGCTGTCTATCTATCGGTTTGTACTCTATCGGTTTGTACTCTATCGGTTTGGCTTGTACTCTATCGGTTTGGCTTGTACTCTATCGGTTTGGCTTGTACTCTATCGGTTTGGGCTTGTACTCTATCGGTTTGGCTTGTACTCTATCGGTTTGGCTTGTACTCTATCGGTTTGGCTTGTACTCTATCGGTTTGGCTTGTACTCTATCGGTTTGGCTTGTACTCTATCGGTTTGGCTTGTACTCTATCGGTTTGGCTTGTACTCTATCGGTTTGGCTTGTACTCTATCGGTTTGGCTTGTACTCTATCGGTTTGGCTTGTACTCTATCGGTTTGGCTTGTACTCTATCGGTTTGGCTTGTACTCTATCGGTTTGGCTTGTACTCTATCGGTTTGGCTTGTACTCTATCGGTTTGGCTTGTACTCTATCGGTTTGGCTTGTACTCTATCGGTTTGGCTTGTACTCTCGGTTTGGCTTGTACTATATTGGTTTGGCTTGTACTCTATCGGTTTGGCTTGTACTCTATCGGTTTGGCTTGTACTCTATCGGTTTGGCTTGTACTCTATCGGTTTGGCTTGTACTCTATCGGTTTGGCTTGTACTCTATCGGTTTGGCTTGTACTCTATCGGTTTGGCTTGTACTCTATCGGTTTGGTTTGGCTTTGTACTCTATCGGTTTGGCTTGTACTCTATCGGTTTGGCTTGTACTCTATCGGTTTGGCTTGTACTCTATCGGTTTGGCTTGTACTCTATCGGTTTGCTTGTACTCTATCGGTTTGGCTTGTACTCTATCGGTTTGGCTTGTACTCTATCGGTTTGGCTTGTACTCTATCGGTTTGGCTTGTACTCTATCGGTTTGGCTTGTACTCTATCGGTTTGGCTTGTACTCTATCGGTTTGGCTTGTACTCTATCGGTTTGGCTTGTACTCTATCGGTTTGGCTGTACTCTATCTTGGCTTGTACTCTCGGTTTGGCTTGTACTCTATCGGTTTGGCTTGTACTCTATCGGTTTGGCTTGTACTCTATCGGTTTGGCTTGTACTCTATCGGTTTGGCTTGTACTCTATCGGTTTGGCTTGTACTCTATCGGTTTGGCTTGTACTCTATCGGTTTGGCTTGTACTCTATCGGTTTGGCTTTGGCGTACTCTATCGGTTTGGCTTTGTACTCTATCGGTTTTGCTTGTACTCTATCGGTTTGGCTTGTACTCTATCGGTTTGGCTTGTACTCTATCGGTTTGGCTTGTACTCTATCGGTTTGGCTTGTACTCTATCGGTTTGGCTTGTACTCTATCGGTTTGGCTTGTACTCTATCGGTTTGGCTTGTACTCTATCGGTTTGGCTTGTACTCTATCGGTTTGGCTTGTACTCTATCGGTTTGGCTTGTACTCTATCGGTTTGGCTTGTACTCTATCGGTTTGGCTTGTACTCTATCGGTTTGGCTGGTACTCTATCGGTTGGCTTGTACTCTATCGGTTTGGCTTGTACTCTATCGGTTTGGCTTGTACTCTATCGGTTTGGCTTGTACTCTATCGGTTTGGCTTGTGTACTCTATCGGTTTGGCTTGTACTCTATCGGTTTGGCTTGTACTCTATCGGTTTGGCTTGTACTCTATCGGTTTGGCTTTGTACTCTATCGGTTTGGCTTGTACTCTATCGGTTTGGCTTGTACTCTATCGGTTTGGCTTTACTACTCTATCGGTTTGGCTTGTACTCTATCGGTTTGGCTTGTACTCTATCGGTTTGGCTTGTACTCTATCGGTTTGGCTTGTACTCTATCGGTTTGGCTTGTACTCTATCGGTTTGGCTTGTACTCTATCGGTTTGGCTTGTACTCTATCGGTTTGGCTTGTACTCTATCGGTTTGGCTTGTACTCTATCGGTTTGGCTTGTACTCTATCGGTTTGGCTTGTACTCTATCGGTTTGGCTTGTACTCTATCGGTTTGGCTTGTACTCTATCGGTTTGCTTTGTACTCTATCGGTTTGGCTTGTACTCTATCGGTTTGGCTTTGTACTCTATCGGTTTGGCTTGTACTCTATCGGTTTGGCTTGTACTCTATCGGTTTGGCTTGTACTCTATCGGTTTGGCTTGTACTCTATCGGTTTGGCTTGTACTCTATCGGTTTGGCTTGTACTCTATCGGTTTGGCTTGTACTCTATCGGTTTGGCTTGTACTCTATCGGTTTGGCTTGTACTCTATCGGTTTGGCTTGTACTCTATCGGTTTGGCTTGTACTCTATCGGTTTGGCTTGTACTCTATCGGTTTGGCTTGTACTGTACTCTATCGGTTTGGCTTGTACTCTATCGGTTTGGCTTGTACTCTATCGGTTTGGCTTGTACTCTATCGGTTTGGCTTGTACTCTATCGGTTTGGCTTGTACTCTATCGGTTTGGCTTGTACTCTATCGGTTTGGCTTGTACTCTATCGGTTTGGCTTGTACTCTATCGGTTTGGCTTGTACTCTATCGGTTTGGCTTGTACTCTATCGGTTTGGCTTGTACTCTATCGGTTTGGCTTGTACTCTATCGGTTTGGCTTTGTACTCTATCGGTTTGGTACTCTATCGGTTTGGCTTGTATCTCTATCGGTTTGGCTTGTACTCTATCGGTTTGGCATGTACTCTATCGGTTTGGCTTGTACTCTATCGGTTTGGCTTGTACTCTATCGGTTTGGCTTGTACTCTATCGGTTTGGCTTGTACTCTATCGGTTTGGCTTGTACTCTATCGGTTTGGCTTGTACTCTATCGGTTTGGCTTGTACTCTATCGGTTTGGCTTGTACTCTATCGGTTTGGCTTGTACTCTATCGGTTTGGCTTGTACTCTATCGGTTTGGCTTGTACTCTATCGGTTTGGCTTGTACTCTATCGGTTTGGCTTGTACTCTATCGGTTTGGCTTGTACTCTATCGGTTTGGCTTGTACTCTATCGGTTTGGCTTGTACTCTATCGGTTTGGCTTGTACTCTATCGGTTTGGCTTGTACTCTATCGGTTTGGCTTGTACTCTATTGGTTTGGCTTGTACTCTATCGCTTAAGAGAGAGAATGATCCACCGAAGCAGATCCCTGCCGAACCACGAGAGTACTGCTCTGGGGTTTGTCAGAGTAGCTCTATCGGGTCTTGACCTGGAAGCGATCTTGACCGTACCTGCATGCATATCGAATTTGCTTTGACCGAGCGCCTGTGCTGGTTCCCGGGACTATAGGGCCTATGCTTTTTCGGTGCTGTAGAAATCTCAGTGTAGGCCTATCGTCCTCTCCAGTCAGCATATTGCAAATATTGTTCTGCTGAAACTGCATACTTGATGTCCATAAGTACCGTAACCATAATCTGCACTTCTATGGATAATGGAAAAGGTCACTGCTGTGCTATTCTCAGCTCGTTTTGCTTTTAACTCGAGTCCGCACACTTAATCTGTTCAGATAATCACATTAAGGAATTTGCCTCGACACCAGCTGTTTATCGGTGTGGCTTCCCACAGGACTTGGTAGGCCCTATGCCTACTTCAATTGGCCCTCTCAAACATAAAAAGAGAAGTTCATTTAAATAATTGGATCTCCTGCTTTTATGATAGCGATTTTAGTCTTATCTGCAGGCAAGGAATCCGCATTATAGGTTCTTGAGCTGCTGGAAAATATGACTGCAATAATTGTAGTCATCGAACCTGATTGTCATTAATTGATGCTGTTTTCAATAGGAGCATTCACAAGTCACGTGATATATTTGTTTACGTAAGGCAAAACAAATTTAAAAATGCCGTCAACATATTTCACAGTTGATTTAGACATTTAAAAAAGGAATACAGCATTAGTAATCGTCAAAATATGAATGTTTTTATTCATTTGTTTACAATATTGCTTCAAGCAACAGCCGAATGAGCCGATGGTTTGACTTACACAATCGTTCGCGGGCAGATATCACAGAGATATCACGTGACTTGTGAATGCTCCTATAGCGCTTTCGATAAGTATGCACTACATTAATCCATGCCGTTGATTCAAAGTGTAAGACCTAAACTGGAAAAACTGTCGAACGGTCCTGATTCAGGCGAGGCATGTAAGTATGTAAGTAAGTAAGTCAAATTCCTTACAGAAACGCAACAAACAGGCAACAGATAGAAATGATCAAATTGACATTTATTTCAGAATAGATAAAGCGGTTATACATAAATATTATTAGTTTAGAAAAGTTGTATATTACTCACACAGACACCAGGTAGCGAAAGTTTTTATGAACGATTTTTGTTACAATTGGGCCTCCTGCTTTTTATGATTGCAGGCGCAGAACTGGCGCAGAACTTAGTCACATGTAGTTGCAGTGCGGCATTTTCTAAGGAATAATTTAACTTAACGAAAAATACTCATTTTGGTTAGTTAGTTAAAGATGGATTTGATATCAGAACCCGACCTTATTTCTACGTCTGCTCCGTCGTCGAAAAGAGACGATTTTGGTCCGAATCTTCTTAGACTTCGAGTCACTAATCAGATCAAGGAGCTGCAGACGGTCATCCGTGACAAGTAGGTAAACACATTTTGTCGGCAATGTCATGTAAGCATAACATCGGCAATCATCAATTTTCGTTTACTGAAATAAGCTGACAAGTACGCAACTTTACATTGAGATTGATGATTCACAAAGTGCTATTTTCTTGTTTGATATCCCTCTGTCCCAAGCTTCTGCTGTGCAACATGGTAGAGCTCTTTGCCAGGGTTGGCCCTTCACGCTAGACAGACTACCATGCAACCTTCTTGCCCTTTCTCTGCCTCTATTTTGCCAGTAATTGAAGACCATTCTCCCCATCCAGCAGCATATTCAGTTTAACATGCTAACCCTTATGCGCGTATTGTATTGTTGGCTATCCATGCCTCAGATTCACATTTCGGTATGACCGTGTGCGTGTTACAAATTGAATTATAATAATAATTATAATTGGCTCAGATGTTGCTCCATCATTCCTTAGGGACTTCTGCATTTCAGTCTTGTCAGTCCCAGATCATGGCATCTTTCGGTCGGCTGCCCATGGACTCCTGACTGTCCCTCGTATGCATACTGCTACAGCTCACTCCAGAAGCTTTGTCTATGTTGGGCCCGCCAGCTGGATTCGCCTTTCTCGAGCTTCTCAGTTGGATGTCACAATTTGATGCAGCAAATGTCATAATTATTTAATAAAGATGCTATGAAAATGTTCACAGACAAATGCATCTGTACACTTTTGTGTGTATATTTGCAATAAAATGGTTGGACAGATGAAAGCCAAGCAATATAAGGTTGCGCTGTGTTGCATCTGTTGCTGAGTTTAACATATGTGAATGTGCTTGTATTTTTTAGAACATTTTTTTGTTATTTTGTGTTTGTTTGAACATTTTAGAAACACTACGAGGAGTGATTTTGTCTTCTGTGCAGATCGATTAGTGAGTAAACTTTGTTATTTTTATGCATTTTGTAATTTATTGTTTTAGAATTTTAAGGAATACTCTTAATTTTTTTCTGGAGCATCCGGCAAATTTTCATGATTCTTGTCTTGCTGATTGTGATAATTAACCCATTCGTCTCTGTCTTATTATCTCCATTGTTATCATCTTTACCATCGTAATCATTGAAGAAAGAATCAGATGGAAGATCCTGTCGAGAAAGGAATCAAATTCAGGATCCTGCTTCTGGTTGGTCCTCGTTGCTTAACTCTGCCCCGGCTTATGTGGTCATCAATCGCTTTGCTTGGCTGCCTGGGGAGATCTTCAGGTCCCTAACTTCCGTACATCAGCACGAGAATACCGTGCATTGTCCTGCATAGGTCCCTCTCTTTAGAACAGTCTTCATGTGAACATACATGCCATGCCTTCTAGCTAGACCCAAGCTACGTTATTTACACATATCTCTTTGTTTGCTAAGACGCGCATATTTATGGATCCTTTGGACAGCCATTTTATAGTGCTTTGAGAGGTTCTTAACATGCTCTCTACAAAAGATGCACACATCACCCTAAATATCATTTCTTAATTTATATAAGACTGAAATATAAAAATTGTTAAAACTAATAGTGCGTTATATAATTGTGATGTGTGAAGATAAATAAATGAATATGGGTAAATAATTATTTGGTAGTAATATTGTGTTTAATTTAATCGTACACTGGGTTAAGCATGAAAATAATCAAGAATTTTGTGATAATTACACTAAAATATGAGCTATGAAAATAAATATGAATAAATATTTGTTTGATACTAATAGGTATGTTAGTTCTTAACAACCATTACAATGTGGGTTGTTGAGTACAATATAGCTTGATTTCTACTTCTCGGTGAAGCTATATAAATGTTGTTGCAGATTCGGTTGGTGGTAGAGGAGGGTTTGAACCAGCTACCCTATAACAGAGAGGTGGTTATTACTCCCACAGGTGAGTCCAATCCAGATCTATATAACCTTCGATCAATAAAGAATTATTATGGTAATTAATTATGTTATCAACAGAATAATTAGTATTACAATTTAATTGTTATTACAATATTTAGTAAAATAATTACAATTTGGTAATTAATGCAATTATTACATTTATTGAAATGCAATTATTTCGTTTCAATGCACATGGTAACACAGATTGATTTGTCTTACTTGGTAGCCTGCCAGTATGAAGGTCTGCGTTATGAAGAGGGGAACTGTGGTGTCAGCATCATGAGAAGTGGTAAGAACAAGAAAGTGGACCTAACTTTTCCAGAACTACCACTGTGCAATTACCTTACCTTCCTGAATTACCATACCCTCTTTAACTTCTTTTGTCTGTATCACATTGTGAGAGTTCAAACTTTATATCCTACATTATAGTTTAATCCTTTAACGATGAGCTGCGTTGGTTTCCCAGTCACTTTTAGTACATGCTCAATGCTCATTTTTAAAGGGTTATCTTAGACCTTATATGCATTACCTTATTACAGGTCTTACTTTAGGGTACTTACTGTGCTGTATGTTATCATTTAATTTTATGTTGTCTTTGCATCATGTATTATTTCTTACCATAACTTATTCTTATCTTACCTTATCTTTAATCTTACCTTATGCCATATCCCATCCACACATTATATTTTATACCTCATCATCATATTTTTTTCTTTCACAAGGTATTATAATTATATACATTTGTAATTCCTCTTTTTTTTCGAAGTTATACTCGCAGCAAATTTTATAGCCATCATGCCTTTACCTTTTGATACCATATCTTACCATACCTCTGCTTGACAAAAGTTGACACCATACCTTTGCATAACACCTTTGAATTGTGTATTTTTTATCATAAAAACCCATCATGCTTTAACTTGATATGATCTTTCTATATATTGTGGTTTTTTATATGATAACATGGAAGACACATCACAACTGACATAGTGTGTTGCGTACCATACCTTGTGTTTGTCAAATTTTATATCTATATTCCTTATCTTAATTTGTACCATGCCTTTATGTACCATACCTACCATACCTTTGTAAATACCATACCTGTTTGTGATCCAGGTGAGGCGATGGAGCAGGGACTGCGCGATTGCTGTCGATCGATACGGATCGGTAAGATCCTTGTGATCAGCGATGAGGAGACGCACGAGGCGAAGGTTTTCTATGCCAAGTTCCCACCGGACATCCACAAGCGCAAAGTTCTCCTCATGTACCCCATCCTCTGTAAGCAGCCTCCAAACTTACCTTACTGTACCTCTGTTGAGGTAGTGTAAAGTAATGTAATGTAACAAGACATTTATAAATGTGCCACTTAAGAGTCTCTCAGAGGCGCTCAACACGTGGCCATCAGACAGCTGAAAAGTGCGTCTTTAAGAGTCTAGAAAAAACCGTATAGTCGCGTGCAGAACGCACAGAGGGTATTATATGGAACTGTGGTAAAAGTATATCAATTTCGTGTTTATTATTAATTCAAACTGACGCACCACAGTATGATTACAAGACATAGTATAACGGATGATTACACATTATTACAGGAGTTGAAATTAACTGTATGGCAGCCGTGCAAGGCGCCCATTTTACCATTGCCACCTTTGCGAATGGAAGGCTGAGTGGACCTTTGGGAGGGTAGCGGGAATCAATCCCGTGTCCATACTGGTCTTCTGCTCTTCGTGCCAGAGTGTTGCCATTTACCTAAGCCCCTAAACTGTGTATGATATCCCTTCACACGATATGCTGAGGTATAGGGAACTATGTATTACCATGCTTTTTATTTGGATAGGTGGAGTTAGCCAGGTACCCTGAATTACTCTTGTTAGGGTCAGCTGACACAAATTAAGGTAATGTAATAAGGTAATGCATATAAGGTCTGGCTACTTGGTTAGTTGTGATACTTAATATGCTATTTGTGTGATACTTTGCATTGCGTGTGGTGTGATACTGTGTTTATTTTGGTTTTCATCAGGTTCTGGGAACTCGGTGATCAAGGCACTTGAAATTCTGATCCAGCACGAAGTGGATGAAGCAAAGGTCATCGTCCTCAGTCTATTCACGACCCCTGAAGGTCAGGCTCCCAGAGCTTTATGTAGTCGTAATGTTGAGATTTTTGCAGTGCACAAAACTTTAAATCACAGGTGCTCAATTGAAGCAAAATCATAGCTAATCTTGACTTCACCGTTTATGACACAAAAGCATGTTTTACACACAAAGGTTGTTCTTTGTAAAGTTGGGTCGTGCAAATCTCGCTTTTACATTTTAACGACTGGCTGTGTTAGTTTTCCCGTAGCTTTCTACACTTTCGTCATTGAAGGATTAAAGAGCTTCAGGGTTTACGTCGGTAAAATGAGGATAAGGTACGAGTACGAGAGTGAGATATGAGTACGAGAGTGCAGATTTAATACATGCACGGATTCCCCTCCCAGTGATCCAGACTTACACGTGGATAATATTTTTGTGTCTTGGTGGAGCCAGTCAGGAAACAAAGCATCCGTTAGTCATCTAAAACTTGGTCAAGATGTATCGAATCACGACCTATTATACCTTTGATATATCTGTGAGTCAAGAGTTTGATAAGGACTGAAAAATACCTTCACAATTAGCGGAACTTTGATATATGCACGTTCAATAAAACTGAGTTCCTGGTATGTGTGTGTCTGTTTGATTGTGATCGGGCCTTCATCTGGTATTAGATATTACTGAAGGTTCTAAATACTGAAGTTTGATATACCAATGTTACACTTCAGCCATATTTCACTGTGCCTACTTTTGCCTTCCATACTGTACCATTATAATTTTACCTGTATTTCTGTGATGTTGTGTTTGTGAATGTAGCCATCCGGAACATTCTTCGATCCTACCCAAAAGTGAAGATTCTGACTTCAGAGGTGCATGTAGTCGCTCCGAAGCATTTCGGTCAGAAGTATTTTGGAACAGATTGACTGCTACTTCTCTGTTCTATCGTCTCCACCGCTAGATCTTACGACTCAAGTCCAGACGCTTAAGCAGCTTTCTAGTACCTTGTTACACTGGGTGACGTCAGTTATAAATACGGTTGTATGTATGTATGTATTTGTGTACCGGTAATTATGTTTGTATGCACAGATGTATGCATTTCTCAGATTCTCTGTGTGTCAAGACACGTAATTTACATTGTATTGTGTGCATGTATATGTAAGCATTTGTATAGTGATGTATGTATTAAATGGTCCAATGTTTCGGTGCAATGAATGGCTGTTCCTAAAGGAAGGTCCAACATGGAAGAAAGTATGATTGTGTCAAGTTGATGAAAGGAAGTGGCACCTGCACAAAGCAAACGATCGCTGACCGACTGACAAGAACACAAACCCTGACGGCGTATCTTGGTGTGGTGCAGACAAATGAAGCCCATCCTAGTCTAGTCTTGAATGTAATTCTTTTTGTTACAATCTGACTTAAAGACAGGCTGGTGCTCTGACCTCGTCACAAGCCATGTCAGTTACGTTATTACACAGATACCGGTTACTGACATTGCTGGCAGGTACTTATATAGTATCTCACATGGCTAGGAGAGGTACTTAAAAAGCACTGTATTGTTTGGATGCTTACTTACATTCATAAACACATCTTGCAATAGACTTGTTGTACTGAGACTTGTAACCCACATTTAAAGACTCGGACTCCGGCTTCCAGCATTGCAACTCGGACTTGAGGGTTTGGGACAGATTCTAGAAGTCAGGACTTCAACTTATGACCTAGATTTTGGACCATCTTTGGCTTCAAATCTATACTTGCTTATAACCAAGTCGCCTTCTAAATTCATTCATGTTTGTGTGTGCAGCCATGGCCTATATGGCAGGGTGCTGGGTTTGTAACAGTTGTACGTTTGTGTCAGTTAAGCGGACCCAGCATCTTGACCCTCCACAAGTTGTTTGGGCACACAGGTCCTGTGTCTTCAGTTCAGACTTGCTGACTTTGCATGCCTGTTAAGACTAACAAAGGAATAAAGTTGGGATAATTGTCTGTTGTATCGGAGTTTGTGTGGTAACGTAGATGTTGGTTTTGGCGGTTTGTATTCTGACTAGATATTGATCTTGACTCTACACAGACATTGCCTTAAGGTTGGTCGTGTGAGTTTGCTTACAATTTGTGTTCACATTTGCATTGTATAGCTAAATTGAAATGCATTGTATTATAGTGCATTGCATTGTATCGTATTGTTTTGAATTGCAGCATAGCTACTGGTGACAGTATGCCAGCAAATGTCGCAGAAACCACCTGGCTGTGGTTCATGCTGTCGTTTGTTACCAGACAATTGTGTTGGAGTGTTCCAGCAGTAGCTTGTGCTCTCTAGTCAGGCTGTGTGCACATTCTGTTCGATCTTTTATCATGTATTTGTGCAGACAAATTTTTGAATTGCTGTTAATGTAATACAATCCTAAGTTGTCTGCAGGTGTTAAAAGTACAGTGGGGGAACGTTTGACCTGGTTAGAATGTAACATGGTTGTAGCGGTGGTCAAGATTGCCCTGAAGCACTCTGTAACCTGTCGAGTTTAAACCCTCAAAACTGAGCTTATGAAATTTATTGAGCATCAACACCTATTGTTTGTTTGTTGGTATTTCTTGGTTATGGTATAAAAGGATAGAATCCAGAATGGACAAGTTCATGATCTAGTTACAAATAAAATTAGTAACTACTGTACATGACAGTAACGCTGTCTGTGATGTTTTTCTACACGTACTTTCTACCCATACCGTTACTTTGCTTTACAGTAGTTGGTGCAGCAGTGATTGCAAGTACAATTCCAAGGGATAACACCTCCCATGGTCCCATCTCAGTACATGTATTATGCCATGCGTATGCCATGTCCCGCCTTCAGCCACTTTGTTCAGTGGCTTTGGAGTGCCAGCGAATGAGATCTTGTGTATTACTCAAACGACGCTATGCAAGTTAGACGAGTAGGTTAGGTTGTGTATATAATTATTGTGTACATGTAGATCAATTGTGAAGTGGATGTAAAGTGTTGAAAATTAGAGTACCCTGCCAGCTTGCAGGGCCCATATCGGATTTGCGTAGAGCCCACGTGGGTCCCTCCCATCGAATGCCTGTGGAAATGCTGGCAGGGTGTTCATTGGGAGTATTTATACAGTGATCAGACATGGATTTAATTTAAGATGACTAAGCAGTGAAAACCCCGACTCAAATTGTTTATTTGTATGAAGAAAACCAGATTCGCGAAGTTACAAATTTTATTATGTGATGGTTTAAATCAGCATATAAACCCCAGCAAAAAATAAAGTTTTCTATTATAGAAACTTTCAATGACAAACACACGCGATTTCTACGTGAACAGATAGCTTAAAAATTATCCTGCACTATATAAAGTCTTGGGCTATATAAAAACGTAATAAAATGGCGAACTCTTATAAATGCCAGATCTATCTGGTTTATGTCTGTCAATACCAGGTCCCTGGTCAATACCCTGCGAGTCCTTCTGGTAGTGCCTACCTATCTTGGCTTGCTGGAAAGGTAGTCACTATTAATGGACATAATTATGAGAAATCGTGTTTGCTGGTCTTGCTACTTTATGCGTTTATAATAGCAAAAATCTTCTGTAGGTAATAAAATACTGACTAGAGGATAATTTTACCATTACTACAATCTTTCCTTTGCAAAAGGCGCAATTTTCGGGGTAGTGGCAATGGCCAAGATGTTCCCTCAAATCCAGAAACTACGAATGAACTATTATCAAATTAATTTTAAGTAGCCGAAATGGTCAAGAAATAATAGGCAGCAGAGTATGGGTAGGCCAATACGGTAACCCGTTTCTTTTGCGTAAATTTGCTTATAAATTTATTGTGGTTACAAATAACAAATGGCGTCTATGGTTTCAAGTCCTATGTAGGCCTACTTTTGGACTAGGGTTCACTGTATGTATCCTGGCCCAGTGATCTGTTCTTTAGTAAGGTCTGAAGTCTTTTAAGCCTATACGTTCTATGTCAAAATTTGTGGCACACTGAATTTGCACGGTAACAGGAGCAAGGTAACTGTTAGTTATTGCAGACTTTATCAGAACAGCCTTCAAAAGGCGTGGCCGTTGAGGATTGAGGAGTCCACATTGGCCGATGTGCAATGATGACTAGGGGCCGTCCATAAAGTACGTCACGCTCCAGGGGAGTGTTTAAGAAAGTGTGACAGTTTGTGACAGGGGAGGGGTCAGGCCATGTGTGACGTCACACATTTATTTATTTTTACCGGGGAGGTAGTAACGAGTTTATTTATAATTTATTTTTTATTTTTTAGTAGAATTTCATAGCTTTAAAAATAATTTTCTGAAACATTTTAATTAGTTTTATGTCAAAATAGCATGAAATGCATATCTCCTGAATGTGTTTTTCACGATTCCTCTCGCTAGGAGCGCTAGTAATAATGCTGTTGCGAAGCCTTGTTTATGTATTAGCCTTGCTTTCCACTGAAGTATTATTATTTCTATGTTCGAAAGTGTGACGTACTTTAGGGGGTCCGAGTTTTGTGACAGTTTGTGACAGGGGGACTTAAAATGGTCAAAAATAGCGTGACGTACTTTATGGACGGCCCCTACGGCATTTTAATAAACATCTCCAATGTGTTGCGCGTAGGCTACCAACACCTAACTATCATTTTGTGTAACGCACATTGAAGGCCTCTTAATCGTGATACTGAAGGAAAAACTTACCAGTCCACTGCCACTCCCTCTTTCTGGTGCTATAGAATATTAATTGTAATTGTAATTGTAATTGTAATTGAACATTTGTATAGCGCCACTCAGAGATTCAGAGGCGCTCGGTATTAAGGTATAATAATTATTATTATACATACATGCCAATGATGCCATAGGCTAATACTTAAACTTTCGTTTAGACAAATTACAGCAAATGCAAGATTACGTAGACTAGAGTTCACGTGTTTAATACTTTTACCAATGCCACATTGTGTCACAGTAAGAATGTCAATACAGTAACCATGAAACCTAATGGTATGTAATTTTTAAAAACGTTGATACGCATCTGTATTAGCACATTCAATTAAATACTGTTCAACAACGAACAAACTTACTCAGAACCTACTAAAGTCCCATAGGTCACTTAAGGTTTACCAGCGTCTGGGCAGCGTGTATGTGCTCCAGTGATCAACGTGGTTTAATCTAATCTAAGAACTTCTATAATGCCTTCAGCATTATGGCATTGGCGCTATAGAAGTTCTTAGATTAGATCAGCGACAGTGGTCTATTCGGTAGCATAAAATAATTTGGTGGATTACAAAAGAGGCAAAAGTTGCAGACAGAGACAAACCCTCTGTCTTCCGAATGGTAACGTTGCTGCTTGTCACCAGGTGGCGCTGTCGAGTACAATTTTTAAAACAAACTACCAAAGACTATAAATATCGCCCTTAAAAGCACAAACTGCACCATGAAAACGTCTAAGTACACAAACGTGACAGCAGTAGCAAACAGCATAAATGCACGGACACACGCACTTTGAAGCAGAAGTAGTCTTTAAAATTACAAGTATACTCTGATGTAAAATATGTACATTCGCGCAGTAACGTCTGGTTGACAGCAGATAGTAGAGGCCAAAATGTGGCCACAGCTGCAGTGCTCTTAAAATTAACGTCTCATAAAAGCAGACTAGACATAAAATCAGTCTTCCTGTCTACTTTCTCTACCCTCTCGACTTCTGAGGTAGGACCAACGTACACTCGTTTGGAACGCTCGTTGGCAAATTTTGTGCCCTATAATTGAAGCTGGAGGGTATAATAATATTATCAGTTCCAGTTGAACCAGTGTGACAGAAAGATAGTAGATTCTTCTGGCGCTGTGGCACAGCCGAAAACTAGGTCACACATACGCCTTGATCGTGATTGGGCGGCATAAAGTAGAGCAATTCCATGATTGGCCGGCGCCATGTTGAACCGTTCGTCGCTTCCAATCACATCTAGAGTAATCTAGCTGTGTATGGTTGTTTCATGGAAAAACATCACGCAGATTCACGCTGGTCGTGACCCAGTTTCCTGCTTTTCGATCGATTTTATTATCTTTCGTTCGTAACATATAAAATTTTCTAATAGTATGTAACATCACGGTGATTCATAAACTGGCACGCGTCTTTGTATCGTTAAAAGCGTAGAACATTGCAAGCGACCGCAGAAAGCCCCAATACAGCGTCGAAACTCGACAAATTACTTACAGCACGCGTTGTCGCTCATTCCAGCTGTAGACCCTATAGTGAGCGAAAATAGGGCAATTGTCCCTTGAAGGCTTGGCGATAATAGGGTCGTTACAACGGCATATGGCTGAACGATAATAGGGTTGCATGTGTGACGTAAAACTGTGTCAATACGCAAGGCTTTGTAAATGGTTTGACACTTCAATATTTGCGAAAGTCAAAATCGAGTTTTCCTCAGTAGCAGGCACAATGAACATTCGCAAAAGCACGTACTGTGATGGGCCTTTTGTAAGCTACTTATTTAAAATAACCCACACTATAATAAATGGGTTTATATAATATATATATAATTATATATAGTATATATATATATTATATATATACAATGTATATATATGTATATATATATATATACATGTTCACACATCTTAACAATTACACGCTTTGGACTGACTTACTATACGACCTCCTTCCATGCATCTATTATGTATGCATTATGATGATGAATATTATATATATTATATATTCATCATGTATATATGTAAATATATGCATCATATATACATATACATAGCAAATTGAGAGGTTATAGAAATGTGCTAAATACATAGCCAACAAGTTACATTACATACATTGTGTGTATGTTTGTATGCATCTGGGCTTTAATATAGACCAAATTTGTAGAGCCTCTCACAGTGTACGCATGGCTAAGGGATTTAAACTGGTGCGTCTTAACAATTACACGCTTTGGACTGACTTACTATACGACCTCCTTCCATATAGGCCTAAGCGACGCGTTAGAGAGCCAAATCACAGAAGGCAACCATTCGAAGATGAAGTTGTGAAGGAGAAATGTCGAGTGTGCATGATCTGAAGGCATAGACAGGAGGATTTACTTTTATTCCGATTCAGCCACCAACTGTTCGAAATGGTGCTCTATTGTCGAGTCTGCACAGGCAGAGCTGTGCCTTCAGTGTTACCCCGAATATCTGAGACCTTCCTTCCTTAAAATATGACGGAGAAACTCATAAGAAGAGAATGATAGGTTATGAGAGCAACGCGAGCGGCTTAATTAGGATCACTGAAAGATCTTTCCGTAACCCCTACTGTTCTTCGAGTCTCGGACGATCAAGTTCTCACAGCGAAACTGCTCCTTTTCCTAGAAGAAGCTGTATTTTGCTGCAGTAGATTTCGTGTCGATTTCTATCCATCTTGGTCCCCATCAACGACGCTCTGCCGGCTTAACTACTCCGACTCGATCTATACTACATTCGAGGTCAAACCACAGAATGAGCGGATTGAACCTGTTGCGGATTGAACCTGTTGCGGACTAACAGCTAATCAACGACAGAACGAAGGGTGGATTCACAAGGATCAACATAGGGTCGATAGTACCGATGACTCACCAGAAGGTCAGTCACTCAGAAAAGTTGTAAAGCGCCCCTTCAAGATTTCTACCAAAAGGCGCCTCCACCCAACCCCTGTGGAATCGGCTGACACAGAGATACAATCATGGGTTACACTGGGTATGAAGTGGGCTGGTCGGTCACCAACCCTCCTCTTCTTCTTCTCGCCTCATCTTTTCAACAGTGGTGAACAGTTCATGTCGGATTGAAGCTGTGTTCGTTAGGGGGCATTGATGGAACATAAACCTCTTGGAAGTTGGAGCACATCTTGCACTCGCCGGCATTTGAACTCTTGACGTCTGCGTCAACTGTCCGGCACGCTTGACCACTAGAGTATCACATACTCCATGTCATATTAGGCTAGAATGACATCAAATCCTGTAGCGCCTGTAGACTAGTTCCGGCGAAGTGTGACCGGTTCTACTGCTCGCTCTTCTTCTTGTACGAAAGTCTTCTGTTTCTGAAACAGTTTGTTACGTAAGGTGCCGTAATGCTATGGTAATAACTCATTAGCTATACACGCCTCCATCAAGAATAGTGGTAAAATGTAAATGTACATGTTTTTACTTTTTATATAGCGACCGTATATGGCCTCCACCCTGCTCATACTATTTCAATGACTTGATCGGGTGAGATCCTTCACCATCGCTCGCCCGTTTGAATGGACGCCACGCCATTTAAGGCTGCAGTGTACAAGGGTGAGAATTGCCGGTGGGTTTGGGGGGTTCAACCCCCCAGTCTTTCTTAGGCTTCTATAGTAAAGTCTACATTTCACACCCAAACTGCACATAAATCAACGTCTAACCCCCAACCCCCCAGTTATTTTTTTACAATTCTCATACTGCAGTGTACGGACCGTGCTAGCCCGAGATCTAAATCTCTTAAATTAGCCAGCATCGGGAGGCGAACCGCGAACCTCACGCTCTCTAACACAGAGGCGCATGGGAGACAGCCTACGCTCTAACTAATGTAGTTAACTGAGCTAGTAGAAATATAGAGTTAGGTAAGAGAGGGCGAATCAGATGAAGGTTTAAGTAATTAAGTGGGTTAGATAACGTAAGATACGTATGTTACTGGGTAGTTACTGTTTATCGAACTGTGCCATAACAAAGATGTTCTGCCATGTTAAGCGCCCTTGTGAGCTTGTGAACGGCGCTACATAAGCGCTCAAACTACTCGGAGGCGCTCAAACTACTCAGAGGCGCTCAAACTACTCAGAGGCGCTCAGATACATTGAAATCTTCTGTTAGCGGACACCAAGAACTCCGCCACTGTTCGCTTTCTGACAGTGCCAGTCCCAAGCCTGGATAGAGAAGGAGGGCGACGCTAATGGTCTTTGTTACCACACAGTGGTCGTTAAACAGTAAACAAGCAAAACCGACACCAATTTTCAGCGTGTGGACTCAATCCATCCAAGACCCTGTGAGTCTTCCATTGCCGCGCGGTTGGCCGCATAGGTTCGCCTCCACTATAGGTTCCACTGCGTGATATGGATGTTATAGTTTACAGTTACTTTTACTTTACACTGAGTAGTATTTGCTTACAGGTGCGTGGAGTCTTTCGTTTGCAGTTGCCGACACGTAACAGTGACGTCATTGGTCGCCCGTTTCTGGCGGAAGGAGGAAGTCGTGCGCAGATGTCTTGAAGAGTTCCGCGGATCGAGAGTAGGCTGTTGACAAACAAAGGTTACATAAGGATACGTGTTGTTGCATACATAAGGAAAAGGCGCTGTATAAATGCTTTGATGCATGCATGTATGCACCCATACGAACAGGTATGTGTACATGTATGTATGTATACAGCCCTACATAATTACATTACACATACATTACACCAGAAAAGCAAGGCAGAGAAATGCTTGCATTTAACCTTTGCTTCAAATATTCTGTTTAAAAAATTAAGTTGTTTATTAGATTAATTTGATTAATGATGTCAATTAGTTAACTTGATTAAATATTTAATGACATTAATTAATTTGATTAAAATTAAAAAATCAATTACATTGAAGACAACTGGCCATCAGTAAGTGACACAGACTTTTCTAATTTTGTTGATTAAGTTGAGTCCTGAGATTGATTTAATCAGTTGAATAATTATGACAAATCTGATAATTTAAAATAATAGGGTGCCATTTGCAGAACTTCTGGGAAGTTGTCAGTTGCAAATGCGTTAAGAATCTCTGGGATGTTCTGCACTTAAAGAACCTCTCGTAGGCAGAGGCAAAAATCTGTATCTAACTTTGGGGGTACAGATTGATTATCAATTGAAAAATTATTAAACTGATAATTTAAAATAATTGATAGCCATTTGCAGAACTTCTGGAGGGTTCTGTGCATTAAGAACTTCTCATCTGTGATTTACGCCACTTGAAGAACCTCTCTGAGGTTCTTCAAGTGTGGGTCCCAGATGATTCTTCTGAATCAACTTAGTAAGTGTTCGTGTGTTAACCTGATTCGGCTTCCGTTTTGGGTAGTGTGGGAGGCTGCGGCGCCTGAATCGCTTTTGCGGTCAGGAAGAAGGCCCTTCGGAGTTTCCCTGCGTTGCCTAAGGCGCCTCGCTGGTGACCTGACGACGACGACGTTGACGGCGTTGTTTCAGCCCGTGCTTGGCATGCGGCGCGAAGACTCGCCGTGTCGTCCGTTCCGGAGAGGGACAGAGCGTCGTTGTCCTTGGCCGACGACGAGGCTCCCTTCCCGGACACGTCGAGCTTCGCCGCCGCCGAAGACGACCCTGCCTTTCCCGGCACGTCGAGCCGCCTCAGGGCCTCGCGAGTCCGACCGAGCCCTGTCTGCGGTGAGGGAGATCGAGCTGGAGAGGCTGGAGATAGCGGGCGCGGAAGACCCGGTGGCACAGGCGGCGGCGGAGGTGGAGGCTCCTCAAGTACAGAGCCGCGCTGGAGGCGCGAGCGCTTCCCGGATCGTTTCTGTCTCTTGAAGGCATTTTTCAAGGCTTGACCTGCGGCACTGATGACGACTGGGAGCTGGGAGGTACTTACGGGATGCGATCCTCCACCAACTGTCACGGGAGGAGGAGGCACATCTCGCGACGTCCCAGCCACCGTCGGACGACCGGGTGCGTGCGGCGACATCGCCCGACCAGACCCAGCGGCGGCGGAAACGACCTCTGGTCCCGTTGAGCGCTGCGTTGTGGTCGTCGTCGCTAGGAGGTGTTTCTGCGGTCGGTCCGTTGTCTCTGATGGTCCCAGGATGTCGTCAAAGCTGATGTGGGTCACCCTCGCGTAACGCGGGCACGAACCGATGCGAGGCTTCGATGCCTCGTCGTAGGAGCGACTGGCGGGGGCTGAGCGCTGCCAGGTGGTAGTGAGCCCACCCTTTAAGGTCTGGACGACGCCTGAAGACGGAGCGACGGGCTTCCCATGCGGTCGGTCGTAGACGGTATCGACTCGCTCGAGGAGCTGCGCGTAGGGGAAGGTCGGGTCCGCCGTTAGACCCTGGCGGTCGTAGGAACTGCCAGTGCGGGAGATTGTGAGATTGACGTATCCGGGGTCATGCATGGGGTTCGTTCCGTTGCCGTTCGGGCTGGACTGGAAGTTGGTGCAGCAGGTGGCGTAGCTATCGTTGCTGGCGTTGCTCTCCTGGCGGTAGTCGGACGTCGACAGCTTTCCCTTGTCGTCGGCGTCATCGGCGATGATGAAGGAGTATCCGGGCAGCTGGGGGGCGGATGGGGTGAGTCCGTTACGAGTTGGACTAGGCTGAGGGTAGGGGCAGCAGGTGACGTAGCTGTCGTTGCTAGCGTTGCTCTCCTGGCGATAGGCAGACGGCTGAAGGGTGTCCTTGCCGTTGCTGCTTACTATCATTGCTCCGGGATAGGACGTCCAGGATGTAGGCATTCCTTTGGACCAGCTGCTGTCCTGTTAAGTGAGCACACTCAATACAGTCATTTCCTTTTAATCACAGTAATTCCATCTAGTTTAGTCTTGCAATATAGTACTCTCATTCGAATATACCCTAAATAATATTCATTCATTCATTTAAGAGATTTATATAGCGCCCCTTCAAGATTATCTACTCAGAAGCGCTCCCGACTCAACCCCGGCTAAAGAGAACAGTCTTCAGGGTCTTCAGATACTAGAAGCAATATTATACAGAAGAAATGGCTATAGTTGACATGTATTGTTACAGCCAAAAGATCAACTTAAGTTTTATTATTACTAGAGCTATACAAATCTATGAGTGGTTGATGTACTTTTCAATATTTTTTGTACTGGCGAATTGATACTGACGAATGCTAGCCAGACAATTTACTTGTTTCTGTACCGAGTTTCTTACCATACTTAATAGTACAAATTGTGATTGTGGATGACAAAATGCTCCATTTAACTGGATAATGTTGTGTAGATTTTAGAGATTCATAAAAGACTCCACATACATTTATCAAACGCTGAAATTTTATTAAGGTGCAGACGAGAAAAGCACGTAGTCAATAAGCGAGTACCTGGATTGTGCTGTCAATCGTAGCGTACCGCGAAGTCGCAGAGAATCGAGGTACGTCCATCTCGATGAAGTCCAGACGGTCTGGATCGCTGGACGTCAGACGTGCCTTGCTTCCGAACACGAGCTCGCTGTAGTCCGTCGTCCTCGCTCGTCCGGTATAGGCCAACGGGTAGGCCCTCCGGTTGGGTCCGCCCTCCAGCGGACCCTCGCCCGGTGGTCTGTCGCTAGACGGTGCTTCGGGACCTCGAAGGGAGACGATGCTCCCGCTGAGCCGCGCTTTCTCGAGGGCCTCGCGGCGCTCGGTCGCCTTCTCACGTCGCATCTGGTCCTTGTAGAACTCGGCAAAATTGTTGACGATGATTGGTATGGGGAGGGCGATGACCAGGACCCCGCAGACGCAGCAGGCCGACCCGACGAGCTTACCCCAGATCGTTTTGGGCACGACGTCACCGTATCCGACCGTCGTCATGGTGATTGCCGCCCACCAGAACGTTTCCGGAATGCTGCTGAAGGCTTGCTTCTGCTCGTCCTTCTCGGCGAAGTAGGCGAGGCTGGAGAAGACAAGGATCGAGATGGCGAGGAACATTATCAGCAGCCCGAGCTCCTTGTAGCTGCGCCGAAGCGTGTAGCCGAGCGACTGGAGCCCCACGGAGTGTCGGGCCAGCTTGAGTATCCGCAGTATCCGCATGATCCGGAAGATCTGAACGACCCTGCGGACCATGTGAAGCCCGCTCTGGAACTGCTCCGTGCTGTCGCTGGACTCGTCCAGTCCCAGTGATATGTAGTAGGGTATGATGGCGAGGAGGTCGATGCAGTTCAGCGGGCCCTTGAAGAACTTGAGCTTGCTCGGCGACGCCCACAGTCGAAGTCCGTACTCGAAGGTGAACCAGCAGATGCAGACGGTCTCGACGATGGCCAGGTGCTCGTTGTCCGAATGGGTCCCGTTGACATGCACCGTCTGCAGGGAAGGCATCGTGTTGAGGGTGAGGGCTATCGTCGAGACGACAATAAATAGCACCGAAACGAGGGCGAATACCTAAACAGGTAAGTATTGTAGTGTATTGTATACAGGTATCTATCAGGTATTTATATTGTATTGTATTGCCTCTCGTATTGTAGTATTGTAGTGTATTGTATCTATGAATTTGTATAGCGCCTCTCGCAGAGCACAGTCAGAGGCGCTACCAGTGCGAGAGACCCAGAGAAAAGAAAGAGGTCTTGAGCAACGTAAAGAGGCACTTTGGCCCACCAGTTAATGAAGAGGAACAGTAAGTAAGTAGCCTACATTCTTTAATGAGAAGCACAAGTAAACGGACTTCACTGTACCTGGCAAGCTTAATACATACAAGCAGTATAAATTATACTGACTGTATAATATAATCAACAAACCAAGAATTGAACGAGAGCAGTTACTGTATAACAAGGGGAAAATAGGGAAAGCAGATAGGGAAGGAAGAGTTAGGGTTGGAGGAAAGTGAAGAGCTTAAGTAGCCAGATCTAGAGCGACATGAACGCGAAGTAGATGCATTGGAGTACGTCTCATTAGTCTACACACCTATAAACTCGTACCTGTCTGCTGTCTACGTACAATCCCGTAACTGAACATTTTTATTAGGATGATTTACTCTTGACCAAAGTACTTTAGACAACACAGTTTGAAAAACAATAGAAATTAAAATTAAACACTAGATGATATTAACGATGGCAAATAATCATGTTACCTCTGTTTTGCTACTCAATGGCTTCAACAAAAGAATTGATTGATTGATTGATTGATTGATTGATATCCGAAGAAAAACGTCGACTCACCCGAGCAGCCATCGATGTCTGCGGCTTCTCCAGCAGATCCCAGATCTTCTTGCGCCACTTGGAAAAGTATCCGCTGCCGAAATCCTCTTCCACTCGCTGCCGCAGGCTCTCTGCCTCCTTACGCATCTCCTCGAAGATGCTCTCTTTGCGCTGGTGGTACTTGTTCTGGCAGCAGGACTCAAGGTACAGCTCGTCCATGCCCCAGTACTCTAGGTCGTCGCTGAACGACAGCACACACACGTCCTCGGCCATGTGCAGTTTACCCGTCCGATAGAAATTCATCACAGGACCAAAGGACTTCGGATGGCGGTCGAAGAAGAACTCCATCAGGTCAAGGTTGAAGTCGTCGCACAGTTCGAGAATGGCCTCCGCCGAACAGCACCTTCGCAGCCGACCAAGCCGCGTGTGCGGCATTCGCTCCAACGTCCGCCACATCGTCTCATGTCGTACGCCACCGACGTTCAGCACCACGCGCCGCGTCGTCAGCATCCGGCGAGCCACGGCGCTGGACAGGTCCACCGACGGCGGCGGGAAGGCAGCGCGGGCCGGGGGAGCCGGCGGGGAACGGTCGAGGCTCATGGCGGCGCCCTGCAGGAAGCTGCCCCATTTAAACCAGAAGTAGTTAGCAATTCTGTTACGCAAAGGCTGGGTAAGGTATATGGTATATATATAGAGACACGTAGTTGAGCAAAAGTAAGGTAAGGTTAGGAAAATTCAGATGAAGTATCAAATCAAATCAAATCAAATCAAAAATCATTTGATTGATCCATCCATAATACAGAACAGAACAGATGATTATGAAAATATAAGTAGTATGTACATCAATCAATCAATCAATCAATTTTCGTTTATTCCGCACACCAGGCTGACAGAACGCAGCTTCTTACATCATTAGTTAGTCGTATATTTATATATACACTGTGTTCATTTGTATGTCACCTTGTCCTTTCTGGATATCGTTTAATTTAATTTTCAGTGATTTATTCAGAATATGTCTTTATATAGCACTCTAGGAATGAAGTTACGATTATCTTTGTCCGGAAGAGAAAAGCCATGGGCCCGAGGGCGGAGCACATGTCCACAAGAGGGGCGAGGCGGGGGCGCAAGAGCCGATGGAGTACGTGGTGTTCGTTGTTACGCACAGATCTAAACAAGCGTCAACATCAACCGAAGATAATTCAGTCAGAGGCAAATGCAGATGCATTGAAGAATCTCAGTAAGTACTGGAGCGATGGGTCAATACAGGAGACCTAAAAGGAACATAGGTCCCGCTAAGTATATAGGCCCGATTTCAGTAAAAGAAGAAAATGGCCATTAACCAAATACAAAACAGAAGGTAGTCACCTGTTAGTGCATCAGCAAATCAAATAACGTCAAGTGGATGGATAAAGCATTAGGCCTGGTACATTGAGTAATTTAATAATAGTCAGCCAATCATCATAAGAGGATCAATAAGTGTAAGAGTCTATTTCAAAGTGAATCTTAACTGATCAGTTACTGGGTGAGATAAGGAATGGCAAGGCAATTTTGTAATGTTAGTCAATCAAGGCAATAAGAAAGGTAGGCCTAAGTAAAGTAGATGCATCATGCAGGTATCAGCTATGTAGGGATATGTCAGTACGGTTAGCTAGGAAAAGTCAGCTAAGGTTGCAGTCCAGTGGACGGATGACTGGTTGCAGTCCAGGATGGATGGACGGATGGATGGATGGATCATCATGGATGGGTGGGTGGGTGGATGGATAGATATGGGATGGATGGATGGGTGGGTGGATGGACGGATGGGTGGGTGGATGGATGGATTAATGGATGGATGGGTGGGTGGGTGGATGGATGGGTGGATGGGTATGGATGGATGGATGGATGGATGGATGGATGGATGGATGGATGGATGGATGGATGGATGGATGGATGGGATTGGATGGGTGGACGGATGGGTGGGTGGATGGATGGGTGGGTGGATGGATGGGATGGGTGGATGGATGGATGGATGGATGGATGGGATTGGATGGGATTGGATGCGATGAGTGGGTGGGTGGGTGGGTGGGTGGATGGATGATAATTCAGTCAGAGGCAAATGTAGATGCATTGAAGAATCTCAGATGGACTGATTGATTGATTGATTGATTGATTGATGAAAAGACTTGTAGATATGTAACCGAGGCAGTTAGTGTCCTTCTTCTCTGGCAAATAACCGGACATTGCTTCTGCCGAAACTCCGAGGCACCAGATAGACATAGTATTCCACGAGCGCCGATGATGCCCCAATCCGATTTCGTCAAGTAGTTGCTGTGTAAATTTGACCTGCAGCGATATGATATCCTCACGAGTCACGAAAGAAACGATAAACGTTTCTTGAAGTGGCGCTATATAAATGCCTCACGGCATTACACGGATTGTTAGAGTATAACTGAAAAATATTCGCCCTTGTGTATGCAACGCTGAGACATGATTGTTCCATGCAGGAGCGTTGGCACTGCCGTTGTCTTCAGAAGTCTATGTCCTGGTATACAGAGACATTGCCATTGTCTCTTCTTCAATGCTAATTATAATTTAAAAGCCTTATTCTATTGTTTTGCTGCGTCCGAAGCAACAGACCAGCAACTGCTTCACACACACGCACGCACACACACACACACACACACACCTAATGCCAAATGGGGACAAATTAAAAATAGGGAGGGACAAAGTTGGTGAGTGTTTTCCTAACGTTCTTTAAGGATGCCCCACCGGAAACTAGGAGGAAAGATCGAAGAGAGGAGGAGGAGGAGGAGGATGAGAAGGAGAAGGAGGAAGGAGAGGGAGAACAAGAGGCACGGAAAATGGGAGAAAAGAGGAGGATGTGAAGGTCGAACAGGAGTGAGACAGAAGAGAGGAAGAAAAGAGCCGTGGAGGAGGATGGACGATGGGATGGGAAGACTTAAGGAAGAGAGGAGGAGTAGCACTTAGAACAATAAAAAACTGGGCAGTATGAGAAAGGACAGAATTTCTTTGAAAGACTATATTACTGGACGGAGTTAGATATACAACTGCAATGTGTGTGTGTGTGTGTTTGTGTGTGTGTGTTTGTGTGTGTATACGTGTGTGCGTGTGCTACATAAACTGTTATCAGCTCAGATAAACCCATACCAGAGCCAATCATATAGAGACTCCCCGCAGTCCTTCAGTATGTAATATGTATGTACACAGTATATTCGTTTATTTCAGAAAACAACAGGCAGAACGCTATAGGTTAACAATAACAGATGACAGTATGGCTACTTATGGATGGGTTAATTAGTACATGGTTTTATATAACATTCTAGGAATAAAGTTCATCGAGTCTTTATCGGGGAGGGTGAAATTGTATGCCCTATGTCGTAATTAAGTTATATAACGGTTCACGTTGCAGTGAGTCTCGGTTCATGCATGACAGAGGGTGTAGGTTTCCTTTGGGCGAGGTCTGATGGGTGCCGCTTTATGAAGAAAACTGAAGTAGTCAATTGGGCGTCCCACATGATCCGTTAACTTTATGAGACGCCTCTGCTCTTAAGTGGTTCTGCTCTGAAATAGGCCATGGCGCACAGTCATCAGTTGTCTAATCATAATGCGACAACAGCAGTTCAACGACTTAGTTACAAAAGGGCTTTTGAGAAGCTCAGCAATAGCGCTACATACATACATAGGCCTACATACATGCATGCATGCATGCATGCATGCATGCATGCATGCATGCATACATACATACATACATACATACATACATACATACATACATACATACATACATACATACATACATACCAGAGATGGGTACGATTAGCTAGAATTGCTAATCGATTAGAATTAGAATTAGCTCTTGAAATTTGCTAATCGATTAGAATTAGAATTAGCAAAAGCTTTTAGCTAATCGATTAGAATTAGAATTAGCAGCAGCTAATCGATTAGCAATTAGAATTAGATTTCGTTAATCGATAGCAGAACTAAATACGCGTTCCATGGCAGCTGAGGTTGCAGGAATACAGTGATGCTGTAGATGAAGAACATGAAAACGAACAAATCTGTCAGTTTTACATGAGTAGAATATACAAATAACCATGAGCAGATAATTGAAAATTTGAAACAGCCTTTGGATAAATAAGTAAGTAAGCATATTCTCAAACTCAATATTAATAAACTCATTCTTAATGAACGCTTAATTTTCAGACAGCTAATCGATCAGCTAATCGATTTTCGATTAGCAATTAGCTGCAATTGCTAATCAATTAGAATTAGAATTAGCATCAGACGACAGCTAATCGATTAGAATTAGAATTAGCTGTTTGTCTAATCGATTAGCTAATTGATTAGCATCTAATCGATTAGTTACCCATCTCTGATACATACATACATACATACATACATATGTATGTATGTATGTATGTATGAGCACTTGTTATAGCGCCCCTTCAAGATTTCTACTCAGAGGCGCTCCCGACTACAGCGCGGACACTGAATCGGAGTTTCACGCCGAAGCGCATGAGCAATTGCAGTGAAGGACTTGCCCAGGGTCCCTACGCGGCGGCTTGAGGTGGATTCGAACCCGCAGCCCTCCGGCTGCAAGGCACTGAACATACCCCTACACCACCGCGCCACACATACATACATACATACATACATACATATATACACACATACATACATACATACATACATACATACACATACACATACATACATACACACACATACATACATACATACATACATACATACATACATACATACATACATACATACATACATACATACATACAAACATACATACATACATACATACATACATACATACATACATACATACATACATATATACACACATACATACCTACATACATACATACATACACACACATACATACATACATACATACATGCATGCATACATACATACATACAAACATACATGCATAAAGCATACATACATACATACATACATACATACATACATACATACACACACACAAACACACACATACATACATACATATGTCTGTATATGTCTGTAGACACACACACATACATGTGTGTATACGTACTGTACGTATTTGTACGTTCGTATAATTATAGGACAACCGTTCCATACGGTTAGTTGGTTAGTTTCTCTTTTACGACGCTGTGTAATACCAACGATGATTAGCGTCGCCCTCCTTTTTCCAGGCTTGGGACTGGCACTACCATAGAACGGGTAGTGGCGCAGTAATATGTCCAACGGATGATGATAGATTGTCAAACGGGAATCGAACCACCTGCAGGGTGCGTTAAGGGTGTACCGTTGAGGGTTAATTGCAGCTACCCTATAGTATTTGGTTACCATTACCTCTGCTGTCTCGTCCAAGACTTCTTCCTTCCTTCCGCTCTTCCCCTCGCTTCTTACTCTTCGGTCTTTGTCGTTCCTCACATCTCGTTCAGCTCTCGTACACGGCCATGGCGCACGCTTCCGGTGCCAGCCGATCTGCCGAGCCGCCGATCGTCGTTCCCGGCATGCATCGGTCTCTCCAACAACGACATCCGGTCAGCCCGACAACAGTCGCCTGTCCGCACCAACGACAACGGCTACAAGAGATTTCAATATTGGCGACGTACACGTCCGAGATCCAGTAATACTTAGGACTATTTCGTCGATACAGTTAAGCGTATCCTATCTCGTTCCATGATTCCCGGCCGTATGGCCATTCGCTGAACCTGCTCCTTAGGATGCGCTCTTACTCCTCTCGGCTCTGGCGCGATAATTTTATGCAAATTTATTCCACAGGGACGTCGTACGGCGAGCAATGCTCTTCCCGGCCGCGTGCGTCTTCTGCGTATGCGCGCGCGCCTCGTGACCAGCAACAGTCGTTAACAAATGTGCGACCTCATGAATATTTAAACTTCCCGGCAGCCTTTTTCTCTCGCCAACCCTGGCAAGTGACGGCGACTCATGAATAATTCAGCATTAGTGCTAGTGTCGGCCACGGACGCGTACATGAAGACGCTACGACTCATGAATAATTCAGCATCAGTGCTAGTGTCGGCCTCGGTCGCGTACATGAAGACTCATGAATAATTCAGCAGCCTGGCGACGTCCATCTGCGCAGGCAGGCGACTTGAGCTCATGAATAATCAATTGTGACGACTCCGTGCGGAGATACAGCGCGGCGACAGGTCGCCAGACGAAGGAAGGCGATGCGTGCGTATAAATAATCAGCCTATCGATCGACGTGCAGCGCTCCTGGCGGCCCCCGGGAAAGATATCGACCTGTCTCGCAAGAGACACGGCGCCGGCCAGTGTATTCCTTCCAGTTCAAGGAATAGAATTGGATGGGTGGGTAGTACCATCCAATACACCCTCTCGACAATTATTTCGCGGCGTTGATCGGTTTGACCTTGGCGGCTGTCCCAGTTTTTTTAACCGCCGTTTTGTCTTCATGAAATGTTCCTGTAACACGCGCTGCGGTCTTGAAGTAATAAAACTGCGAAATCAGTCTTAATTAACGGGCGCCAGAGGAAGGGGGCGCCAAAATGAGGGTTAGAATTAATCATTTTAATCTTGATTTTGATGCTATTTTTAACTAATTTATCCGAAATAAATTTATAAAACTTAATTTTGGCGTCCCAAAACCTTATTAGTTACAATCTAGTTGTCAGACATTATTTTGGCGCCCCATTGTGGACTAAGGGGCACCATATACTCATTACAAATGATATACCTACATTGTAAGATTGTTCGGCTAGTCAGAATCAGAAAAGTCGTTTTCCCATAAAATCATGGATAAAATCAGCTCAAGTATATCCTTAATGTATTAAAAGTGACATCTGGTTTTCATATATAAACAAATTAGGTATAGTAATTTTCAACTTTCCTGTATATGGGAAACTTTTAACCGGTTGGAATGAATAGCTGCATTCATAGCCAGTGAGAGGGAGGGTGGAGTATGCAGTATGCCAGCTCTTGTAGGAGAAGCGTCTGTCTGACGGTTAAGCTAGCTGGGTCCGCCTTGACTCTTGACGCCCATGGCTGCATGCATGATCCCCAGTACAAGCTATTATACTGTAGGCATGGCGACCGCTGGATCGGGCTGCTGCATCCCAGTGATTTGTATATTTATTGGTCCAAGAGGTTAAAACTACAAGCTAACTTTCAATAAGAGGCAGACTGACAGTATCAGTCAGAACTCAGCAGCTCTTGGATTTCAATTCTGCTGCTTTAGGCTATATAATAGTTTTGTTTGAATGAAAATACTCATAAAAGAACAAGTTTGTTAGTTTAGCGATACGTAGACTAACATAGTACAAATCAACAACCTATAGTGTTTAAATAGTTTTTATTTTATCGACAACAGATGTGTTATGATATTTGTTTGATAAATAAATTCATATATAATTTGAATTTATTGACTTTCAAAAACACAATGAACAGTCGGTATTTTTAATATTTTATTTCACTAAAATTTAAATTGCCATTCCGTGTATTTGGAAAATGTGAAATAAATTAAATAGGGAGGGACGAGGAGGGGCGGGGGAGGCCGGAGGGGGCGCCAATTTCATAGTTTGTCCCCGGGCGCCAAATATCCTAGCTACGCCTCTGCAGTGCGGTCTTGAAGTAATAGAACTGCGGAGTCGGTCTTAGATCTTAATTAACGGCTGTTAATTGACCAAGTCTTTGTTGCAATCTCGATGGTGGCGTGCTGTAAATGTGTTCGGTTGTAGAAAAAGAGAAATCAAAGTAGGCACGAGCATTGCATGGGTTATATAAAAATGCGTGAATGCACTCGTTAAGTTTAGATTTTCAATTCAAATTATTGTCATTTGTGATACTAGCCTATAGGCTAGAATCTAGTGTTATGTTGTCCGTGAGGCTTTTGTGAGCTTCTGTGTTTGTCTTGGGCTAACAAAGATTAATCTGTTTATTGTATTGTTGCTATTGTGTGTGATTATCTGGTGGTCATCGTGCTGGACTGTCAGCCGAGAAGTCAGGGATTCAAATCCCCGCCAGAGCAGAAATTTGGTTCGAGATTTCTGCTCCACCTACATGCGCCCCTATAGCCAACTCAGCTGTAATTAGTACACTGATCGTACATTGTCGGTGGGAAGATGAGACGTTGAGGGAGAGGACTGGCCACCTGCCCTTATAGTCTAGGAAAAATTGCTAACGCTCCATACCCATGGCAGGCTGCCCTACAACTGGCTAAAGGGATTGCTCTTCGTCTATAATTGCTATAATATTGTAATCGCGAAACTTCTGATCGGACAGCGGAATGGTCGATGAAAGGGAATGTTTTGCAAGTGCTTATAATGGAGGAGAAGAGACAAATAAAGATCAAAGGACCCGTGGCACGGACCGCTCTGCAAACTATTACAAACGGATGAAATATGTTGTTTTCGAATGGCAGTGATATGAATGCGATCCATGTAAATGTCTATGATGTAACTACACAAGCCGCTGTCACAACAGGGCAAGGTATACATGTATAGACCGGTTCCTTTCTAAATGTTATGTTCGCGGCTCTAATTCCTTTGTGGAAGGTACTTGCTATTTATACAGAATATGCTTACTTATTTACATAAGGCTATCTACAGTTTATTCAGTCTAGGGACTTCTCCACCATTTGTACGCCTAATTTAACATCTGTTTTCTGTTTCAGTTGATGATGATGACGACGACGACGACGATAACGATGATGATTATGACGACGACGATGATGATTATGACGACCATGATGATGACGACGACGTTGATGATGATGATGACGACCACGACGACGATGATGATGATGACGATGACAATGACGATGACGACGACGACGATGTTGATGATTTTAAGAACCTCAGGATCGCAGCTACCTCGGGTATAAAAATAAAAGTAATTATGCGCAGAGGTCTATAGAAATATCCTTAATGTCGTTCTTTCTGATAATTGCAACTGGGACGAAGACCGTGACACCCATGACGTGAGTCGTGCCAGCGACGCCTGTCCTCGCTCATATAATTTATATACTATACCCGCCGGTTTTGCTTCAACAGCAGGTGCTGCGTCCTTGCAAGCCTCGTTGAAATGTGCCCCACGGATTGCCCCATTGCCAAGGGCGCAATTTTCCGGAGGTGCGATGGGTAAAAATAATCTAAGAGAGCTGATGGAACGGAAGTATCTCCAGCTGTTTCCACATACATTACATGTATTGTATTGTATTGTATTGTATTTAAACATTTATAAAGCGCCTCTCACAGTGAACACCAATCAGAGGCGCGCGCGCGTGTGTGTGTGTGTGTTTGTGTGTATGTGTGTGTGTGTTTGTGTGTGTGTGTGTTTGTGTGTGTGTTTGTGTGTATGTGTGTGTGTGTGTGTGTGTGTGGTGTAGGTGTAGGTGTAGGTGTTATGGGTGTGTGTGTGCGTGCATATGGATAGGTGCCTCTGCAACAGCGGTTCGGGAGTGGGCTGTAAGTAACTGGTTTCCGGTGTATGGCTGCTTCTCCGCGTATTAATATTTTAACCGAATTTGCGCTTGACGCATGCGCACAACGCTGCGCTTTGACCCGGATGGAAAGCGAGAACTGGCAGCGGAATTAAATAAACGGAATGGATGACCGGTCTGGATGATGGCACAGCATTTAATAAGCGAATTACAGACAGGTGGAATGATGAATACATGGAAAGGCAGTCGGAGAAAGGTGTATGTTGAAAGACGACGTGTAGAAGGACAGTTTCAGAGACATACAGGCTACAGCTGAACCAACATCGGTGTATAATGACGGGGTACGGATAAGCCAGGTAGAGGTATACAGGTATACTGAGAGAAAGAGGCATCCAGGGGCACGGGTAGAATGACAGGTGCAGAGAAAGACAGGTACGCAGGCAGACTTTTGTGCATGCATTTACAGAGACTGAGTTTGGGAGTTCGACAGGCGCAAGTCACCTGTATAGGATTGGCAGGACATATACTGCTTTGTTCCATACACGCTTGTCCATTGATAGCATTGAACAGGCACATAGAAGAGTAGGAAGACAGGTTAATTGATGGACACGTAGAAAGACAGGTATACAGACAAATAAGAATACACAGAGGTAAGAATGTCATTGTTAAAATACTCTATACAATGTACATACATCATGATGATGCGTACATTCTGTCATAGGTACATGCATGCATGCCTGGTGATTTACATATACAAACACCCATACCTATAAATGCACACTACTATACATATAAGCCTACACATGCACGCAGGCAAAAACCCGTGGTAGAACTTACTGACGGGTTGCCCATCGAATTGGTCAGCCTGCGGGACCAGTCGTCGATTTTCGTGAATAAGCTGGTGCCCTGCGCTTGGCTTTCGAGTGGCGCTTTAGAAGTTAGGAGATTACGATTACGATTTTCGATTAGCGGCTGGGAGGAGTTTCGGACATTACATGATGAACTGTTGGTCGGCCACGGACGAATTCCCTGGAAAAAGTAAAGATGGCAGCCTCACCAATTCTCACTTCCACCTAAGGATACCAAAAACTTCATTCCCAGGGAGCTTTGTAAAGGCATCTAGTAAACCCTAGACTGTTTAAATGATTAATTAAAAGCCAATTAATAACAATATTGGCAATTCTGGCTCGGACCAAACGTTAAAACTGTTCACCTAATGCCTACACAATGTACACATGGCTATATTTTTGTAACCGCATTGCGTTCTGACCATGTGTTAATGAATAAACGAAGATTCTATTATTGTAGCGAGAGCTTTTATCTTAATTTCTTGGAACTGCTTCACAGAACGGCACTTCGAAGTAATTGTGTGCTGCATAAGGTCGGCTGAAAGAGTGGGTGGGTTGATTTATTGATTGATGGATTGACTAATTCATTTTGACGGGTGGGTTGATTGAGGGAAGAGGGGAAGGAAGCAGAAAGAGGAAAGTATGGAGGTGTGGGACTGTGGGTGAGTGTATGGATGGACGGTTGAGCATGGAGCCTGGGAGGCTGGTTGGATGAAGCGAGGGAGAGGACTGGCCTTCATACGACCTTCATATGCCGAGGCTGAGCAAAATGAAGTCGTTAACACTTCGTAGCCATGACTCCATTCCCGGGCTAACTATAATTAGTCTTAGCTCCATTATAATAACCGCAAGTTACGCACTTCTGTCGTTGGCTGCGTTATGACAGCCAGTTTTGAATAAACGAAAATACAATACAAATACAATACAACTTAGGGACTGCTCTTTTTCTTGTTTTTCTTCAACAGTCTGAAATTTCGGTTTCACGTTGCTCGCTCGATGGCAGCACAGTCGGCCTGGTTCTCGGTTTCTGACGCTGTCTATATAGATAGAACCGCAGTCTATCATGAGCTCTGCCAACTCCGCCAGTACCCTACCTGTGGTAGTGCCAGTCCCAAGCCTGCAGAAAGGAGGAGGGCGACGTTAATTGTCTTATGACACGGTGTCATTAAATAGCAACTAACCAATGAGTTCTGCTTTGACATTCGTTGAATATGGCTAAACTGTCGTAGAGATTAGTGACCACGCAGGTAGGCCTACTGATGGGACCAAAACGCTTTGGAATTTTCAAGCCCAACGGCTTTGTCATAGTTACCAGCGACGTCCATCAGTCGGAATTTAACGACGCATTTCGCTTACTCGCCACCCTATCACTCTGCCCACGAACCTGAAACCTTTATCCTACTACCCTGCAGACCCTTCAATTTTCACTTCGATGCCACCTGTACTTTACTAGCCATCCCTATCAGCCTGTTTCTAATACCGCTTTTCTCTCGCTAGCCATGGCCTAACACTGTCTTTCACTTCACCTTTATCTTATATCTAAAACGGGATCCATTTTACTTGACCAGTTGACCTAGCAGCAGCCTACGACACGTTCTGGCATGCGGACCTATTTCTGAACCTCTCAAGGATTATGCCCCGATGTTTGGTGGAGATCACTGAAGTCTTCCTTCGGAATAGGCGTGTCCAACTATAACTGCCTATGGCGGACCAATGCAGCTATTGGAGAGCACGAAAGAATGGCTTACCTCATGGTCATAGTTCTGTCCTATTTACGTGTCTCTTCAACATTTGCATCAAGGGGCCGTCCATAAATGACGTCACGCAATTTTGGCCGATTTTTAACCCCCTCCCCCCTCGTCACACTTCGTCACAAAAAGTAACACCCCCTCTGAAAATGACGTCACAAAGCTCTGACCCCCCCTAAAACCAAATTTCCATGGCGAAGCAAAATGCTCCTTCATGGAACAAATAGGAAAGCATGAATATTTTAAAATCTAACGGTGACCAAATATTGAAATAATTAGAAAATTATTAATAATTGTGCCCATATACATTAAAAAAAAATTTTTAAATGAAAATTTAATCCTCAAAATGAGTGCTGTTATTATTAAAATTAAATTTTTGTTAATTGTTAAATTTAAAAACAGACCTGGTGTGACGTCACACTTCTCCGACCCCCACCCCCATGTCACACATCGTCACAAATTTCCGACCCACCCTCCCCCAGGTGCGTGACGTCATTTATGGACGGCCCCAAAGACCCTCCTTATGTCTCGGGTCTCAGAGACGCTCGTTAACGGAACTTAAAGAAACAAACACTAATCGGATGCATCTTCTAGATCATATTCCAGAAGCTTTGCCTATATGTTGGGCCCACCAGCTGGAATCGCCTTTCTCGAGAGCTCCTCAGTTTGTCCCTTCCACGGTTTCGCAAGTGCCTGGAGACTGGAGTCTGTGTTATTTCCCAGTGATTTCACTGGTTCGGGTCGGGGGAGTTTATTCCTGAAGTGGCGCTTTATAAATGTATGATTATATATAATTTATAATTACAGTTGCTGAATAGTTTTAGGTATAGAAACTGCAACCAAGTCCAAGTACACCCAAAGCTTTAACCTGTACTGTGCAAAGGGTTAACACGCATTCAACATCAAACTCAGCGCTCAAGGCATCAGCCATGCATGAGAAGACCCCTACAAGCCGTATAGCGTAAAACTCAAATAACTCACAGTCTTGAAGAAGACTGCAACTAGTATCAAAGAATGGACAGCAGCAGGTATGATTAACCCCTTCCTCATCGCTGAGCAGTCCTCCAAATTTCAGCTTGCCTCGACGAGTCTGGTCTGCACTAAACCGTTTTCAGATGGACCAGGATTGCTCTATATGCAACCGTATCAAGCTACTGATCCGTAGTGCAGCTGTGGCGCATTGCTAGCGCTCGTGAATAAGCTGGTGCCCTGCGCTTGGCTTTCCAGTGGCGCTTTAGAAGTTTGGAGATTACGATTAAGTAAGGTTACGATTGCAGACTTTGGCGCATGTCGTCGATGTCTGTCGGAATCGTAATTGTAATAGACTATCCAAACTTTTAAAGCGCCTCTCCAAAGCCAAGCGCAGGGCACCAGCTTATTCACGTAATACAAATACAATACAACTGTACCTTAATAGTGCCCTCCTAACAAAGTTCAGAAGTGCAAACACGACGAAGTCACAGATACAGTTATATTGCAGAGCAATTGTGAGCGAAGGACTTGCTCAAGGTCCCTACACAGTAACTGTCTCGGGCGAGGCTCGAACCCGTCCTCTCCGCGTTACAGGTCGAGCAATCGGCCACCGTGCCCCTTATTCACGAGCTCTGGCATTGCCTCTCCTAACGACGTTTCTTCATCCGTCGTCCGTCTCTTTCCCTCTCCACCTCTCCCTCAGTGTCAGCAGAACTTCAAGTTGCAATGTGACGGACGATGAAAGCGAGTTGGATTGCCACATTTCAACGGTCAACATGGCACGGCCTCCTTTGCCTTCGACGGCGGCCTTGTACTCTTCCGACTCCGATCGATATACCTGCTGCAGCCGGGTCGAGACAGCCGTCCTCTCCCCGCGCGCCCCCTTCGATCCCCGCCGCTCCCCGCTTCCCTCGACGGCCTACGCGACCCGGCTAATTCCTCGTCCATCGACCATCTGTTCGATCGGTTGAACGTAGATCGGATCAGAAGAATAGCGGGAATGGCAGGGAATTATGCGATCGGAATGCCAGTGTGTGTGTGTGTGTGTGTGTGTGTGTGTGTGTGTGGGAGAGGCAGTGTGAAGGAATTGGGGGACAGAGAGGGGAAAATAATTGGGAAGAAACGTGGCAGTCGATTGGTAAATGTGTGAAGTTAGTTGCTGTTTGACGACACTGTGTCATTGCAAAAATGATCAGCGTTGCCCTCCTCCTAACTCCAGGCTTGGGACTGGCACTATCAGAGTACGAACAGCGGCGGAGTTTGGAGTTATGTTGTGTGAAGATCTCCGAGCTAAAATATATATCGAATTCTGGATAAACGTTCCGTATTTCTTGTTCTGTCATTTCTGTATTTCTTAAAGTTTGCCCATTTAGAATATTATTGGCCAGGCACAATTTGTGCGAATATTGTGTCAGCCAAAAGGTGCGTCGGCAAACCTGCAGAGGTTTCACGCAACAATACAACATATTCATTATCATTTGTTGTAAATTATTCGGTTACAAACTCTCGGTCTTCTTTGCCGTGCACTCACCAACAGCACAACCTCAGGCCAACAGTCCAGATATACCATACCAAGGACCAACGAGTCAACGACACTCTGTCACGATAGATTGCAGGTTCCTACGAAACGGGGCAATTTTCTACGACGGAGATGAATGAAACAGGAACCGACAGAAACCGAGAGAGCATTAGATAAGGATCTCATGAGACGCAAAGTCAATATATACTAAATACGAGTCTAACGCTAGACTCTATAGTTAATCGCTAAATCCGGCCAATTTCTCAAGTCTCCAGACCGATGGAAGGCAGCACTTCTCCGCGATTCTCTCGTCGGATCGATATCCCTGCTTGACGCATATATACAGCGAGTGTAACAAGCGGACTGACCGACTGAGACTGACTGACTGACTGACCGGTCCAGATGTATATTTGTAAATACGGACGCATGCAACTGGCGCACAGCAGCGTCTCTTCCTTCTCCTCCCGGAACGGCTCCTGCGACGGTCACCTTTATTTACCGCACCCGACGGCTCTCCGCCAGTTGTAGCGCAGATCGGAGCCCGACGCCGCCGGTCATTATCGCGCCGCATACGGTCCGTCTTTTTCACGAATGAAAACAGGTCGCGCAGTCGGTTCTAGTTTCCGACGTCGTGTCCCATGGCAGTGTTGTTAAGTTTCGTCAGTACTTCTGGGATTCTAACCGGTGAAAACCGTAGTTTCCAGTTGTTGAATTCTTGTTGTCTTACCGAAAGATCTATCCAGCGATCTCCGCCTTTGAACTTTATAATTTTTTAATAGTAATGCATGTTAAGTGAGTACACGATAGGCGTTTCATTACAGAGCTGAACAATAACGTTCCGCAAGCCTCCTCGAATAACAGCAGATACAGATGACGGAGAACACAAAAGTTTTACAATAGACTGGATTCTTCAAGAACTATTCGACGATATATCCTCATGCCAGAATTTGTTTGGTAGGCTAACTCTAATTTAGGCAGAAATTGAAGCTGTCATTTTCAAATTCAAAGTTTTATGCCAGCTCGCCATTGCTTTCAAACGCAAGCGCCGGACAACAGTCGAGGAAAGTGCGCTACTTAAGTGCTCTGGTAACCTGGACCGATGCGTAAGTCGTTCAGCTTCATTAGGGCGCCTTAGCCGAGATGAAAATGCGTGGATTGGCTGTTTGAAAGAAGTTGCTGGAAGGACAGAGCATTGTTGACTGATGGAAAGGTGTGACGTAATTTCCGGCTTACTTGTGTTGCTTCTCTTGAGACTGGCGGGTAAGTTAATATGATTTTATATGGAGCTACAATCCATTATTGTTTCCTAAATCCGACATTTATTGAGCGCGCCTCACAGAAATCTCATTCTTCGTATCTGTATGTCCGCTTAATAATTGTCTCTGCCATTGGCTTATTATTTCTCTCTCCGTCTGCAGTCACTGCATTTAGTTCTCTGTGTGACTGTCTTCGCCTTTTTTACTGTTGTTCGCATCTGCGTCTTTCCCTTCGACGTCAGTAATTTTTCCAGCTCGATCTAACCTGGCGCTACAGAAATCTGCCCGCGATTGCAGGCCGCTATTTATCCGCTATTTATCCGTCTCGTTGCGTATAGGCCTACTTGTGTATATATCTGCCGCTGTCTATAGCTCTGCTACAAGATTCCTTGCCTTTATGCGGCTTTAGGGTATAGTAGAACTTAGAACCAAATCATTAGATTAATTCATTATAGTTATAACTGTATGCATTTTTTTTACATAATTATAAATACATATAAATAGGTTCCTATAAATCGGTATTTCAAGTGTTTTGTATCTCTCGCCTCGACTACTGCAACTCTGTCCTATCCGGTCTTGCTCCATCGACACTGCAACCCTTATCCTCAGTTCTACACACCACCGCTCGCCTAATAAAAGATTTTGGTCCAAGAGATCACATCACGCCTACACTGCAACAACTTCACTGGCTTCCCATCCGCGCCCGTATCGCCTTCAAAATCTACCTCCTCATGTATCACATTCACTCTGGAATCTCTCCCTCATACATGGCATCCATGGTCATGCCATGTTCAGTTTTCCAAACTGGAGGACTCCAATCGTCGACGAGAGGGGATTTCACCGTACTTCGCACAAACAGGAAGTTTGGAAACCGTGCTTTCTCTGTCTCAGGACCCTTAGAATGGAACCGTCTTCCAACTTCAGTTCGACAGTGCATATCTGTTGCACAGTTTAAAACAAAATTAAAAACTTATCTGTTTACCTTGCACTATGACTGAGAATGTAGCGAAACGCGTTCTCATGCAAGACTTGTCTTGTTAAAGAGCGCTATAAATTTTCATTTGTATTGTATTGTATATTGTATGCTATAGGGTTTACAAGAAAAAAAACAGATTTGAGATTAGTTTGTTGTGTTTCGGTAGGCTATACCGTCGACAAAATGCTGTTTTATCGCTTTCACTGTAAATTTTACCTGGCTGCAGCTGCACGATTACAACAATTACAAGTATTATAGGCTACAATTACAGCCTAATCAACATATCAAAATGATACCGCTATAAGAACCAGGCTGAAGTAATTTTCTTTTCAAAGTTCTGTCCTGTCCTCATGTAGTTACCTTCCCACGGATTCGACAAATGCAAATGTTCAGTAAGTTCAACATAAAAAATTATAAAATTAATATGTATTAATATTTCTGCTAGAACTTGTTACTGTCATTTATTGGACCGGTCACGAACGCTCGGTTTATGAGACAGAGTTATTTATCAACTCGTTTCTATTTGTTATCTTGATTTGTGTAAATATTAAATCTAGTTGTCGCAAAATTAAAATTGAAACCAGACAATCAAAGCTATTATGGGACCTTTCCGGTATGTATAGGCCTACTTTATTTATGTACATATGCATTGTCCTCATCAATGTCAGGGCCTTGGATTCATGCAAATGACTGCACTGATTTAATGTTGATGTTGACAAGTCAATAAACGCTATTTATGTGCATTCATGTGCAAATGAAATTTTTTCGAAACCCTACCACACCAAAGTAAATTAATTCTTGGTTTATGCCCATCTTCATTTCCCCTCTCAGATGTCCAGAGGCTTCCTGCTACTATTTCCTTTCCTATTAATTTTCCCGTGTCACATAAATCTCTCACTTTCAGACTGTTTTCAGAGCCCACGTCTTACCCCTTGCCCCTCTCTACCCAACTCCACAATCAGATCCTCTATTCTGCAATCAACGCGTGCCCTTAATTCACGCCCCACAATACATAGCTATGGCCCGTCTTTCGAAAAATCGCTTCAAACCCCTTTTGTTCTCTCTGAAACCGTATACTCTGGGAAGAGAGCGGAGATACAATTCTACCCAATGGGGAGTGGCGATTTTTGTCCTTTTACGTATACAAATCACACCCAGAGGAGCGCAGTTTGCATGAGGGATTTCCGATAGGTCAGGGAGAGCAGACGTATTGCTTCTGGTTTCCTTGACGTATCGGATGAAGATTGAATAGCTCCAAAGGATTACGATTTTTTACTACGCTGGTTTAATAGCCAACAACTCGATCCGTTATGATGATAACGGGACACTGCAGAGGGGGAAGTCTTTCCGGGTTAGATTATATTCCTGCAGACGTTGTCGGAAACACGGAAATAAGATGGAGATCCTTTCCGTCGAAAACGGAGTGGTTCCGCAAGCGTGAAAAGTCCGACCGTTAAAACGCCGTTTCCGTTTCGCCTGTTCCGCTGCGGAACGGTCCCTGTTCCGTCGGCGACGGATGGTTCATCGAGTACCGAATCAGCGAACCGTGAAATTGGACCGAGACGGAACCACTGCGGAACGAACGGACCGGATGGAAGCAGTGAATTGGTCGAGTTAAGGGATAATCGCATGTGGTAGGATAAAGCAATAGGAAATTTTTGTTGCATTATGAGAACATTATAGGGAACTGCACTGCAGTGTAGGATTTCGTATAGAAGACATTATAGGGTATAGTAGTAGTAGTTTCAGTGTAATGACACTGTGATAACAAAGATCGATAGCGTCGCCCTCCTCCTTCATCCAGGCTTGGGACTGGCACTGCCAGAGTACTAGCAGGGACGGAGTTATTCTAGGGTATAAGTAGACGGTTAAGCTAATATATATATATATTCACCACGAAGGTAGAAAACACAATAACAGACAAACAAACAAAAGTAAGAATACAACGTTAAGTGCATACAGATGCAAAACTAGCATACATGAAATGATCAATTCTGCGACCTAACGTAGATATGTCAATATCATACTGATGACAAAGTGGCACAAGTTCAATATAGCTATAGCCTTTGCCACAAACACTGAGGACACTGTTATTATGGCTTCCATACAACAATCTACCAAAAAAATTTAGTTTACGCATGTGTAGCATATGACAGAGGTCTATCCGACCAGAATAGAATTGGATGTCCTTCACAGATTCCCATTTATGCATGTTAAAAATCTTTCTGTAAACGTTATTCCAACACACATTTAACTGACGCATCTGGGCTGTTGGTAAATTAATAGACTCTAAGGAATAAGTTAACAGTGTCAATGTATGTCAATTAGAACGGTTTCACAAAGGGTGTGATGAAGTAAGGAGATGCAACAGTTACTCATGTAAGGTCAGATACATTCATACAACTGTACGTCTTTCTGTGAGCGACGGAGTTCACAAAATTCTTATCTCCCTACGTGCGATTCGACCGTACAACAGGCCGTGCGGTTTCGTTGTGGTTTTAACGACGTCGACCCAGGCGTTCAAGATGGCCGCCGGTCGTTCTTGCTACGCGCTCTTGACTTTTAGGACAGGGAGTCAAGTCGGCCGGAAAGACTATGGCGCGAAATTTATGGGGCGAGGAAAGCTGAGCGACGACCTATAGGGAGAGGGGTATTTGTCATATTGGGGAGATAGTGGGTACTGGGTACATATTGAGGGGTCAGAGGTTGGCCAGACGACCCAGTGAATGGTTTGGAATATAAACAGAAAGTTTGATGTTAATAAATAATAATAAAAACAGAGAATAGTTAGACAAAGTACAAAACAAAGTATAAAAAAATAAATAGGAAAATATGGAAGCCGATAAGATACGCGCGATTTATTTTAACATAATATCTTTATACGTTGATCTTTACGGTGACTATAGCTGTATCTTTTTTATTATAATTACTCGCCCATAGTTACTACAAGCCTTTTAGTGCTGATTTACGTGTAATTTACCTGCAATTATGCAGTAATTTAGCTGTAAAGCTGTTATATAATTCGGCTGCATTTAACTTCGCATGTATACGTTGCATGTACTGTATTCCACATTACCTGCAGTACCTTACCTTTCAGTTTCCGTTTCTGTTTCCGTTTATTCACACAAACACACGCACACGCACACACACGCACATAAACACCAACAAACAAACTCTGTGCTACATACACAGTGATTAATCCATGATAGTGATACATATCACAGCAGTTCACACTATTTCTATGGATTAAACTAAAATAAAGGGTAAGTTCTAGAAGGGAAAAAGCACAGGGGAGCTTATCGAATCCACCTTAGCTTACCTTACCTAATCTAAAACCACCTGTACAGTAACTTTACTTGTCTCGTGCCTGTGCAGCGGCTGAAGAATATTGCCAGTTCGAGCGTTTCAACGCCACCTGTTCAGAGGGTGAGGTCATCGTCATGGAAACTGCCCGTTACGGTCGACTGACCATCGGACGATGCGTCAGCCATGACTACGGTCATCTGGGATGCGCGGTCAGCGTACTTGAAATACTGGACAACGAATGTTCTGGACGTCAGGCGTGTGAACTGAACGTACCCGTCCTAAGAGACCTCGTCCGGCCTTGTCCTAAGGACCTGACCTCTTACCTGGAGGCGTCCTATCAATGCGTATCTGGTATGTAAGCACCAATTGTATTATGTACATATGGGTCATTGTTATTATTAGGGACATTTTTAATGTGTGCATTCTAACCTAATTTAACTTCTATACTTATATAGCGCTATTTCCACTATTTCTTACACTTCCTCTCTCTGTATACCGTCTACAATCCTCTCTGGTAGCATCTCTACCTCTTTCTCTCACCTTTAAACTTTCTTTTCTCTCGGAGTAGGCCTACCTCGCACTGGGAGCGCTTCTGAAATGCTTATGCCATGAGGGGCGCTTTATAAATGATCAAATACAATACAATACAATACAATTTCGCAACTGATCAAAGGCATCGGAACTGTTCGTGAGTGTATGGCCCGGGATGATATATATATATATATATATATATATATATATATATATATATTAGGAAGATTGGTGTTATTGTTTGACCGTGCTTAATGTCGACAAAACACTGACGACCTTTCAAATCGACGAGACTTTCAGGCAACCGATATTGCAAGTCAATTATTTTCAGATGGTCTTTCCTGATCGTCGAGGGTTTTGTGTCTGTAATACTCTGTATCAAATCATCTTCCGACACCCAGGCGCTCTTGAGTGGCTGAATCACCTTTCCATTTCTTCCCACTACATGTAGATCTGACCTTCCACGATCTATACGCCAACCCGTCCGAAAATTGTATATGCACTTTAAAAAAATCTAAAAGAGAGCTTCCATCGGAATTAGACGCGGGCTTCTCCAACAGACAATATATATTTTTATGTGTGTGTGCGGGCTGTTATATATATACATTAGATGATTCTATACAGCCATATATAAATAATGTGTGCGTGTGTGTGTGTGTGTGTGTGTGTGTGTGTGTGTGTGTGTGTGTGTGTGTGTGTGTGTGTGTGTGTGTGTGTCGCTTCCAATTTTGATAAAGCAGAGGTCACGACCTCGTAGCAACGCCCTCACAGCTGTTGATTAGTCTTCAAGTGGTGAAGACTAGAGTGATAAAGGGTATACACGCTATAGACTAACTATAGGTTAGCTATACAGTCGAGTAAAGGAGGGTAGGGCGAGGGTAAGAAATCAAATGGTTAAGCAATCAATGGAGAATTGGTTGCACTTCACAAGCATTTGGAATAATCAACAGGATATGGAGAAGCAGAGAATTGACGAAGAAAACCATTATTAAAATATAAGTGACGACGATACGACCGAGTTTTCTATACGGATCGGAATGTTGGACAATGCGAATACAAGATGAGAAAAGAATTCTTAGAGCAGAAATGAGTTGACTGCGGAAGATAGCAGAGATTTCAAGACTTCAGAAATTAACCAACGATGACATATATGGCATTAGGGATCCAAACAACTCTGCTAGACAAAGTCGTTCAACGACGACACCGATGGTTTGGACATATATAGGGAGAATGCCAGTTGACCGAATCCCATACAATGCACTACATGAAAGAAAGTACAAAGGCAGAACAGAAGTATACGCTGGATAGACAATATAAATGAAGACGTAACATCACTTGGACTGACAGTAAGGGGAGCAATGGACTTGACAAATGACCGAGGACAATGGAGATCATTTATTCGTACCCATCGCCGTCAAATGGCTGGCGTCAGGTACAGAAGATTATGATGGTGATGATGACGACGACGAAGGGAATGTAAAGTACAGTATACGGTATTAAAGGCAGAAAAAGAGAAGATAATGTAGTCATTAGTCTGCTGATTTCAGTCTTGACGCTCCAGTCTCTGCCGTGCAACCGGACCGTGTCACTGACGGATAGTTCCCCGACCGCCTTCATCTCCGGGTCCCAGGTCCTCCACCGACCTCCACCGATGGCCACCGCAGGAGGGGCGTCGGCGTCGTCGTCGGCCGCTGCTGGTCCGATCTCGTCGGCCGCCTGCCCCGTCACCGTTGCCGCCCGTCCAGGCCAGACGATCAATCTCACGCTGTTCAGCTTCGGACAGATGTTCGACCTGGAAACGGCGCAAACGCTGAGGTAGGCTATACGGGGTATACGTTCAGTGTATATATGGTAGGGCGCTACATAAATGTAAGAGTGCTACATGCACGTATACGAGTGAATACGTAGATAAAGATACATATATAATATATAGTATATATGTATACATGCATACATACATACACACATACATACATACATACATACATACATACATACATACATACATACATACATACATACATACATACATACATACATACATGCATACATGCATGGATAGTTGATACATAAAGTAGCTGGGTGAGATAGGATATTGATGTTTGGATACCTAATGATTGCCTTATGTCGTTATTACTTATTTTCTGCAGTCTTGAAATCCCTGCGATCTTCCGTAGCCAACTCATTTCTGCTGTAATAGTTCTTTTCTCATCTTGCTTTCGCATTGTCCAACATTCCGATTTCCGACCCTAAATTCGTTTATTTGTCTGCTTTGGCCTTGCATAAGTTGAAGGTTTCACGCTGTCATTCATTCATTCTAGAGATTTATATGACGCACCCCTTCAAGAAATCTACCCAGGAGCGCTCCCAGCCCAGCCACGGCATGTCAGCGGTTATATTGTCTATCCAGCGTAGTCTTGGTCTGCCTTGCAGACTTTCCTTCGATTCTTTCGTGTAGTGCATTGTGTGGAATTCGGTCAACTGACATTCTGTCTTGACTGCATGTCCAAACCATCGGAGTCTTCGTTGAACGACTTTGTCTATAGCAGACTGTTGTTCCGATACCTAATGCTTGTCTACTGTCGTCGTTTCTTATTTTCTGCAGTCTTGAAATCCCTGTGATCTTCCGCAGCAAACTCATTTCTGCTGTAATAATTCTTTATCTCATCTTGCTTTCGCATTGTCCAACATTCCGATTTCCGACCCTGTAAATTCGTATTATTTGTCTGCTTTAGCCTTGCATAAGTTGAAGGTATGTACGCTGTCATTCATTCATGTATTCTAGAGATTTATATATGCACCCCTTCAAGAAATCTACTGGACCGCTCATGCAGCCCAGCCACGGCATGCAGTATGTGTTCTTTAGCCCTATGTATGTATGTATACATCTCAATAATGCAGATACATGGGGATGTGGGGGGTGTATGTATGTATGTGGTCAGTAGTGCTGTATGTATGTATGTATGTATGTACGTATGTATGTATGCCTGCCTGTATGTATGTCGTGTATGTATATCTGTCTGTCTGTCTGTATGTATGTATGTATGTATGTATGTATGTATGTATGTATGTATGTATGTATGTATGTATGTATGTATGTATGTATGTATGTATGTATGTATGTATGTATGTATGTATGTCTCTCTGTCTGCCTGTATGTCATGTTTGTCTGTCTGTGTAGGCCAGGGGCACAGGGTTTGCGCTACTGCCCAGCGCACGTCTTCATAACGGAGGGTGGTCGTACCCAGGGCTACCCTCTCTGCTCCTTCCGCCATCGCGTCCGTCACGTGATGCTGTCGCGACGTCACGTGGTTTCCGTTCACTTTAGCCTAACGAGATCACTTCCGGTTGAGCGCCGGGGCGTCTTCATCATCAAGTTCGAAGGTTAGTCGTCGTCGTCGTTGTCGTCTTTATCATAGTCGTTGTCGTTATCATTCAGTCGTCATTGTTAGCATTGGTCTTCATAGTCGCTGCCATAGTCTTTGTTATCGTTATCATAGTCGTTGTAATTATCACAGTCTTCGTCATCATCACAATTATCATCGTTGTCGTCGTCATCGTCATAGTCATCATTGATTTTATCATCGGTTGTGTCATTAGTTCTGCTGTCATTATCATTGCTGTTATTATCATCTGTCTTTTGCGTCGTTGTCGTTGTTATTATATCATTGCATGCGTCGTCGTCGTCGCTGTCCTCCATATGGCACCATCGTAATACTGTCTGTCTGCCTCTCTCTGCCTCTGTTTTTGTCTCTTTCCCTGTCCTTCTCTCTCTGGTTAAGACCGTCCATCACTCAATCCCTGCCTTCCTCCATCCGTCCTCTCTCCGATTCTCTTTCCTTTCATGTCCCCTTGCTGTCTCCTCCTCCTCCTCCTCCTCCTCCTCCTTTTCTCCTCCTCCTCCTCCTCCTCCTCCTCCTTTTCCTTTTCCTCCTCCTCCTCCTCCTTTCCTCCTCTTCCTCCTCTTCCCTTCCTCCTCTTCCTCCTATTCCTCTTCCTCCTCCTCCTCTTCCTCCTCCTCCTCCCTGTCTTCATCCTCCTCCTCCTCCTTCTTCCTCCTCCTCTTCCTCCTCGTCCTCCCTCCTCCTCCTCCTCCTCCTCTCCTCCTCCTCCTTCCTCCTCTTCCTCCTCCTCCTCTTCCTCCTCTCTGTCTCCTCCCTCCTCCTCCTCTTCCTCCCTCCTCCCCTCTCCTCCTCCTCCTCCTCTTCCTCCTCCTCCTCCTCCTCCTCATCCTCTTCCCTCCTCTATCGATTCCTCTCTCTTCCGTCTCTCTCCTCCTCTTCCTTTTCCTATGACTTCCTTCCTTTCTCTTTATATTAAATCCTCTATCCTCCTTCATTCTGTCTCTCCTCTTTCTCTCTGTTTATTTCTATTTCGTCCATCTCTCTCTCTCTCTCTCTCTCTCTCTCTCTCTCCTCCTCTGTCTCTGTCTGTCATTCCCTCTCCATCCTCTTCGTTTCATTGTCCCTCCCTCTCCCTCCTTCTCCCTTCCCTGTCTTTACAAATTTTTTTCTGTTCATCCATGTCCCTCTTCTCCCTCCCTCATTGCCTCTGTCCCGCCTTCTCCCTGTCCCACATTCTCCCTGCCCCACATTTTCCCTGTCCCTCTCCGTTTCTCTATCTTTCTCTGTCCCTCCCTCTCTCTATATCTTCCGTTTCTCTTATTCCTGGCTCTCGATGTTTCAGTTGGATTAGCTGTTAATTATTAAACATCGTCCGATCGTAGCCTTAGTCACCAGGGAGTCCGTCAACGGAGCGACTGGCATGAAGAAGGGTCGTTGAGAGGCATAGACGACAGTCCCAAGTCCCATCTCGGCCTAAGACAAAGTCACTGCCCCATACCCACCACCCTCACCCCCATCGAAAGACAGATAAATGGATGGACATGCGGAGAGAGAGAGAGAGAGAGAGAGAGAGCGAGAGAGAGAGAGAGAGAGAGAGAGAGAGAGAGAGAGAGAGAGAGAGAGAGAGAGAGAGAGAGAGAGAGAGAGAGAGAGAGAGAGAGAGAGAGAGAGAGAGAGAGAGAAGAGAGAGAGAGAGAGAGAGACAGACAGAGACAGACAGAGACAGAGAGACAGACAGACAGAGAGAGACAGAGACAGAGAGAGAGACAGACAGACAGGCAGACAGAGAGACAGAGAGACAGACAGACAGAGACAGAGACAGACGCACACAGACATGGAAACATAAAGAAACAGACAAACGTGCAGATACATAAGTGCAAAGTCACAGACATGTAACTCAGACAGAGTGTACAGACAGATAAAGAGAGATACAGAAAGAGATATGGCCAGACAGACAGGCAGGCAGAGACAACAAGATATATGCAGAGTCACAGACGTGTCCTCAGACAGACAGACAGACAGAAAGAGAGAGAGAGAGAGAGAGAGAGACAGACAGACAGACAGACAGAGAGAGAGAGAGAGAGAGAGACAGAGAGAGAGAGAGATAGAGAGACAGATAAAGAGAGATACACAGAAAGAGACAGGGCCAGACAGAGACAGAGAGAGAATTGCGACATCTAGCGTCGTCTGACGTCGCTAGAATCGAGTGAAAACTAATTAAAGTCCTCGCCTACCCATAAATCCCAGCGTTGCGCTGCTCCACAAAAACGAATACATCTCTAGCTCTGTTTGTCTGTCTGTCTGTTTGTCACTCTCTGTCTGTCGCTGTGTCTGTCTGTCTCTCTCTGTCGTCTCCATTTCTCTCATTTCGCCGGTCTCCCGTATCGTTAAAGATACGTATCGCATCATTTATACATAAACACGAACATATGTTAGCATGTGTTTCGTTTTCTAGCGCCTTTTAGCTTATGGCGCTGTATGTAAGTGGATCAGTGTATATATGTATGTGTGTATACGTATGGCCTACATATGGGAGGTTCTTTAAGGCGCCATATAAATGGTCAGATGCTTGTATAAGTATAACGGATCTTTTTTTGAATACCATCGATTGAGGCGGCCAAATGCGGACAAGTGCGGACGTCCGTACCTAATTGCGTAGTTTTCGTAGTTTTTCATAGTTTTTCTCAGTACAAGCTGTGCCTTAAACACCAACATTAGTCAGATGGCAGACAGTCTGTACTAAGTTGGTTTGTCATTAGTAATATAATAATATTCATACAAATGCGCTATATAAGTTAAAAGATTAGCTTAGATTGGATTAGGTGTCGACGAAAAGGTAAAGTTAACTTATTTATTTACTAAGTAGAATCTAATTTAATCTGATGGGCAGACTTCTATAGCGCCATTAAGCGCTATACAAGTTTGAGGTTAAGGTTAACCTTAAGGTGGACTCAGCCTTTCATTCTCCAGATGGCGTTGATAAAATGAGTAGAACATAATATTGTTTTAAGCAGTGAAAGGAGGAATCAGGCACAGAAAAAAGGACATGGAGGAATCAAGCACAGAAATATTGTTATTGTTTATTGTTATTGTTTTTAAATGCATATTGTTATTGTTTATTGTTTATTGTTTTTTATATTATTTTAAGTCATCGGTTGTGGACTTGTGGTGGTTTTAAAGCAAACCGTAATTTTGTAAACTTGTCTGAAATTATGAGTAGACGAGGACTTTAATTAGTTCTCACTCTATTCACTCTGCCGCCTTGCTGCCATGCTGCCATACGCTTAAATTCGACTACTGTTAAACTTGCTGTCGTCTGTTACTACCGTGTTATGTAAATCTTACTGCATACCTATCAGTTTCTATTAATAAAGAAAAATATTGTTATTGTTTTTTATATTATTTTAAGTCATCGGCTGGTGGTCGTTTTAAAGCAAAACCTTAATATTGTAAGCTTATCTGAAATGAGCAAAGGCAAATGTCGTCTTATAGTCTTAATGAATCACTACATACGGCCTGCAGTGCAGACATAGAAATATACAGAACAGAGAGAACATGGAGAAAAGGCGCATAGAACAGAGAGACAGACAGACTGACAACTAGGCATATATAAAGACATACAAAGATAGTAAGAGAAATTATTATGGAGTGATGGAGAGGCGGAAAGACATGCATACAAAAATGCACAGCACATTCCGATATATATATATATATATATATATATAATAGGTATATATAGACACAATATATATATAATATATATTTTTTATATATATGTACAGACATACATTGTATATAGACAGACAGACAGACAGACAGACAGACAGACAGACATACGGACAATTCTGGTTGACAGAAAAAAGATGAGTAGCAGAAATTGACAGCCGTACGCATAGACATACAGTGTCACGTGACCGGAAGACTGTCGCTCTCCTGCACCCCTTTCATTAACGCTCTGGCGCGAGGAGGAGTCATGTCTGCATATGACGTTCTCGTGCGATGACGGATGACCCGGAGGTCACAGGTTCAAAGGTCTCGCTGGCTGACAGCCCAGAATGCACCGCGCGCTATCTCTTCCGGTCGTTAATTTCTCGGCCTGTCAGTTTTTCCATTTCCGTTTCCGGTCTGCGTTTCGGCGACCGCGGAGGGGGTGTCCGGGAACGGCTGTTTCGGTCGTTTCGACTCGGTGCTGCTGACACCTTTACGGTTCGCGACGCGGGAGTTATGAGATGATATTTCTCAGGTTGAGCTGTGACCGCCCTAAAGATTTCCCGTCTAATTCCACTTTATACTCCCGTTTCTATACTTTCATTTCCTCTGATTCGTTTTCGTTGCTTGATTTCTTTCGTCATTGCTTTTAACTTCCGTTTTCACTGATTCCTTTTTTCTCTGCCTGATTCCTCCATTCACTACTTTTAACTTCCGTTTTCTTTGATTTCTTAACGTTCCCATGCAGTGAGTGAGTCGCTTGCTTTGTTAACTGATTTCTTTCTCTTCTCCCTCATTCACTTTGTGCCATGCCTTTTGCATTCCTTCTGTTCTAGCACCTTCGTGAGCTTCTTGTAAGGCGCTTATAAATGGCCATATACATACATACTTCGTTGTTTCCATTCTTGCTTCCTTCCTTCCCGCCTTGCTTGCTTGCTTTCTTGCTTGCTTCCGTCTTTCCGTCCGTCCTTTCTTACTTCCTTTCGTTCTTCCAGGTTTGTATGCCTCATTCACCCATTCATAAATTCATAATTATTCATTCAATTATTTCATTCTTTCGTTCATTCGCTTATTCAATCATTCATTCATTCATTCATTCATTCATTCACTGTCATAACTAGTGAAAGGCATCTTAGTTACTTTTTTTGAAGTACTTTATTTAACTTTAATATATTACTTGACCTGACCTTATCTTAATATCTTTATTTACCTTACTGTACCTTATCTTATCTCCCCTTTTGTAACTTTACATTGCATAGACCTATCTTAGTTTGTCTATTTTAGTTTGTCTTATCTTGCCTAATCCGACGCTAATCACATTATCTTCCGTTGCCTTCATTTCGTACCTTAACTCACTTATTTTATCTTTCATTAAGGCTTTACCTTAATTATTTCAGTTAACGTTCATAATTTTGTCTTAATACCTATAATAACCTTATCTAACCTTAACCTTCCCACTTACCTTAGCTTACCTCTTTTTACCTTATCTTAATGTGTTACCTTATCTAACATGACTCCACGTGACTCGTGTCATTCAGCCTCTGGTTGTCCTGACCTTGACCCGATGCCTGGGGCGTGGATGGAGCGCTTCAAGGACCGTCTCGTCGTCCGTTGCAACCGGACCCTCGAGGCCTGGTACCTCACCTGCCGCCAGACCAGCTGGATCGGATCAGTCAACAACTGCAGCGAACCAGGCAAGCGCCGACTGGATGGATGGATGGACGGATGGATGGACGGATGGAAGAATGATTGATGGATGGATGGATGGATGGATGGATGGATGGATGGGTGGATGGATGGATGGATGGATGGATGGATGGATGAGGATGGATAGATAGATAGATAGATAGATAGATAGATAGATAGATAGATAGATAGATAGATAGATAGATAGATAGATAGATAGATAGATAGATAGATAGATAGATAGATAGATAGATAGATAGATAGATAGATAGATAGATAGATAGATAGATAGATAGATGGATGGATGGATGATGGACGGACGGACGGACAGACGTACACACAGACAGATAGATAGATGAACGGAAAAACTTGATACATGGTGCGCGAGCGGTTAGATGACGGAGTGGCTGACTGGCTGTAACGATGGAATGGATGAATGAATGGTTTAAGTCTTCTTTCGCATGACGTTTACGTGTGAAGTGGATGGGTCACGAAGAAGGGTGGTGCGGGATGAATCGAACACCTGGTCCTTGTCGGTCAGAGGTCAGGAGTCAGAGGTCACCTGCCCTGGATCTGGCGATAGTTCGTCCACCGTCTAACGTCGTTAATTGACTGCATAGCATCTGGCGAAACTTCTTCTACGGCAATGATTGACACTTGTTACGTGTTTTCTCGCTAGAACGAAACGAGTGGGGAAGTCACGAAGATAATCTGAGCGAAACAGATCGGGATAGGTCTAGTGGACGGTACAGAGTGGGCAGGGCCGATGAGAGGGGGGGTCAGGGGGGGCTGCTGCCCCGGGGCCCGGTTCTATGGATGGGGCCCTTGGCAGGGGCCCAGAAATGTCTAAACTTTTGTTCAAACTGAAGAAATCTGTGGGTTTTGGGCCTAATGCAGTCTGTAGGACAGGCCCTATAATTATGACGAATGTTTCATGATACATGACATCTATAGAAAGGCTACGGACGTATGCCGTTGTGCCTATCTAGGTCACAACCACTGCTTACCCCTTCAATGCCTTGCATATACTGAGCTCCTGCGCTGAGGAATGTTTGAAAAAATATCTGCATTGTCTCTTTCGCGCGCGTTTTTCTCTTGCAGTCGGCGGTCTCTTTCAATATCTCTCTGCAGCCTCCAGTGTTCATTTTACTCGGCCTATAATTGTGAAAGTAGTTCTTCATGTTCCGAATACAGTCCCTAATCCATTCGTTTACTTTTAAATAAAAACGATTTAAATTAAAGTTTCAAGTTTAATTGCTTCAATTTACTAACTATATATATGTAATGAAGCGTTATAGAGGAACCGATCTAATGAATTTTTTTTACCAAAAGCAAGACAATAATGAGTGTGCGGTAGTAATGGGACTGAAGAGGTTAGCATTGCAGATAATTGTATTCACAATGTTGTTAACGAAAACGTTTTAATAGCTGTTAAACTGAACACAGTCTCAGTTGCTCAGTCAGAGGATTTAGGAGTAAGCACAGTAACAGGCGTTGGTTATCGCTCATCAGAATGATTTTGGACTAGCTGTTAATGCAAAGTTAACTGATGCAGACAAATTTCGATTTCTGATTGAATTCTATAGGCCTATACAGACCTATTTGCTCCACCAGAATCGTATGCGTGGCCTAGCACTTCGCATTACACAACCCCTCTGGTAAATCCTAGCTAAGCCACTTATAAATTTGAGTCACAACTTTTGTGGTCATATTATAGTTAAATCATTTGAATTTGTAAAAACACTGCTTATCAGTATTTGGAGATTCATCAGCAGTCAGCCTAGAATTGATTATTGGTTTTCTGGCAAGCATAAAATCTTTTAAATTTATTAATTGACATTTGAGTTATTATTCAAATAAATAATACTTTAACTTACTGCTGGATGGAAGTCATCATAATAAATAATTGATACCAAATTACCAATATTTGATATTATATTCCATTAAGTTGAGGATGAATTAGAGGATAAATTATCATGAGAAATCTGGAGCTCAATAATTAGGAAAGAAAGATTAATGAAAGTCAGAATTACAAACGAGAGACAGACGCTCCTTCAAAGTCTTGCATTTTCAATTTCATAAAAAGCGAATAATGCAGCAAAATCAATTTGACAGTATCATTACTAGTAGGCCTAAGTAGTAGTAGAAGTGGAGTTGATGATCATGGTACAGAGCGAGTTGTTGATGTAGTCTATGTAGACAATGCAGCAACTCATTCAGATGCAATTGGATATCATAATGCGATAAGTATAACTGTCATTTAAAAATAATTTATCACATTCACATTAATACATTTTAATATTTCTGTAATTTCTTTATAATTAGAGTCAGAGATGGACTTTTAAACCAGAAATTGATTTTCACATTTATTATTATTATTATTATTATTATTATTATTATTATTATTATTATTATTATTATTATTATTATTATTACACTTATTATTATTCATCAAATGTAGTCTGATAGCCTTTTTATAGGCTTACATCAGACTTGGGCTTAATGATAAAATTGAAAAAACGAGGGGCTCTGATGGACCGTGAAAAGTGTCTGCCCCGGGGCCCGCCTTGGCTCTCGACGCCCATGAGAGTGGGACGGGTCATGACCGGTCAAACTAGGTTGGGTCGGGACCGTTCAGATGGGACGGATGGGACCAAATGTGGCGGTGCAGGACAAAATGAGGCGGCATGACATGGATGCGGGCGGTGCAGAATGGTTTTGGAAGAAACAATATGGGACGAGACTACTGGTGAGAAGTTGGACGCGAGAAATGGAACGGGTCAGGACCGAATATAAAGGTCATGGAAGCAAAATGGGTGACAGTGAGCATGGAAAGAAAGGCAGTTGAGTTGAGTCTAGAGTCGAGTTCTGCATGAGTTGACGCAATGAGACTCCAGTTGGATTTTTTGGGAAGACGAAGTTCGATTCTTAGTTGTTGTACTGTAATGTAAATTTCTCAGCACCCACAGAGACCAGCTTATTCACCGGCGCTATATCAAATCAAGTCCGCAATGGCCAGACTTCTCCCAGGTCAAAATCCGGGGAGGTCAAGCCGAGTAGACAGCATGATGCTACGGTGGTAATCGGTGATGATTGTGGTGGTGTGGTGGTGTAGGAGAATCAGGATTGGACAGCTCGAAGAGTTCGGTTTTCAGTTGTTAATGGAAAGTAGCAAACGAAAGAGAGGTGAAACTAGCAGACGAGAAAGGAGGATGAGCAAACTGGAGGTCTTTTGGGAGTCCGTTCCAAAGAGCCGGTGCAGCATAGACTCCTTTAGCGGTTGCAGAATTTCAGAGAGGATGAGACTGGAGGCCGGGATAGAGAAAGGTATGATGATGAGCCGCATCATGAGCGATAGAACCGGGCGTTTGCATGGTGAATAACTGACGAATGTAAGAGGGCTGAGATGCTTGAAAGGCGTTGTAGGTAAGAGATACACGAACAGTTGTGTATCGTCAGCATACAGGTGATGATCAACAGAGGATGAGGAAATGAATTTGCTGAGTGGCGACGTGTAGAGAATGAACAGTATGGAGGACCGAGAACAGAACCGTGAGGAACACCGCAGTTGAGGGTGTACGGATTATATGAGTAATCAGCGACATTGACAGTGAAAGGGCGTGATGAACGGTATGTAGCCTATGTATGTATGAGCACTTGTTATAGCGCCCCTTCAAGATTTCTACTCAGAGGCGCTCCCAACTACAGCGGGGACACTGAATCGGAGTTTAACGCCGAAGCGCATGAGCAATTGCGAGTGAAGGACTTGCCCAGGATCCCTATACGCGGCGGCTTGAGGTGGATTCGAACCCGCAACCCTCCGGCTGCAAGGCACCGAACATACCCCTACACCACCGCGCCCCCACAATGACTTGATCCACGATAGCCTCCTCGATAGGACAATACCAGAGAATCTAGATACAAAGGAAATAAAGGCGTTTGATGAGGATAGCACGGTGTGTTGTATCGAAGGCGGCGGACATGTCTAAGTATACCTCTGTATTAAATGTCAATTGCCATTGCGTTTCATTTGTTGATACTGTCTGTGTTCTTTCTTTAAGGACAAGTGGTCAATGCCAACAGTCACAGCGTCGTCGTTAAACCAAGAATGTTTCAACTCGGTCTGTATCTAATCAAATCTAATCTGATCCATTCCTATCCATTCTCCCTTTAAAAAGATTCAAATTGCAAGCTTAAACGGCCCGTTTATTTATAGCCCAGGCCAATCCGGTTCAATATATATAGTCTAGTGTAGTTTAGTCCTGCCCTTCTAATCTTGTTCAACGAAGTCCAATTCGGTCCATTCTGATAGCGGATAGCAATTGGTCGGTTCTAGGCCCGTTCATCAAAGTCCTTTTCATCAAGGGACTATTCATCACGGAAGATTCATCAAGGGACTGTTCATCAAAGTCCTTTTCATCAAGGGACTGTTCATCATGAGAACATTTATCGTTTTTAGCGTTTAAAAAAAATTAAATACGCATTATAACATATCGCTAATTCACCGTTTCATATATATACGACATTTTAATGCCAATGTCCGTGATAACATCTCAAGTTTCATAAGACACTATTTTCACCAATCCAACGTTTACTCTAATAAAAAATTATTTTCATCATTCCAACTTCTATTTAAGCACTAATTATTTTCACCAATCTAGCTTCTATTTAAGCAAGAATTCTTTACATCAATCTAGCTTCTATTTAAGCAAGAATTCTATTCATCATTCCAACTTCTATTTATACAATAATTCTTTTGATCAATCCAGCTTCGATTTAAGCAAAAATTATTTTAAACATTCCAACTTCTAATTAGTCTAAGCAATAATTGTTTTCACCAATCCAGCTTCTATTAAACAAGAATTCTTTTCATCAATCCAATTACCATTTTGATGATTAGTCCTTAGATGAAAAGACCTTTGATGAACAGTCCGCATACCAATTGGTCAATTATAGAATATTCTTATCTTAACTTAACTTACACGTATCTTATCTTATCTTATCTCATCTTGTTCTTTCTTACGCCATTTCCATATTCCATTCGCTATTAATCTAAGTAAGTAAGTAAAGTAAGTAAGTAACCTCTATTTGCATCTGAAACGCGCACATGTGAACTACACTGGCTTCCCATACAAGCTCGCATCATTTTCAAAATCTGTCTTCTAACGTACAGAATCTACACAAACTGTTCTCCTGCATACCTTTCTTCACTTGTTACACCCTGTTCCTCTCTCCAATCCAGACGAGGGCTACGTTCATCGTCTCAAGGTGTTTTTGTTGTGACAAGATCACTCAAAAAACTTGGTAACAGGGCATTTGCGCTAGCCGGCCCGGCTGAATGGAACAAACTCCCTATCTTTATCTGCAAATCCTCAACTTTATCGATTTTCAAAACTAACCTTAAAACACATCTGTTTAAGATTTACTATGATTGATTTTTCTGTTACGCGCTTTTGTGCAAGATTCCAATTTTGTTTAGGCGCGCTATAAATAACAGTCTAATAATAATAATAATAATAATAATAATAATAATAATAATAATAATAATAATAATAATAATAATAATAATAATAATAATAATAATAATAATAATAATAATAATAATAATAATAATAATAATAATAATAATAATAATGTACCATTGTACCATATATACCATTTTACCATCTTTCGATCTACAGTCTTGAGATTTAACCATCTTTTCCGCTTCCGCCTTTTCCAGGTCTGGTGGTTGCAATACTTTCCGGAATAATTCTTGGTGTCATCGCTGGATTGACTTTGTTGGTTGCCGTATTCTCCCGACGTCACAGGTCAGTTCAAGAATCAAATGACAATGAAGATAATGATAATAGTATTCGTATATTAATTCACAATGACAAGTATACGCAGTAAGATTACATGATAATTATAATAGTAACAGATGATAGCAAGTTTAACACAGCCGAATTTAACTGTGTGACAGTCTGCAAGGCGTCCATCTCTCCTACTGCTCATTTTTGCCTTCTCCCTTATGGAGTGGAAGACTGAGCTAACCTTATGGGCTACCGGGTTTCGAACCCGCGTCCTTCTGATCTTCGTGCCAGCGTGTCACCATTCAACCATTTCCCCTCCCAATGACAATGATAGCAAGATAACAGCACTCTTGGTCATCAACAAAGTTTAGAGTGAAGTTGATGTCACAGTGACATCTTAGACAAAGATGATGACGATGATGATGTTGATGATGAACATTTGCTTTAAAACGAGGATGACGACGACGACGACGATGACTTTCGAGCGGCGCTTTAGAAGTTTGAAGTTTACGATTACTAATACGACGACAACGAATGTAATAACGGCAAACGACAACGACCGACGTTCCTGATGATGACGTCATGCTCTATTTCAGTCGCTTCCGACAGATGTCGCTGAAGCTGGCTTCATTTCCCGGCGTCCATTTCGCTTCCGTCTTTGAGGAAACCGATCCAAAGATATCCTCCCGGAAGTCAACCGTTCCTGATGCTCCTGACTACAAGGACGAACTGGAATTCAGCCACCAGCATCATCACTACCACCACCCACCCCTCCCCACCCATCCACATCACCACCACGTTGATTACACCCAAATGGTCCAGGTCCACTGTCAGAAAACGTCTGCTTGCCCTAGACCGGAAACGGTTGCCGGCAGACAGGAAACGGGAGAATGCCCCGGACCGGAAACGCGCTCCGGAACGGAAGTATTGTACCAACCTGAAGTGAATATCTCACAGATAGCTCAACACGAACCAGAAGAACCTGATTCGGTGACGCGGTCAATCGCTAGAGGGCGTTCACCAGAACCGGAAGTGGACCCAGGAGTCGTTGCGTCACTCGCCCGGAATTGCGTCATCAAGAAGAGTGACGCCAATACCTCGGTCGCCGGCGATAGGAAACCGGACTTGTTACCACTTCTTGCGCCGTCTGCCAAGACTAGCGATCACAAGAGCTGCTCAAGTTTCGCGGCGCTGTGTTCAGATGGCAACAGTTGAGAGAATTCAGTGTTACAGTAATTTACAGCAATTACGTTTTATAATTAGTGCACCTACAGCCTGCTTACAATGTTTAACCTTAAACAGAGACGGCCTATTAAAACGAGAATTATAATCGTTCCCCTAGCAATTATTCTAGTTAACGGCTGCATGGCTTAAGCAAATTTACGACTGGTTTTTCGGCTAGCCGTAAAGCGCGTAAACTACCTTTTTCGGCTACAAGTGCATCCGACTATAAGATACAGCTTGAAACTTACTTCGTTCTAAAGGTATATCGACTATAGAGAGTTCCAATAAGCCAATGTATTAGACATTAGAACAAGTGTAAAACAATGCTATAAACAAATGAACAATGATGAGTGGCACAGAAAAAGTCATACGAAACAGTATACGCATTATATAGGCCTACAGTTTCAGTAAGTCCGAACTTGTGAGCTAATCTACAAAAGTCATAATCACAACTATGTGTTTGTTCTACCTGAACGTTTTCCGGCGGCTATAGCTGTTAAATACTGTAACTCTCGGTGGTGTTTCTGCTAATCCGCAAAAATTTCCGGCGGTTTATAGGCTTGCAGAAAATATTTCAGGACGGTAGCTAACGGCAGTGGCTTATATATAGGTATGGTTATAATCTATAATTAGGGCATGCAGTTACAAAACTTAACATGAAATATTAAGAGTATTTTCTCATGCGCAGATACTCACAACTGTATTTAGTAGGCCTAAAAGTAATAGCAGTAGCCAGGGCCGGATTAACAAATGTGGTGGCCCTGTTCAGTAAAACTGTGGGGGCCCAGCCAAACAGAATCACAACAAAAGGACACACAACACAATCATGTTATATTCAACGAATCAACATTCTTCTATTATTAATTCGCGCTTTCTTTCTTTTTGTACAATATCAGCAGGGTTTATAATTATCCAGTCTAGTACGTGTTATTTTAACTTAAAGTACACATATTTACGGTTTAACAATATTAGAGTGACTCGTGGTAAAAGAATATTATAATTGCAGGCTTACCACAATACAGAAAATAAAAATAGGCCTAATAGGCTTAGGCTAACAATATAGTCTTAACTGATTGGTCACAGTGTTTGCAGTTTACATTTTGTAGCAAAACTAACAGAGAGTTAAGAGTAACAACAAATTATGAGTTAACAATGACAATCAATATAACTCAAATTATCATGAAATTTACACACATACTTTGCGAGCCTTTTGGCTATGTCATCAAAATATAGCTCAAGTTCAGGAGAATAATAATAATAATAATAATAATAATAATAATAATAATAATAATAATAATAATAATAATAATAATAATAATAATAATAATAATAATAATAATAATAATAATAATAATAATAATAATAATAATAATAATAATAATAATAATAATAATAATAATAATAATAATAATAATAATAATAATAATAATAATAATAATAATAATAATAATAGAGATTTGAGTGCCGTAGTTCGTAAGCAGTCGATGACTCGAAGCAACGATTCAGAAGCACTTTGAGGAGCAGAGGTAAGTCACTCAAGATGGGCCTGTGTGAATCCGACAGCTTCGCTCTACTCTTGACTCAGCATAACTGAAAACAGTGATATACTGCCTTATTCTGACGCGACTTGACTAATGCAAATCGGTGCTCTATGGTCTCCCTGAATGCACACTGCTTCCTCTATCAGGCTGCAAGACTGTGTCTTGGACTCTCTTACCGAGACGATATCATACCTGCTCTTGGCTCTCTACACTGGCTTCCTGTCTGTGAGTGTGTCCACTTCAAGCTGGCACTCCTCATGTACAGAGCACGCCTTCCTACTTATCTTCCATGGCCACACCTTGCAACTCTGTTAAAGGCCACTCCTCTCTTCGATCAGCATCTGCTGGAAAGTATGCCTATATGTTGTTCCTGGTACACGTCTTGTCTTTTCACAGTGGCCGATCCCTCCATCTGGAACTCTCTACCTCCTCATGTTCGCTCTAAACTGAAAACTTGCCTCTTCCAGTCTATCCACGGCTTTTAATGGTTGCCCGGCTTCTATGTGCACTTCTCAATTTTGTAAGTATTGTACAATAGTATGTCACTTTCGATGCTCAACAATGATATTTTGAAAACGAACGTTCTCTGCTGCAGTTTGTCACCATCATCAGAACTAGATTTATTCGCAGGGTTATCTGAACATTTGGAAAGGTGTTGTGTCCTTGAGTCTCTTTTTTGTGATTAACTGGTAAAGGAACAGTTCTGGTGATGTTTCATTTGTCTGTTCATGAGCAAATGACTTTGCTAGGTCAGCCAACTGAACCATTACATTTCGTTTTCGGCTGATTTTGAGATGAATCTGCCTGATAATGGAAACTTTAGTAGGGGCCCACACATCTGCAAAAGTTGTGTTTTTGTGTATATTAAAATGAGCAGTTTCGAATAATTTATTCTGAGATTTTTGCTCATTTTTACTATTAGTTTTAAAAAATAACCATAATTATAAAATATTGAAAAAAATTCTTTTCCATGTGTGGGGCCCCTCAAGTGTGGGGGCCCCTGTTCGGCCGAACATGTTGAACATGCCTTAATCCGCCTCTGGCAGTAGCAGTGGCGTAGCGAAGGGTTTCAGCGCCCGGGGCAAGGGTTGATTACTGCGCCCCTTAAATGTTTTTCTCACTTTCAATCGTTCTTGTCATAGTAGCCTACTGCATGCATGTGTACCACTGAAAGCTAATTTTGCACCCCTCTGGTGCTGCGCCCGGGGGCGGCTGCCCCCTCTGCCCCCCTTCGTTACGCCACTGAGCAGTAGGCCTAATCAGATGTGCGTTTGAACCGTCACCATCTTATTACTATAAACGTCGTCTGCGCAGAGCTGTGGAGAATTTCTATAGTCATTTCTGTTCTAACTATCTGCACATCGGTGTATATTATGTAGCCTATGGCATATGCGCTCACAATTCATCCTTCGACACAGCTATATTAACGATAGGCATTGGTTTATAACGAATCATTCTTAACGATATACGATGGTTTATTACGACTCTTTACGAGTCATTCTTTTAAAGTTGACCCAAGATCTGCCAGTTAGCGTGCTGCATTCGGCACGGTTATGTCATTCAACGATAGCGGTTTTGACTTTGCAACGACTCGTCGTAACAGTTTGCTCGCGCACACTTGTTACACCCTCAGATTCAGATCTACAAACCTTGCATGCGTAATAACTATTAAGTGCAATAAATAATTAAGTTTGGAACGTAGCCACGCGATCTTAATTGCGGCTTAAGTGCTAACGCTTGAACTGCTATGGACGAATGTAACGTAGCATATATATATATATATATATATATATATATATATATATATATATATATATATAGGTGTATAAATAGGTATCTGAAATATCTCGGCGTCACATTGAAGAAGCCATGTCGTCATGCAGACTGACTGGTTTAACGTTCTGAGGCAGTTTAAAGAGCACATGCACTAGTTGTGCGATTTTAAAAGCTGCGTGATTTTAAAATAGGCCTAATTAAGTATTTACATTTGCTCAATCACGTCCATAAGAGCCAAGTTTCGGTGCCAGGTGGTCAGCCTGTGAATCCTATCTGATCTATCGACTTTCATAGCGCTGTTATTTTTAATGCTCAAAGCATCAATACAGTGTATGATCGTTTAGGTGAAACCACCGTCGATAGAAATCGTTATCCGCTGGAGAAGCCAAGTGGAAATCTTGCATGGAAACCATGGATAAAGTCATGCTGCTGTGGTTAGGAATGTTGAATCAGGTGGTCTAAAGTTTAGATCTGAGCGACATTTATGCACCTGTGACGGGTAAATGTCAGAGGTAAAGGAAACCCGTTGGATTTCACTCCTTTGTAGAAACTGCTCAGCAACGGCGCCCAGCATCGAAGAACACGACTACAGCCAGCAACGACTGGACAGTTGTTCAGAAGATGCATCTTTGACAAGGAGTGGCCTTTTCAGGCCAAGTAGTGTTAGTTTTTGCAACTCCTTATCGAGTATCATTGTGAAGAGTAACAACTGTATAAGTTGCTATTGCTTTGATGAGAGACTCATCATCGTTATCATCACCTTCCTCCTCCTCCTCTTCTTCCTCCTCCTCCTCTTGATGTACTAAGTTTGACATCGGTTGATAGACTTGTTTAATGCTCTGAGGCAGTTGAAACATCACATGGCTTTTTAAAGGAATTTTTAGAACTGCACAACCCCTTAAAAGGCTATGGTCAATTATTCCATCTCGGGTGACAATGAACATTTAAAACTATTTTTAACTGCACAAAAATGCTTCTACAGCTGCACAAATTCATTAAAACTGCACTTTTTGTGTAGAACTACACACTAAAAAAGCCCTGAAAGAGCGCATGCACTAATTGTGTGTTTTAAAAGCTGTGTGTTCTAAAAGCTGCAGAGTGTGATTTAATTTTAAAAGCTGTGTGACTTTAAAAGCTATGTGATTTTAAATGCTGTGTGATTTCAAATGCGGTGTGTTTTTAAGAAATGGTCAAATCATCAAACCAATCATACGTTAATGTCACTTCTGTGTACACAGAGTCCCCCCCCCATAAAACACAATTAGCAATTTTGAGTCTTGCACCCACAAAATACAGTGAAGCAAGCGTAGTAAGTTTAGACAATGTGTGCTTTAAAAGCAGCGTATTAAATACGCAGCTTTTAAAACACAGATTGTCTAAACTTACTACGCTTGCTTCACTTTATTTTGTGGGTGCAAGACTCAAAATTTCAAAATAAAATTTTTAGTGTGGTGAGTTTATACCCCGTTCTTGATCGGCGCTGACGGCCGATACCGAAGTTGCACGAAGGAGGTGATTAATAAATTTCAGACGATAAAGTATTACCTCGCCTTGAGGGTACTCCATAAAGGCATAAAGTAAGTCCGCAACGAGGGGAGGGAGGTGTCATCCAAATGCGGACAAGTGCGGACGTCCGTACCTACGTGCGTAGTTTTTCGTAGTTTTTCATAGTTTTTCTCAGTACAAGCTGTGCCTTAAACACCAACATTAGTCAGATGGCAGACAGTCTGTACTAAGTTGGTTTCTCATTAGTAATATTCCGTTGTAAAACTCAATAAGTTACCATTTCATCAGCGTGCACAGGGACTGTTGAATATAATAGTAAAAGAATGACGACATTAATATGTTGATTCGAGTTGGCATGCAAAAGCACCAGAAAGCTAAGTTCAGTTGATGGGTATGGCCCGTATGGGAGTCCGTGCTGCCACACCGCAGGGGTGTTGTACCCATGCGGACGTCCGCAAAGGGGAAGGAAGGAGGGTAAGACCAAATGCAGTCAAGGGGTCCAAAATAGATATTTGTTGAGGACGTCCTTTATGGACGACCTCTTATCCTTACCATTTCTTTTACCCACTTGGAAAGGATCTGTCGGATCTGAGACTCTCTTATCATTGTTGAAATCTAACGATTCGTCGTCGTCATCATCATCTTCGGTTGCATTATTACATCACCTCATGAATATTCAGATTTCTTTCCATCAGCGCCCCCTAGCGAACTCGGCAAATGAGTATGACAACCGTACACTGACGGTGGACAGGTCGTACGGCGAAGATAATAACTGCCCTGCCCCCCCGTCTTTACATGTAACGACTAAGAAAATTAAGGGCTAGGACTTCGTATGCACCCATGGCTGCGCTCTTGGGATTAGAGCAAGGGATTTGGCTCATGGGAAGATCAAGGGATTTGGCACTTTGGATTAGATCGAGGAATTTGGCTCTTTGGATTAGATCGAGGAATTTGGCTCTTGGGATTAGATCAAGGAATTTGGCTCTTGGGATTAGATCAAGGACGATTTGAAGTCTTTGGATTAGAGCAAGGGATTTGGCTCTTTGGATTAGATCAAGGGATTTGGCTCTTTGGATTAGATCAAGGGATTTGGCTCTTGGGATTAGATCAAAAGATTTGGCTCTTGGGATTAGATCAAAGAATTTGGCTCTTTGGATTAGATCAAGGAATTTGATTTCTGTTCTTAATTCTTCGATAATAATAATGAGAACATCGACAACAACCGCTATGTTTATACATGTAATCATCATTTTTATTAAAACGTTGACTAAAGTGGTGATGTTGACAACGACGATGATGAAGTCGTTGTTGAGCAAGACGGCGAGTGGTGATTAAGACGACGACGATGTTGTGATGACAAAATGATGACAACAACGACAAAAAACATGACTAGACACAGATGAACAACTTCTCACCAGCAGACACCACAGTAATTCTACTAGAATGCTCAGATATGTTTGGCAAGGTAAGTAATAATTAATTATAAGGTAAACAAAGCATAAAAGAAGCCCTACCAGAAATGTCAATATACTACACCCATAAACGAGTTTAAACCTATGGTAAGGTATTAAAGGCGAGGGGCAGTGAGCTAAGGTTAACTAGGGTAATTAAAAGCAATGAGTAAGGTAAAGTAACTGAAGTAAAGGAAGAATAAGTAAGGTAATGTGATGCAAGACAAAGGCTGGGGTAATGTGATGAAAGACAAAGGCTGGGGTGATTAGGGCTGGGGTAATGTGATGAAAGACAAAGGCTGGGGTAATGTGATGAAAGACAAAGGCTGGGGTAATGTGATGAAAGACAAAGGCTGGGTAATAGTTCATTATCACATGCCTAGGTATATTTATTAGAAAGAGACAGGTTCGTTTCTTTGAAACGTGATCCAGCGTGTTGCACGATCTATTGACTGATGCGCATCTACGACATCAGCAATCCAGACACCTTCTTCACATGGCTTAACAACGAATAAGCACCGCTTAGCGGCAAAATAAAGGCGCTATATCAACACACCGGGATTCGAGGCCAAGACGCAGAGTTGAAAGCCACGTCCCACATTACTATGTGGGACGTGGTAGGTAGCCGATTGGTTATCGCTGTCGTCTTGTAACGTGAAGAGCATGGATTCGAGCCTTTCTCTGAGACGGTTACTGTGCAGGGACCTTGGGCAAGTCCCTCACTGACTATTATTGCTCAACGCCATTGATTGACGGTTCATCATTAGGTCTAGTGGAAATGAATAAATGCACAACAGTAATAACAATAATAATAATAGTAACAATAATAATAATAATAATAATTGCTGCTGCTGTTACTACTACTACTACTACTAATAATAATAATAATAATAATAATAGCAATAATAATAATAATAACAATAATAATAAATACTACTACTACTACTACTACTTCTTCTACTACTACATGTACTACCACTACTACAACTACTACTAGTACTACTACTACTACTACTACTGCTACTACTACTACTAATAATAATAATTAGTATGATCTGTCGCAGAAATCAGACGAAGTAGAGTGTGGCTTTCAGGGCCACAGTAACTCAAGGCAATGCAAGGAAGTTGAGGTACTGCAAGAGGCAAGATAGGCAGTGAAGGCAAGGTCAGGAAACCTAAGGTAAAGAAAGGTAATTAAATTAAGGAAGGTAAGGTAAGGAAGTGAGTGCTAGGTAATGTAAGGTATGAAGTCATGCGGATGGACAGTTATTGTCTGCTGTTTCCAGACATCAGATGATCAGAGCCACACATGAAAACCGATTCTAACAGACAACTGATTAAAATATTATTGTGATGGCAATTATGATTACCACAATGATCGAAATAATCACAATGATTATGATTTGGAAATATAACTGGACAGAAGACTATGACGACACATTTGACTATGATGACAGATGATTATGATAACAAAGAGCATAATCATGACACACATGTGTATGATGACACAGATTAAGATGACACAGGTGATTATGATTAAGATGACATAAATAACGCTTATGAGACCAGCTGATTACGATTATGAAAGTGACAGCATTGAATGGCAGTTCCGACTGTTTGTTTCCAGATGGGGAGCAGAGCAGAGTTGAATTCAACTGTCATGAAGGGTGGGAGAGGATTACCCAACCGATGGGTGTTACGATGTGGGGTATAATCCCCCAAGCAGTGTACAGTGTCTCTTCCTTTCTGTGGTCTGATCCTGAGTAGAGCCAGCGGATGAAATACGGGGCAGGCACGAGGGACCCTCAACACACTTTTGCTTCTCACGGGGGACGAGAGGGGTGACGGTGAAGGTCATTTTCAGGTCTCTGGGTCCCTTTCGCTCGTCGCTGGTCTGTAATCTGCTCGTAGGGATTTACATGGTCGTTTATGGGTGGTCCTCCGCAGGGTGATCACCAGGGATGGGAGGCACAGTTGCGGCTCTAGCCGATTTCGTGCCTATGGTTTTCATTCTGGATGGGACCTGGGCATTGGCATTGTCGGTGGGTCTGGGCATTGTGGGTGGACCCCTGATCAGTGACTTTGCAGTGGAGACTTGGACAATGGCATTGTGGGTGCACTTTAGCGTCATGGGTAAGTCCCTGCACATCATGGGTGGGCACCTGGACACAGCATCATGGGTGGGACCATGGGCAACGTTGGTGGGCCGTGGACACTGTAGTCGTGTGTTAGCGCCTGCGCAACTGGGACCACGGGTTGCCCACGGGCAGTAGCTATGCTGCCAGCGCCCCGACAGCTATGCCCCTGCTGCAGGCGTCGTCTGCGGGTCCCCATTGGCGACGGCGAGGGTGTCCCTGCTCGCTCTTGTTTGTGTCAGTCTGTGGGTTATTGTTCGGCGAGGGAGCGAAAGGCGGACGAGTTGAGGAACCGAGGGTAGCTGTCGCGTTGCATGAGGGTGTAGATCTGCTGCTGGGCCTCTTCGAACGTGTTGCCGTCCGGGTGAGACATTCGCTTGTTGATGAGGTCGCGAGCCTTCCCGTCCAAGCTCACCTAGAATGGAAAACAGGGTAGGTCAGGGAATTCATGAGACAATGCCCTCGAATGCAAAATATGTTGGGTCTTGGTCCTCTTGGAATACGAAAAAAAGGTCTAAACCTGGAATGGAATACAGGGCAGGTCATGGCCTGATAGGAGGGTAAGATTAAGATCAGGTCCTGGAATAGAAATCAGGTTAGGTCAGTTCCAAACATGAGGGCACAAGACGTCAGGTGAGGTCCTGGAATGGAACACCGGTCAGGTCTATGAGTTGGAAATCGGCAAACAGGAATAAAATAGATAGCGACAGGTGAAAATGGCAGATGATCAAATATGGTAAATGAATATTTAGGTAGCAAATTAATCCAATTTCCATTCCACTGAATTGTTTGTTTATTTGGTAGTTTCATGTCATTTATATATTGCATTGTGTTTATTTTCCCAGGGCTCTTATGCGGAGTTGTTAATAGTTTCCACTGCAAGAGGTGCTTTACAAATACAATACAATACAGTTGACTTTTAATGAATGGTATTCACTTTATGTCTTGTAATGATACACTGCATTTACTTGATCATGCATTGTGTAGCATTGCAATGCATTGGATTTTAATGCAATGTATTTTACGTACTGTATTGCACAATAATATATTACATTGCCTTGCACTGTATTGTGCTGTATTGCTTTGTATTGCATTGTTACTATTATGTTATAGTAAATTGTATTGTATGCCATAGAAAATGCCACCTCTCTAGGTGACAGTATTGAGATGAAATCATCATAGATGAACCGGACTTTCTCCTCGATTTTCTCAGGGTCTCTTTCGCCCTTGAGGTCCTCACAGGCCAGCCAGAAGCAGAGGTTCTCTTCACTGTATTCGGACCGGAGGTACTCGAGGAAGACCATTCGACCCCCTGACAACAACAACAACAACAACAACAATAGTTAAAGCACAATACAACGCTGAGGTAGGGCAACTGGAAAAAAACTGAACTGCCTTTGAGGTGGTAGTCTTGGATGACAGAAAACAGAGTTAGGCCTTAAGTCCCTGTGCCTGGCTATAGTATCTCTGGCGAATGCACATTGGTCCCTAGTCAACTAGATTATTGTAGCGTGCTTGTTACTGCTATCACAAAGTCAAATTATCAGAAGCTCCAGAGATTTCAGAATTACCTGGCTATAATTATAACTAATACATAAAAGTTTGCATATGACCCATATCTAAATCACTGCAATGATCTCCTGTTCAGGAAAGAATCTGTTTCAAATTGGTGCTTATGGTTTATAAACATTGAACTATAGCCAACCATCTAATTTACAAAACCACAGTATTTACAATAAGTAGGTCTCTTGAAGAGGCGCTATATAAATTCTCGGAATGCAAGAATTCCCAGAAGTCCTTATATTCTCAGCCTTGTCACTATTCAACAAGGTCATCGGATTGCCGTTCTATGGTCCAGCCTAACAGAACTGTACTTGTCGAACAGGCTCTCTCAGATGCTGAACCTATAGATTCTGTTAGTTGTTAGTTGTCTTGTAAGGCGCCCTTGTAACGGCATGGCCGTGTTACGGCGCCATAGAAATTGTCGTAATTATTATTATTATTATTATTATTCTGGAATTCACTTCCTGTATCTATTTGTTTGTTTTGCTCAGTCACGCGTGTCTCAATTAGTCTGAGCTAATTCGTTCTCTATCGACCACAGACTGCCTTGTCTGTTGGTCGACTCTACTGGATGTTGACATTAAAACGGCTTAATTTTCGTAAGCCATCAGTTGATGCCTTGTGCATTAGACTCCAGTGCTATAGAAGTTGCCAATTAATAATACTAATAATAAAAAATAAAAATAATTATAATAAAAAGAGTAATAATAATATAAAAAAATAATAATAATAACAACACTAATATAACAACACAATAACAATTATAATAATATCACCAGTACTAGAGAAGTTGCTAATTAATAATAATAATAATATTTTAATAATAATAATAATAAAATCAATAGTAATAGTAAACGATACCATATGTTATATGGTATATTGCATGACAAGGTAGCTATGATACAAGTACAACGTCAGATCACTGATTTCAAATGATCAATAAAACATGTCGATATTAAAGATCAATACATCACATAAGATGTGAAATGACACCATAACATGAGATGATGGAGTAGGAATACAAAACAGTAGGATACAGAAAAGGTAAATTAGGGTCGCTCATCACTGGCATATTAATCACAGGAGGATGGTTCCTCAAGAGTTCAAAGTTCACCGAACCATGACAGAAAGTTCAACTTACTTACAGTCTTATGTATTTCATCACTTTAACTTGGTTTATGGTAACTTACATTGCCTCACCATACTTTGCCATAACTTCCTTACCTTGCTTCCCTAACTTCCTTATTTACCTTCCATTATCTTATTTTACCTTGCTCAGTTCACTTTTAGGGATTATTAGCAGCTACCTACCTATAGGCTTGTCTTCCTAATTTACATAATGCATCTTCAATCAATCAATTGCATTTAATCTCAACATCAAGCTGACAGGTCGCAACTTGTAACAGGTAACAGCTGGGAAAAATTGTCTCAGCTCTGACAGTTTGTTATTAAATGGGTTGAGCTAGCAATATTATCTGTGCTTTAACAGTTAGTTAAGTACTAAAGAAGAATTTGGCTAGTGGCAATGTTAGTTAGGGCAACGAACGAGGTAACCAATAAGGTATATACTGGAGAATATATGTGTTTAGTAGATGTTTTTAAATAATACACGAGATATGAAATTGCGATCGCCCTTGGTTGGGAGGAGGAAACCATGTGGCCTCAGTCTTACCTTCCTCTGTACCTTAATGAACAATTTATGAACATCCTATCTGTTATCCCATTAACATAGTTTTATGTAAGATGTCACTCAGGCATGACAAGTGTTCAGTCTACTTACGTCGGCTCTGGATGAGTTTGTCGAAGGACTTGGACCATAACTCAATTTCCGTTGGAGTCGGTCTAGAACGAGAATACAAACCATGTATAATGTAAGATGTTTAACATAACCTATGTAACAAAAGTACATTGCTTATGTTAATTTTACATTGCTTATATTAACTGTACATTGCTTATATTAACTGTACATTGATTACGTTAATTGTACAGTGCTTACATACTCTGTACATCCATGCCATCTTCAGCTGTTGAAGGGAATACATTGGTTTGTTCCACAAGTGTGTGTGGGCCCACCACTGGTGATTCTTTCAGCTTACCGTGCATTGTTTTGCTAACTATTGTAATATATTAGTTCGTAATGACATTTAATGACATAATATTATAGGCTAGCGCATAGAAGATAGTAGGTGTCTTGAAGTGGCACTATATAAATGTTTGTAGCAGTAGGTCTGAGTAGATATCTCAATGGGGTGCTATATAAATGTTCAGTTACACTACATTACATCATGTTAATTGTACACCACTTGTTAGTTGTACATTGCTCAAGTTATTCAGCATGCAATATTAGACAAAGGATAATTAGTTTGATTTGCTGTTTATTGGCCGATTGATTTATGGCTGGTTGTTTTGTTAATCAGTCATTTGCTGATTTAATCAATTTATCTGCAGGTTGATTGATTTATCATACGACTAGTCCACTGGTTGATTGCTGAACTGTTTAATAGATTCAATCAGTTTATTCGTAGGTTCATTGACTGGTTTCAATGTTTGGTTTAACTGACTGGTTGATTTGATTCGTCGGTTTATGGAGTGATTGATTGGCTTGGTGTATTTAGTGATCTGTTGATTCCTGTTGAACAGTAGGCTGTAGCATCATATCACAAGTGAACATTTGAATTTTGTATTGCATTTGTTGAGCTGCTTGGTATGTCAAATGATTTACTGATTGGTCAATCAACAAGTCAATTTGCTGGTTGATTGAAAGATTAGTGAACTATATTGATTGCATGATTGATTGAACAATCTGAATGATCAAGTGATTTGATTTTTCATCGATTTGACTGATAAACCGATCGTTTGACTTACGGTCCCTCGCCATCATTGCAGGCAGAAATTAGACACGATTTCGCAGGCAGAGCCTCACTGTCGCTTCGAATCGTAAGCCTGCAATGAACACAACAAACCTTGCAACTTTAAGTTCCAATTGTCCATGGTCTTACAACTTCTATACCCAAGTTTACCTTACCTTGCTTAAAACCTCCCATAAAGTGAACTCTATGTAATGTAATTGAACATTTATATAGCGTTCGTTTAAGTATCTACTCAGGCTCTCTCTGCGCTAGCCTCAATGATGTTAAATGTAATTAAGAACAAATATATTACAACAGTTAGCAAAACAACTTATCTCAGTCTTACAATAATTAAATCCAATTCTATAACATAAATCCAATTTTGACTCCATTTACCAAACTCCTACATTTTCTCCAACCATGCATTTCCATGCAAGCCCAACCTTTGTCTACATGCTCAAGCCTTACCCATTTCAAAAATCCTCATTAATTTTTTTGTACTCCTCAGTTTCCAACCATGCCTATCCTTTCAAAATCATTCTTCAGCATCTCCACAATTTTTCCAACCACTTCCAATTCTCCAACACCTCCAAGTTCCCCAAACTCATTCCCTTCCAACCCAGCCTCCTCATTGAACCCAAAACCCATCCAGTTCCAACCCTCTTTTCCAAACCCTCTCTTTCCCATACTCTCACGCCTCTCCAGTTTCCACAATTATTTATTTATACATTTCCAATGCCAAGTTCCCATTTTATCCATTCTCCAAGGTTCCTCTTTACAATTGTCCAATCCCAGTTCCTCACCTCCACATTTCTCTATGTTCCAACCCCTCTTCAACCCAACTTCCTCCCCTTCCCATATCTTCCAGTACCAACCCACCTTCTCCTCGACACCCCGCAGACATCGGCCAGCCACTCCTCATGCAGGATGTACTTAGCTGCCTCGTTCTGGACTGGAGTCGGTGACGTCGTCGTCGACGTTGAGTTCGAAGATGGCTTGGCTCCCATGCTGTGCTTCCGCGCGCTGCCCCCGCCGCCGCCCGTCAGTATACGAACAGAGGGCAACGAAGGGCGGATCCCCATCTACGCGGACCCCAGTGAAAGGATGGACACACACTGTGCCACGTCGATGTGAGATTAGGTCAAGGGCGAGGTGTATGGCGATGGTCGCGAGTTGTCAGTCAGTCAACAAACAGGAGACTCGTACACAGCAGACCTTTGTACACTACAGACTCATCCACTAGAGAGATTCGTAAACTGGAGATTCAGAAAATGAGACTTTATATATTCCTTGCTGTTCTGCAGTCACTTGTACGCACACAGGATGAATCCAAGCGTGTCGTCATACTTCAGCCGAGAATGAGATAACCACGTTCCTAGTCACGCCAAAAGCTGTGATCCTAGAATACGGGAATCGTATAGCCTAACCAAACAGTTGTTTTCGACGCCATTTTAAAAGACAGCGAACTGAGTAATTCCAAGTGGACAACCACTGCTGCTTGGTTGCTACGGTTGTATCCGAACGATGTCACACACGATCTGACCACGGTTCAAACTAACACGACATATACGTCTTCAACTCGACGTATTTAATCAGCGTTAACCTTGATTAGCAGACGACGCATTTTTATCCGATTGTGGCATATTCAACACCACTACGTATCTGTTACCAGCAGGGGTACACGGGCGAATGTAACCTACCCTCCCGTAGCGTACAACTAGAAGGCATACCTCGCAGGAAGGCGCGCCTAGTAGAGTCCGGAGGATCTCTTACCCGTTGCTACAGAGTCGCGAGTCCGTTAAAATCCGTCGTTAAATCCGCGGAGAAACGACGCGGCGGGTCAGGGCCAGGTCACCACAAGACCCGTTTGTCCTCCACGGTATTCTGGATCGCGGTGGTCCGACTCCTTACGGCCTCCTTCGCGGAGGAGTCGGCCATGATGGCGGCGGCGGCTTCCACGGACGACGACAATCCGTTGGGATCCGTCGCCTAGTCTACGAGAGACGGCGGCGGCGGCGGTGGAGGACGACCGAAGAGGCACGTCGTAGCCGACCGTCAGGCAGCATTCCCCCTCGGATGATCCCTGCGTACCTAGTCGTGTCCGTCACTCCTCGGATCTATCTGATATCTATCTGGACGGTTATGTGCGGTTGCTATCTATCTATCCATCTATCTGGCTATCTACCTCTCTATCTGGCTATCCCCGTTCGCGCTTCCCTCCCAGGCAGCGCGGGCCGCTACCTGAAGGAGCACATGACTGCAAGACGGGCTACCATTGGGCGGCTGGCTGTGGCGGGCGCACAGCCTGTGCTCCAGATACAGCCTGTGCTCCAGATACAGCCTGTGCTCCAGATACAGCCGTTGCCCAAGCAACCCTTGGCCTCGTTTGGCGCATGCGTCGTAGGCAGCGTCGTATGAGGCCGTGCTGCAGAATGGTCTTGCCCAAAAATCTTTAGCTTGGCCTGGTGCATGTGTCCTAGGCAGGGCTGGGTGGGTGCTACCTAGGCACAGTGCGGGCAGCCAGGCGCTGGGGCCGCCGTCGCCGCTGAGCCAGGCCGCGAAGGGGCGATCGAGGGGACGACGCGCACGGAGGTTATCTGCGAGGCGCTCCGTGGATAAGGCAGAGAGCGGGAAAGAATAGGAGGAGGAGGAAGCCTGGGAGGATGAGGTGAAGGAAGGGATGAGGAGGAAGGAAGGGAATTGGAAGATTGCGACCGAAGCAGAAAAACAACACGCACGGAAGCATCGGTACACAGACACAAAACAGAAGTTTTACGGCGATGTCAAACGCATAGTAGTTTAATGCACCAAATAATATGAGGTTCACGAGGATAATAGCATTTAAAACAGCAAAAACAAGCAACAGAGACAATAATGATAACTTAAATTCGACATGCTGCATGTGTGTGTGTACAGCCTTATATATATATGTATAACGCCTTCTTGAAACAAAGCAGCAAGATAATGATGATGATGATGACGACGACGACGATGGTGGTGGCGGTGAAGAAGTTCGGAAAATCCGGTCGCATAGTTTGCATCCAGCTGTGCAGGGATATCCCATTGTTCTCGAGCAGAATATTCCATTGTTGTTAGGACTTGTTTCATGTTCCCTCGGAAAAAATGAGAAATGCACTCTCAGATGTTTTTATGTTCCACTGCGCTGTTACGAAATGTTCTCAGGAAATAAACATTCTAATTGTTTTCTGTGTAAATGTTTTATCTGGAAACTTCCGTTGGAACATGTTCTCTCCGTAGGATAAACGTTCGGAACTTCACGCATTTGCTCCCAGAACAATGGTAGGCCTACAGAAACTTGTTCTCCCTTGTTCAGAGAACAAAGGACTTCCGTTGCGGTTTTTCCGTCAATCTCCGGAAGTGCATGAGGACCGGATTGACGAGGTTCTTCAGGACCAGGTCCTCATCGGACAGACCAGAGAACTTCTTCCCGTCGAGACTGGCCTTTTTCGTGGTCCGCATGGTCTCTGGTTCGATCCTCAGGTAAGTCAGGAACTCAGCGAACCTCTTTGATGACAACTCATACAGGTTGCCGTCATCGGGAATCTTCAGTTTAACTGGAAAATAATAGCGCTATAATAATTGGAATATAACTGGTTTTCGTTAACTAGGTTAGTCTCAACCCATTTCATTGGGCAAAATCTAGTCCAGTAGGCCTACACAGTCTAAAGTAGAGTTTATGGTCAGATAATCAACAGTGCATAGTCGTTATATACAGTGTTATGCATGTGCGCTTGTCAGATGCAAATACAGGCTACTTACTTACTTACACACCCACTTACTTACTTACTTACTTACTAACTTACTTACTTGCCTACTTACATATAGTCTACTCTATAGCCTATATTCTGGTGGGCTTGTCTAATACAATAGTCTATAGTCCATATGCAGGCTATTCAAATCTAATCCTCTTTAGGTCTAATTGTATTTGATTTGACTGGGTTACATGATCTATACCCCCTCCCAAAGTCAGACTCACACCTCAACGTGGTGAGGGGGTGGCAACAGTAAGTAGGGGAGTGCCTGCTGAGGCTATGCCATCAGTGGTGAAGGTCTTGGCTGAAGTACCACCTAGGGCGCTACGCGAGGTGGACAGGCTCAGCAGGAACCCTGAAAAGCTGGCAAACGTGGGCGGCATCGCCGCCTCTGATACCACAAGATAGTGGATATCAGAGCCAGTCCTAAGCCTGGAACTCTCTTTAAGGGAGAAGTGCGAAGGTCGAACGGATGGGTGCAGATACTCCGTTCGTAAAGAAAAAATACGTATGAAATCCAATGCAAGCATTGGACTCCAAACGGGCCTCGGCCCATGGATCTGATGCAAGCGTTGGACACCTACGGGCCTTCGGCCCATGGATCCTGATGATGATGATGATGATGACATGATCTATATCATATTGCATTGCACTGCATCGAATTGTCTTGTATTGTATTGCATTGTATTGTATTGTAATTAAATTTGCATTAAATTTGATTTAATTTGGTTAATTTTAATTCATTTAATATTTATTTTAATCTTGTATTCCATTCCATTCTATTTTATTTATTCCATTTCATTTGCCTCTGATTCAAGTATCGACGTCTGGCACATAAAGTCATATTATTGATATCCTCCTCCTGTATTAGCTCCTCTATATATATGTTAAAGAGGAGTGGTGATAGAGGACATCCTTGTCTTACTCCCCTTCCAATTTCTCCTTCCTCTGAACATTCTCCATCTATTCTTATCTTTACTTGCTGGTTCATATAGAGGACTAGAGGTTCCCTATAAGCCTCCTATCTTTCCAGTCGATTCCTCTTCGTCTCAGTGCAGTCATCAGCTTCATCCAACCTACCCTGTCAAACGCCTTTTCATAATCCACAAAGCAGATGTAAACCTCTTGTCCATACTCTAGACTTCTTTCTGCTAGGACCCTCAGTGATCCGATGGCGTCTCTTGTACCCCGGCCCTTTCTGAACCCGAATTGATCTTCTCCTAATCCTTTGTCAGCTTCTACCATTGCCTGTATTCTTTTTGTTATTATCTTTAGCATAATCTTGGCTGCGTGTGGCAGTAAGCTAATTGTTCTGTAATCCTTACAAGTTGTTGCATTGTTCTTTTTCTTTATGGGTATCATGATGGTCTTTAGAAAGTCTTCGGGCCACTTCCCAGTGTTATATATGTCCTGGCATAATCTTATTAATTCTCCTGTTGCTTTTTCTCCTAGATTTTTTAAAATAGAGGAGCTAATACAGGAGGCAATGGAGGAGATAGAAGAAGGAGTAAAGGTAGGAGGAAGACTTATAAAAGCCTTAAGATTTGCTGACGATCAAGCAATGTTGGCGACGACACAGGCAGGTCTACAGAAGATGATGGACAAATTAAATCTGACCTCAAAGACATACAACATGAAAATAAACATTGGAAAGACAAAGAGTATGAGGATAAGCCGAGAGGAGGGAGAGGTAACAGAGAAAATAAAAATCAACGGTGAGAAGGTGGAACAGGTCAAGAGCTTTTGTTACTTGGGAAGCATGATAACAACAGATGCAAGGTGTCAAAGCGACGTGAAACGAAGAATAGCACTGGGAAAAGATGCTTTCATGAAAAGAGGAGAATTGTTGAGAGGAGGGCTAAATAAAAGCCTAAAGAAAAGACTGGTCAAAACACTGGTATGGAGTGTGGCACTATATGGGTCAGAGACCTGGACCATCAGGAAAGATGAGATTAAGAAATTAGAAGCTTTTGAGATGTGGATCTGGAGAAGGATGGAGAAGGTGAGCTGGACTGAGCATATAACGAACGACGAGGTACTACAAATGGTTGATAAAAACGATCGCTAATAACAACAATAAGAGAAAGACAGAAGAACTGGGTGGGGCACGTATTAAGAGGAGACTCCCTCCTGAAAGAAATCATAGAAGGGAGAATGGTAGGGAAAAGAGGGAGGGGAAGACCGAGGCAGATGATGCTGGGATGGATGGCCGACGGATACAGCGAATTAAAGGAAAAAGCACAGCACAGAGAAGAGTGGCGTAATTGGAAGTTGGAACCTGCCGAAGGGCAAAGAACTTAAAGAAGAAGAAGAAGAAGAAGATTATTGATAGGCCTACCACTATATTCTAGTTTCAATCGTCAGAATAAGAAAATACTGTAGTGCTCTTCTCGACTACTTTCACTTACATCCTGCAACTTTTTTGGCCACCACTTCCGCTTCCGGTTTCACGTCATCATCGGATGAGTCGTCATCATCGCCGGGATGACTAAATTTTACTGAAATTTAAAAGAAAAATCTAGACAAACTCATGTTAACTTAAATTTCAATGAGCAACACAGAAAACAGTGTTCAATGTTTTGCTTATTTGCTTGGTTAAAAATCTGATAGAAAGTCAACTCTGAGTAACCTGAGCCTTTTCAGCTATGAGTAATTGTATGTATATATGAATGTATGTATGTATGTATGTATGCATGTATGCATGTATGCATGTATGCATGTATGTATGTATGTATGCATGCATGTATGTATGTATGTATATGCATGTATGTATGTATGTATATGCATGTATGTATGTATGTATGTATGTACGTATGTATGTATTGTATTGTATTGCATTGTATTATGACACTTAATATAGCGCATTTTTTATTATCTCACAACAGCGCTGACCCCAGATCGGCCAAAAAGTAGTTTTGAGTTTAATAAAAAAATACATCAGAAAGTGTCCCAGGGAGCAGACGTAGCTCCTATAGAGGAAGCCCGTTCCAGACCACTGGGCCCACCACGGAAAAGGCTCGATTCGGCATAGTTGCAGTTCGTGCAAAAAGGACTAAGAGCACCCCTTCTCTGCAGACGAAGGAGGCGGCGACCTTGAATAGCCCTAGAGGCAACAAAGATCTCGCAGGTCTGGGGCGAGACCCAGCTGACATCGCCGCACCAAGGCAGCAATCTTGTACTCAATACGCTGCCGTGTAGGGAGCCAGCGTAAAGCCTCCAGCATATAGCTGGAGATGTGATCAAATTTGGGGATTTGCTCAATAAGACGCGTTGCAAAGCGCAAGACCCGGTCCAGACATTCTGTTCGATTGGATGGGAGGCCAGAGTTGAGTGACGAGCTGTGATGAAAGAATACACTATAGGGTGATGGTGGCACTATGGGTAAGGATACTGATGACCTCAAGTGACCTCAGTAGTAACTGTCTCTGATTAGAGACCTTCAGTGACATCGATATTATAAGGATGAACAACATTTGTTTGTTTTACGTACCTTGTTTTTGATTGGTCGACGGTGGCTGTTGGGTAGAGACACTCGAGGGAAGAGCGCTGCTTATGGGCACCAGGACAAACCCTGGCGGAATGGCGAATCCTCCTGAAGTAAAAAGGGATGAATCGATCAACAGACAGACAGACAAACACACACATACATGCATACATACATATATGCATACACAGACAAACAGACAGACATAGAGACAGACACACACACACATAGACACACACAGACACACACATAGACACATACACAGACAGACACATACACAGACAGACACACACACACAGACATACATACACAGATAGACACACACAGACACACACAGATAATTATACATACATACACAGATAGACACACAGACAGACAGACACACACACAGACATGCATGCATAGACACACAGACAGACAAACACAGGCATAGATACATCCGTACATATAATTATTTACATACACAGACAGACACACAGATAGACAAACATACATACAGACAGACAGACACGCAAGCAGATACACAGATGATAGACGAAAATATAAGGTGATTAAATAACGATGGAGTCCTATTATACCGTTTGTTGATTGAAGTGGAACTAGTCCGAATCCAGGCGGAACTTCCACCGGATACTCTGGCAGCTGCTGCTGCTGCTGTTGAGGTCGTTGCAGGTGGTCCGCTTCCTTGTTTTCGGGATGCCACCGAGTAGAGTCCACTGAGTTAGCATCACTCCACTGGCCTGGCTGGGAGAACTGCGTGGCCGAAAGTGGTTGAGTTCCTGATCGATTCGGTGGCTGGATTTCGTCTTGTGTAACGATGCGGAACGAGGGAACAGGGCCTAGAACTTGTGTTGTGGGGGTTTGAGGGATTGTAGGAGCCCTGCCTTTCTTTCTGAAAACCGGGTGGGGTCCAGTCAGCGAAGAAAGAGAGGTCAGTTGTATTTCGACTGGTTGATAGGGTTGAGTCATCTGCGCTTGCGTTTGAGTCAGTTGCATCTGGGGTTGATTACGTTGCATTTGGGGTTGAGATAATTGCATTTGAGTCCATTGCGCTTGGGACTGAGCCAGTTGCAATTGCGGCTCAGTCATTTGCATTTGTGGTTGGGCCAACTGCATTTGGGGTTGAGTCTGTTGCAGATGAGGCTGAGTCATTGTCATCTGTTGTGTAGCAAGCTGTGACTGCGGCTGAATTCCCAACATGGGTGGCTGACCTAACTGCATATGTTGTTGAGGAAACTGCAACTGGGGTTGAGACATTTGCATTTGGGGTTGAGTCATTTGCAACTGGGGTTGAGACAGTTGCATCTGGGGTTGAGTCATTTGCAACTGGGGTTGAGACAGTTGCATCTGGGGTTGAGATATTTGCATCTGGGGTTGAGATATATGTATCTGGGGTTGAGTCATCTGCAATTGGGGTTGAGATATTTGCAATTGGGGTTGCGTTACTTGCAGATGGGGTGGAATTACTTGCATATGTTGTTGAGGTAAATGCAACTGGGCTTGCAGTGGCTGCGCAAAAGTTTGTGTAAATTGAACCTGCGGCTGAATAGTTTGAATTTGGGATTGGTTAAATTCAACATTGGGCTGAAGAAGTTGAATGTGGGGCTGAAACGATTGAGTCTGAGGCTCGAGAGTTTGGAACTGTGGCTGCTGAGCTAGTGCTAGAGGTTGTACTTGGGGCTGGGTATATTGAATTTGGGGTTGGATGGTTTGTGTTTGAGTCTGGAGAATCTGAGTTTGGGGTTGTACCGTTTGAGTCTGCGGATGAATAAGTTGAGTTTGTGGCTGAAGAGTTTGAGACTGGTAGCTCATTATTGCCGACTGATTTTGCAGGTTAGTAGGATGATGCTGACCTGAATAAGGGATCGCTGTGCTTGACAGCTCAAACGGAATCGAGTGCTTCCGACCGGAATCGCGGAAAGAGGAGGGGGACGTGGAGGAATGGCTTTCTCTGTGTGGCACTAGGAAATTCTGATCCTGAGGGTGCTCGATGTATGCCACAGGGTGATGGGTGGAAACTGGGTTTGGCAGAACCGACGGTGCGACTGGCTTGCTGGATTTCTGAGGCACTGAAGCTGCAACGTCAATGAAACTGTCATGTGAATTCTTATCGATTATTAACGGATCGATGAATGGATGAATGAATTATAGATGGATGAAGTTATGTATGTATGTATGTATGTATGTATGTATGTATGTATGTATGTATGTATGTATGTATGTATGTATGTATGTATGTATGTATGTATGTATGTATGACATTGTATGTATGTATGTATGTGTGTATTTATGTATGTATGTATGGATACATGCATGCATGCATCCATGCATCGAGATAGACGCATTGATGTTTTGATGGCTGTATGATGGTGGATTGACGTTGAATGGATTGATGGATAGATGTATAGGCCTACATGTAGATGCATGGATAGATGCATGAAGTTGAGTTTGTGACTGGGTGGATAGATAGATGGATTGATGGCTTGGTTGATGGATGGATTGCTGGATTGCTGGATTGATTGATTGATTGATTGATGGATGGATTGATTGCTGGATTGCAGGATGGATTGATTGATTGATGCATGGAAGGATGGATGGATGCATGAATGGATGAATGGATGATGGCTGTTGAATATGTACACGCATTCATCCATTCATGTCCCTACACCCATCCATCTATAATCCATCTATCCATTTAAATTCCATTCATCCATCCATATTATACATGCATATATCATTTGTCCATCCACCCATCAATCCTCAAATCAACAGCTCTTACCGTTCGACGGTTTGATCGAAATAGACAGTGATCCGGGATATCCAGATGTCCTCGAATCCTCACTGGATGCATCAAACTGTGCGGGGGTCGCCTGGACTTTATTCATTGACCTGCAAGACAAGTTAGCGATAAAATCAGAGTTTTGAGCTCAGTCTAGATTCTAGACTCTAGAATGAAGATCTCATGGTATAAAGTCATTGCAAATGACCATGCAGTTAGAACTGATTGGATTGGGTGGCAGTGGAGTGGATTGATAACAATAGACCGTATTGGATTGGACTGGATGAAACGGAATGGCAGACAATCAATCAATCAATCAATCAATCAATATACTTTTATTGTTCGCCATAACAGTTCAAACATAAAGGTAGACAGTCTTGTTCATTCAGTGACAACGGGTAAACCCAAAAGAATTCCGCTAACAGGGTCACCTAATACAAATAGTCATTAGACAATCATACTTTCCAGTTCATCATCTTATGCTAACAGTTTCGCTCATTAGTTCTCACCTCGATTGCTTCAGCAACAAAGTCCGGCGACTCAAACGACCTCTGCGAAGGTCTCAGGGAATCGAAGACTTCCGATGGCAGAAGCTCAACGCATCGGTCAAGAGTGGACAGCTTCGGTGCCTGCTTTGTCAGCAGCGGACTGCACCTCTTGTCCAGCTTACGTACGATGGTCACATAGATCAAGGTCCTCAGCGGCAGGTGGAAGGCAGGGGCCGTCGGGCTCTCAACGCTCACGTAGACGGCCTGTTCCGTGACGTTGTCGCTGAGTAGAATGGACGTTCTATCCGGAAGGTCCCGGTCCTTTGCCGGCCGGTCTGGACTCGAACTGACGAGTTCCACCTCGACGTCGCGATATGTCAGGGTCTGGACGAGTTCGCGGATGTGAACGGAGTCCGGGTTTTCTGGAAAGTCTTCGAGCACCTCCTCGAAGCGCGCCGAGCAGGCGAGCGGAATCTGAAAGTCCGTCGACGATCCGGATCCCGGATGAAGCTTCTCGCAGCGGAGGAACTTCTTTGTCTCGCGGACGAATTCCCTCCGTCGGTCACCGTCTGGGTAATCATCGTCATCGTCCTGCGGTCTTTTCAAGCGCAGCAGGTCACCGACGGACACCAGGTTCGGATCCTCGACGTCCGGACGGACGACTCGAAGGCACGACTTGGGGCGAGCGTTCCACAGCTGAACTGCGCCGGAGAAGGTCTTCGCTCGGACGCGGAACTGGCCGCCGTACGTCAGCGGCACAGCGTAGTAGAGTCCGCCAGCTTTTGCCAGGACCTTCGTCTGCCTGGTCCAACCGTGGACGACCAGCTCGACTCCAGGTCGGACAACGTGGTTCTCGAGAATGGACGTCTCCTCTTTCCAGTCAGTGACGCGGACCAGGAGAGGAAAATGCGATCGGTTATGTGTGACGAATGTGTTGAGCAATTCGCCGGTCACCTGCGACCCGGTCTCTCCGCTGAACATCGTAATCGTAATCGTAAACCCGAACTTCTAAAGCGTCACTGGAATGCCAAGTGCAGGGCACCAGCTTGTTCACGAGCGCTGCGTCGAGTCAGAGGGTTTGTCCAAAAGGGTATTCCGAAGGAGACCCGAGTCCATGGCAGTTGCCAGTGGGTCAGAGGGGCAGAAGTGTCAACCGAAGACCATATCCGGCTGTGACGCCGGATTCACTTCCGTATATAAACGGGTCGCTCAGCTCGATGAAAACATCTCGATCTGTGGGAATGCAGGGCGAGACCTCAGCCGATGCCGTATACTTCTACGCTTGGCTGGTTTGCCGGCGAGCCGAGCCGCAGTGGCCTTCGACACGGGTGATTGCCAATAGGGTCGGTGTAATCATTGTTGTTGAGCAAGACCATAAAGTCGGCCATGACACTCATATATATAATACGATGAGCAGGGGATCTTTTAGTCGTCTACATTCCATTGCTTCTCCCCGTCTCGATACAACAATACAACTGTTTATTTATGTTGCCCTCCTTCCAGAGTTCACAAGTACACACGATCACACGACAGAATATAGATGGCGCTGACTAACTGTCAGTGAAGGACTAATTGCTCAAGGGACCTACATAGTAACTGCCTCGGCGGGTGACGCTCTAACCCCGTACTCTCCGAATTGTTACAGACTTACAGGCCGAGCGCTCAAACCACCGTGCCACACAGCAGCTGCAGGGTGAGCTGAATCTCGTCCCCACAGGGACGAGTGTCCCTACGAGGCAGTTCTAAGTCGTCTATGTTTGCTAGTCCAGAAACAGAGGTAACCGAACCAAGTCCCAATTTTGCCGCCGCTCTTCGGTTCCTCCGCAGTCTCGGAGCTCCATCGGTTCAATCAATCAATCAATCAATACGAATCAATTCTAAATCAATCAATTTTTGGGAGTCAATCAATCAATCAATCAATCAATCAATCAATCAATCAATCAATCAATCAATCAATCAATCAATCAATCAATCAAGGGGCTCAATCAATTCAATCAATCAATCAATCAATCAATCAATCAGTCGATCAATCCTCATTTATTGTTAACCTTTCGAACAGTGCATTTACAATTAAACAGTTTTCATCCTAAGGGTAACACGGGACCCTGAATGAACAAGTATCCCGCTAAATTAGGGCCACCTATGTACCAGATAGTATATACATCTATAGAGGCAGTTGCGAATACATCTAGAAGCATCTAGAGGTTATATCAGACGTAGAGGGGGAAACGCCTGAACCAGATCCTCTATACCGTCCGGAAGATGTGGCCGATAAGTCCGCAGAGACCGGATCGAAAGGCGTGGTCAGGAACTTGTAACTCTATTATTATGTATGTATGTATGAGCACTTGTCATAGCGCCCTTCAAGATTTCTACTCAGAGGCGCTCCCGGCTACAGCGCGGACACTGAATCGGAGTTTCACGCCGAAGCGCATGAGCAATTGCGAGTGAAGGACTTGCCCATGGTCCCTACGCGGTGGCTTGAGGTGGATTCGACCCCGCAACCCTCCGGCGGCAAGGCACCGAACATACCCCTATACCACCGCGCCCCACGATTATAATCTAAGATTTATATAGCTCCTCTTCAGAGAGACTAATCATCGGCAATTCAAACCTTTCTTTCTTGCCCGAAATCGTAAGTCAAGGGCAGCGTGGTGCATTCCAGTCACCTTTGACCTTTGGTTCAAAGGGCGTGCTGCGGACTGAAGTCTTCGAAGAACTGTGGCTTGATTGCAGAATGCTTTCACCGCAATGTCGTTGTTCTTGACTTATCTCGCCTTACCTTCACCCAGGGGCATCTATCCCCCCAAAGTCATTGGAGCAACTTCCCCCTCCGCTTCCCGTCCCATTAGGGTGGTCCCATCTATAATGACAAATTTTTATGTTGTTTCTTTTTTATCCTCCAAACCACCATTTGGTGATATGACTTATAGAGACTCTTTAACCAAAATATTTTCAAAGTATTTAGGACTTGCCCAAGCTATAGTTGAAGTTACGAAAATTGCGCATGCTCCCGTAATTTCAGTTTCGTTGTTTTAAATTATAAACTATATTGTTACTGGAATTTATCCAGCTGTGCCACTGCAAACTCAACAACCTCATCCTTCCATTATGCATTATATATGCAATCATGGCTATAAGTATCGATACTGGTCTCTTCGACACCGCTTAGAAGTATCTTGTAATTTAGGCTAATTCTGACCTAGCGAACGGCTAAATTCAAATGTATGCGCGTTTTCTACAGCCAACTGAGCCAAGTAAGAAAATAAATGCTTTTGTACAATAATTTAAAAGTGATATATCGGCGGTAATAAAAATGTTGACAAGAAATTCTAGATATCGCCTAAACATGTGTGTTTATAGGCCTAATCCAAAACTAATTATCCGCACAAATTGTTGAACTAATATAAAAATACTGCAATTTCAATAATTTTTAAAACTATTTTCCCGCTTGAATTAAGATAGGCTACCTCTGGCTGAAAAGTCGTAAAACATGTTTTAGGTCAAAAACATTTAACTCTTTATCCACAGTTTGGACAATAGGCCTACATGAAGCTATATATATCGACCTCACTATGATTAATTTGAATCGTAAGATTAGCAAAGCTTATATTCGGGCACAGGAGCGTGGCCAGACTTAAATTCAAAGAAGAGGCAACTTAATAATAATAATATATTTTCGTTTATTCAACAATCCGGTTGACAAACCGCAACCGGTTACAGTGTACAATTTATGTAATTCACAAGACACAAATCTTAACTACTAACAGAACAGACAGCCTGCAAACATGCAAAGCATATCCGGCCCAACGGGGGCTCGAACTCGGTACCTCTCGGTCTCTTTGCCAGATGTTATCCAATGCGCCACAGGGCCCCTTGACAAAATTTCTGGTTATTGGGGTCATTGGTAATTAGAAGTTCCAGTATAGTAAAGAAAGCAAGAGGAGTCAACTGCCTCCTCGTGCCTCCATGTAGCTACGCCTATGTTCGGGCATCTTTTAGTGGATCCAGCTTTTCGCATCTTCACGTGACCATATTATAGCCGAATGCAAGCCATTGCGTGACGTCACAATGCGCAGTTCCAAGACGCCATTATTCTATTCATAACGTGGACTGCTACTTCACTTTTCAATCTAAATTTTAACTATTTCCTGGTATTCTTTTATCAAATTTATTGTGTGCTGTGTAGTGCTGCTGCTGCAGTCGCACTTGAGTTTATGGCTATCGAAGTTTATTGTTGATCGTGGCAAGAAGCGACCGACTGCCCTTGCACCATGCCAAAGAAACGAACAGCAGCTGAAGCCAGTAGTAACGGGCAACCGAATGACGGTTCAGACCGTAAGTTAATACAGATAAGTTCTTCGATAGTAGGCTATGCTCTATATAAGAAGATTCTTGTTATGTCCAGTTTTGTGTAGTAATGAACACTTGGTAACACAAAAACAGAACCGTTTAGTCAATCCTCAGTACGGTATTAAACGCGAAAGCACACGAGACGAACATATCTTTACGTTGCCTTAAAATTATTATCACCTCACAATATTATGCCATGTGTTAATTGAGGCAATTAATTTTCTTTGGATATAATTGCATTTATTTCTCTTAATTGTAGCTGCGTTGCAACAAGTGAACAATGCAAAACGTGCAAAACTAACCCTACTGAGTGACACAACGGTAAGCTACGTGGCACGAAACTGGAATTCAGAAATCTTAATTAGATCGAAACCATGGGCGTAGCCAAAAACAAATTTCGGAGGGGGTTTAAGATTTGGGGGATTCAATTGGAGATGGTCGAGAAAACTAAGGTTTTTGGGTGTTTCCCATGTAAAAGCATATAAAAATTTGGGGGAAACTTATTTGGGGGCGGGGGTTTGAATCCGTAAAACCACCCCCTAAATACGCCCATGATATAAACCTTGTGAATGGCTAAAAGTGTGGTTTGTAGTCTGTCATTTTCAGTTCCCTATCTCTATCCGAGTAGCTCTTTTTAGTACTGAGAAGGAAATGGACAGATCTTTTGCGAAGGTGGCAACGTATATAGGCACATAAAAACGCGTCCCTCACAGGGTTTAAACAGAAGATAAAGACGAATTTAGAACTCTACACTTCTACAGGCGTCTTAGAAGGTCGAAAATAAGAAAAATGTTGCTGCTTGGTAACATCAACAAAGTAAACCCCCAAAGATAGGTTCTCTCTGGCTTACTCTCCTCCCTTTTAAACCTGTGAATAAGCCACCTAACCAGAATCAGGCGTGTAGTTAGAAGTAAGTTCTGGGCCTCGTATTGTTCGTCCACATGTTTTAAATTCAGCTTAACCTCCTAATCTAAGTTGATAATGTAAGTTTGCTCTACGTGCAGTGCTT